>CM053503.1:98626048-98966048 GCA_028627145.1 Eidolon dupreanum | reverse complement strand
CATGAAAATAGGCATGTTTGTTTTGCTTATTGCTAGTACCCTAGCACCTAGAGTTGAGTCATGCTCATCATAAGCATTCTATAATTACTTATAGAGTAAATATTTTCACCAGTGTGACATGAACATCTGTGTGTTTCTATAACACAGTAGTAGTGGCTGTACATTTGCATCTCCCGAGCTTGCTGTGTCCCAGACCTGACCAAATGAATCTGCATCTGTGTTTGGGGCCCAGGCACGTGATTTAAAAGCCTCTCAGTTTATTATATGTGCAGCCAAGCTGGGGTACTACTGAATAGCCAGTAATATAGACTATGAAAAAAATATCCTGAAGGAGAAAACATATATCTGCCCTTAAAGTCAGTAAATAACTCCCCTGCTATTTGTGAAGAAGCATTTAATGTTTAACCATGTTCACCTGGGCATCCACTAGAATCATGAGCTACTTCAGGGTTTTAATTTTTTGATATTCAAGGCCTCGCTATTATAGAAGTTAGTAGGAAGAAGCTTTGCCGCTACATGTACGCTGGTAAGAACCTTGTGGATTTCTATCGAGGTCAAATGACCAAACCCTTGACCAGGGCAGGATCAGGATGTTGTCTCAGCACTCTGCACTGACTGTGGGATGAAGAAAGGTGTAAGGCAGAAAGGCTATAGAGAGAAGGTGATTCCTATTCTCAGCTTTGTGTATAACACTCTGCCCAGGAAATTAATGGCTCCTGCCTCCTTTTAAAAGAAACTGGGCAGCATGGGTTGATCTATTATGATATGATATTTAATGTTAAAATTAGGTGAATTTAGCTTTATCCCACCATCCCACCCTTAGCTGTGGAAGAAAATACAGAAATGTCCATTCCCCAACCCCAACCTCCGTAACACACACCCAGAAGGAGTTGATTGTTTTCATACCATAACCGTTCTTTTCAGGATCTTTTTTTTTCATCCACTTTACTGGGTATCAATCTTTTTGTAATTTTTAGCTGTACAGCATGTCTCATAAGAAAAAAGTAGCTGTGAAAGTCAACAAAGAAAAAAAACTAAATAAACAAACCATCTTATTGTGTCTGAACTTTGGGGATCTTTTCAGTGAAAGCTTCTTTTTAAAAAAACAATACCCAAATTCTACACAGGAAGATTGATTGATATTTTTCAGCCTAAGATGATCTCTTCAGACTTCCAGCATGTTTTCAAAAATCAAAGTAGTTTTGATGGCAACGCGTTAGATGTTGTTATTTTAATAATAAAATTTGTATCTTTATAGTACTTCTGTTTCAGAGTATAACAATTGATTTTCATAGGTTTTACTTTTCTGAAAGTGTACTTACATGATGCATCTATTTATAATCTTTCCTTCTCCAATAATTTATACACAGATATTAAGCTTTGATTGTATTTTTTCAATTATTTTACTTATTTAAATTTCTGTTTTTATTTTCACTTTTTTAAGCATTTGTATAGTTTAGTACTTCAGCTATCCTTATTTTGTTAGTTGTTCCTCTCCTTCTTTATTTGTAACTTCTTTTTTTTATAACTGGATTCCCCATACTCACTGTCTTTCTCAAATCTTAGATAATACCCAACTCACCACATCTATTAATTAAACAGGTATGGTCTTTCCCACCCCTAGAAATATCATTTATAGGCAGTGCTAATGGTATCACTGTTTGTCTCAGCTCCATTTCCTGTAGCTTCTTAAAAATATTTTAATCCCTAAATTTGTCAATTTCTAACTTGTGAGTAAGACTTTCCAGAACATTTCATACATAATTCTTATCCACTTTCCTTTTTTAGAGTCTATATTTTTTAAATATCATCCCATTTTAGTGTATGAGTTTATGCAAATGAATTTACTAAAAAGTAGAACAAATTCAGGAAAGAAATATAGCAGAAGAGGGCAATAATATATCTTCTCTGATAATTTAAAATCAAAAGAGAAACTATGAAGAAATTACTCAATTACCACACCTCATTTTTTTCTCCAGAGGTCAGTTTTGGGTGAATCTGTTGCTTAATTTTGTTCTGATGTTTCACAGGGCAATAAATTTTGTATTGAAACTCTGGCCAGGTTCTCTCTCCTATAAGTAAATTCAAATGAACCATATGCACAGCTGACAGTGAGCCATCTGAGACTACAGTTTAAGTAGTCACGAGAAACTAAAGATCAGTTTTATGTTACTTAAACTTCCAGATCTTTGACATTCACTTTGCTCCATTCAATAAAAAGTTATGAAATGCCTGCTATGGGTCTGAGATAAGCACTAAAAAGTCCAAGATGAATGAGACATGGACCCTGTTTTCAAGGAACTGAAGATACAGAGGGAGCATATGCCAATAAATGGTTTTAATGTGAGTTGATTTGTCCATTGGGATACAAAAGAGAGTAGGTCAGAGCCTGAGGCACAAGAGAGAAATCATAGAACACTTAAACAGTCAGAATTGAAGAGGCTTGGGGGAAAAGATTGTGTAAAAAAGAAAACCAGAATAAATAAAAGCAGAATTCTTCTTCTTAGCTTATTTTCTTTTTTATTCTTTCTTTTTAATTATTTTTACATTGTTACTGGAAAAGTTATAAGTGCATATGATGAAAAACATGAAAATAAATCAATAGTACATAAAACTATATGAAGATAAGTGTTCCCCCTACCTGAGATCTCTGACCCCTAGTTTTTCTCTAACTAGAGGCTAAATCCATTTTCATACATAGTTTCAGAAATTGTTTATGTACTTGTAACTGTATTTGCTTTAAAATATAACAAGCAAAATTGTTTTTAATTAAATATATATAAATAAAAATAAATAATAAATAAATGATATATAAAAAATAAAATGTAATGAGCAGCATTAAAAGCATGACTTCTAGAACAAGATTGTCTGAATTAGCATCTTAGTCCTATTGCTTCCTACTTAGCTGATCTTACTCAAGGTAGAGTCTTCCTTTCCTCCTTTGTAAAATGTAGACAATAGTCACAACTACTTTATAGGGTATTGTGACCATTAAACAAGTCAACCCATTCATTTATTGTAAGTAGTCTCCTAGAAGAATGCAAGTTTATTGCCTTGCTTTTGTCATTTACTGACATGTGTTGTAGATATTTATAGGTCAATTCATATGGAGATTATCTGGTTGGTTTGTTTGTTTGAATTGCTTATTTTTTCTTTTTATATTGCTTTTATTTTCTCTTCGAAAATGACCGCCAATAGTTTGAACTGATCTGTGAGCCTTTGTTCTTTATATTTTTAATAGCTTAATTTCTCCTACTGTACAGCTCTATATTTTTTGTTGATACTCGCCCTGGCTTCTCTAGTTGATATTTCAAAATTTTAAGATTCAAAGATCTTTTGCTCTTCTCAGAATGTTGTCACTGACACAACTTGTAACCAGGTTCAGACTGCATCTCAATATTCAGTTTTTTCTCAATCTACATTTCACTTCTTTCAAATTTGATTTATATGTGCTCTCAATACACATATACTAAAGGGCTAAATAAGCAGCTTTTGCCACTGTTATTTTTTTTAACTTATACATCCATTAAGTATAAAATTCTGGTCATGGAATTTTACTACTAATAGGTGTAGTAGATACTATATTAAAGCTTATAATAAATATAAGTAGTTCGGATCCAGCTATTTTTAAATTGGAAGGAGCCAGAATAACCATGTTTAATGTTGCAAATATAAAACAGAGTTCTCGGCAGACCTGAGGCTAATCGAAGATTCTTTGAAAAAAAGAAATACACTATTTTTGTGTGTATATTTTTTTAACTTTTATTTTTCAATTAGAGTTGACATTCAATATTATTTTATATTAGTTTCAAGTGTACTTCATAGTGATTAGACATTTACATAGTTTATGAAGCAATCCCCTTGATTAGCCTAGTACCACCCGGCACTACACATAGTTACTACAATATTATTGACTATATTCCCTATGCAGTATTTCACATCCCCATGACTGTTGTGTAACTACCAATTTGTTCTTCTTAATCCCTTTACCTTTTTAGCCAGCTCCCCAACTTCCTGCCATCTGGCAATCACCAATTTGTTCTCTGTATCTAAGTGTTTGTATTCCCTTTGTTTATTTATTTTGTTCTTTAGATTCCACATATAAGTAAAATCATATAGTATTTATCTTTCTCTGTCTGACTTATTTTATTTAGCAAGAATACCCTCTAGGTCCATCTGTGTTGTTGCAAGTAAGATTTCATTTTGTTTTGGTTTTTTTTTTTTTTTAATAGCTGAGTAATATTTTATCGTATATATGAACCATAACTTCTTTATCCAATCTTCTATTGATGGAGACTTAGGTAACTTCTATATCTTGGCTATTGTAAGTAGTGAACATGGGTGTGCATAAACTCTCTGACATTGCTCTTAGTAATATTTTTTCTGATATATCTTCTTGGGCAAGGGAAACAAAAGAAGAAATGAACAAATGTGACTACATTAAACTAAAGAGTTTTTGCACAGCAAAGGAAACCATCAGCAAAATAAAAAGACAACTCCTCAAATAGGAGAAGATATTTGCCAATGATACATCTGATAAGGGGTTAATATGGAAAATTTATAAAGAATTCATACAACTCAATGCCCAAAAAAAAAAATAGCAATTTAATTTAAAAATGGGCATTTCTCCAAAGAGGACATACAGATGACCAATTAACATTTTAAAAGATGCTCAATGTCACTAATTATTAGAGAAATGCAAATTAAAACCACAACAAGATGTCACTTCATACCTGTCAGAATGGTAATCACCAATAAATCAACAAATAACAAGTGTTGGTGAGGATGTAGAAAAGAAGGAACCCTCAGTACACTGTTGGTGGTTTTGCAAATTGGTGCAGTCACTATGGAAAACAGTTTGGAGGTTCCTCAAAAAAATTAAAAATAGAATTACCTTATGATCCAGCAATTCTATTTCTGAGTATTTATCTGAAGAAACAAAAACACTAATTTATGTATTTATTATTCTTCTTCAGATTGTAAGGAGATACTATTATGGAAAAAAGACATAGTCTTTATAAACATAGGGCAAAAAAGGATGGACCCAATATTGACAAATACTACCCTTTGAAATAAAAAATGAAAGTAGACTCTTGGAAGTACTTCCATACTAAACTACTACCCAGAAACTGGAAAATGAAGGCAAAGGACTATAGCCATAAGTTTTGTGATATCATCATATGGCTCAGTTCCTCATCAGAAAATAAAAGCAGACAATAATAGTACCTACATCATAGGACTGATGTGAAAATTAAGTGTTAAAGTAGGTAAGTTCATGAAAAGAGTTCACTAAATATTAGCACAATCATAAATGATTTACAACAAAACCTTTCAGTACTGAGGACTTTATCTATTAATCATCTGAAAAAGAAATAAAACGGAGATCACAGAATAGAGTGTTTAGGTTTCACTAGGCATAAGAGGCCCCCTGAAAGGCAGGCTGGATGGTGAAGTAAGCAAGCTGAGCAATAAGTCAGCCACAATAAAAAGAAAATCAAGAAGCAGGTTTGGGCCTGAGGGGAGTTCCCATATTTAGGGGTAGAATGGCCTGGGCAGGGTTTCAGGATAATAATTCAATAAAATAGGTTGAATATGGGTTGTACACTTTATGAATAAGTGAATTGCTCAAATTTACATAGCAAGTCAGTGGCTAAATCAGGATGAGAATTCAGTTCTTCTTTCTGCAGATGGGTTCCATTTATTAATCCCAGTGAGATTCAGGGAATACAGAGAAGGCAGTAGTCTTTATTTGAAGAATGTCAAGTTTTCAGTCAATCTCTTGCCTAATAATAAAATGAGGCTGAACTGCACTGAAGTGATCCTCCTTCAGGGCTAGTCCCACATCACTTTGCTGGGCAGCCAACCATCCTCACAGGACCTGGGGAGAAGGCTACTCTTACAGACACTCCCAGTCCTGAAGGCATGATGTGTGAGATCATATGCGCAAAGGGGGATAGTGGCAGAATACTCTACACTTTTCTCATATATCTGCACAAACCCCTTTTAATAGCTTTGTCAATTGGTCAAAAAAAAAAAAACAAAGCATTTTTAAAAAAAATGATCAGTAAGCATTCTTGTTTTACCTTTAAGTAACAAGCTTCTGTTTGGAATATATTAACCCTATACTACTCTTATCACACTTGATACTCACATATGTTTATATGCTGTACAATATATTAAAATCATTATGATTTCTGTAAACCAAAACTACTGATGTTTGTTATGATTGTAGTTAGTCTAGGTAGATAGACACCTTCATTAGGGCACAGTGTTTGCTTTATGTTCTTGGGCTTCAGTTTCCTCTCTTCTAACTGTTAGATGTTAGGCTCCTTTCAACTCCATAATTCTATGATACCGGCTAACTCCTCTTGGTGGATTTTATTGTGGGAACTTTGCTAAGCTGGCACTCCATTTCCCTGAATTCCTTTGTGGCACAGCTTCTGATTAGCATGGACCATAAGAGATCTTCTGAAAATGATTGAAGGCAGAAAGAAAGTATTGGCCCTAATGCTTTTTATACTGGGGAAAATCAGAGCCAGACAAGATACTTTCTCAGCTCAGGCACATAGTTGCTTATCTACTGGCTCACTTTGATGGTGTGGCACAGACTTGGGGCCCACAGCAATTCCATCTCCATCCAGAGGTTTTTTTGTTGTTGTTTGTTTTGTTTGTTTTTTTCCCGGCTTCTCTAACTCCTTGGTCAAGATGTGTTTAGTTTCATACCAAATGCCTGCTTCTCCTGCAGGACACTCCCATTACATAAGATGGAGGTTTAGAGATGGTGAGACACCAGTGCAAGTTCTAGTCCATCATGGCTTCTCCTCACCCTCACTGCTTCCAGTTTGTTCTTCATTCTTTCATTTCACATCCATCTTCCCTTCCTGACTGCCTGCCCTCAGACTTTAGAAGAATCAACTTCCCATGACAGTTTAGCCAGTTCCTACAGTTCTGTAAGGTCAAAGACCTATAATAATTCCAGAAATAGGTAGATGATAGATGGACAGACAGACAGACAGGATTCCTAGTGGTTCTGCTTCTCCTCTCATTAAATTCTAACTCCTTTCACATCTTTTCATTTTGTATGTCATTCTCCATTTTATCTAATTTAACTAAGTTTCTTGTGGGCAGAAGGCTGCATATACCACTGCTGAACACATACAAGCATAATACTTGGCACACAATGAACTCTGAACCAAGACTTTCTACTGTTAACTGTCTGATGCTTTTTATTGATATATTTTTATTTATATATGTCAAACTCCAATAAGGTCCTCTTAAACTTCTGGAAAGTTTAATCTTTTATAACAGAGTAGTTGTAGTAATAATAATAATAATAATTAGTACTTATATAGCATTCATCAAATGCCAGATACTTATGTATATTACCTAATTGCATCTTTACAACAACCAGGAAGGCCAGCTCTCAAGTCTGTGTTCTTAACCATTACACTATCCTGCCTCCTAATGCCATTGCTTATTATATATATTTTTTACTCTCTAAAATCACTAACCAAAATTCTCAGAGAATAAAACTTTTATTTGTAGGTTTATCTTTCTGAGAAATATGTGTGTCAGTCAGGGTCCCAACAGGAGACAGAAGGCACACTCAAAATAGAATAATCGTGGAGAATATATTTACAAAAAGACTGTTTACAAAAAATGAAAGTGTAAGGAAACTATAAGAATGGTGCTGTAACTGGTGCCTTAGTAGAAGGTAATTCATAATCACCCCTGAATCTGTAGGGACTAGGGAAGGCTGACTTCTGGAATCAGGAGGAAGAAGGAACTGTGAAGTGAGCCACTGTGAGAAATTAAGGGTCACATCCATCTCAAGATGACCTTGAGGGAAGGAGCTGGAAAAAGAAATAAGATGACTTTCTTTCTCCAACCTTTCTTGGGGCTTTCCCAAAACCTAACTGAAAGGCAGACTAGTGGCAGGCATCCATTGATGTGGTCCATACAGATAAGCCTGGTAAAATCAGAGAGCAGGATAGAGAAGGATAAGGATTAGGAGTATGCAGAAATATCCTCCCACAAGTTCACTTTAAATATGACCATATAAAAAATATGAGGTAGCATACATGCCTTTCACTATGTTATCTGATATATGAAATATTTGCCTTTCAGAGAAGACAAATTAAAACCTATAAATTGGGTAACAGTATAGATTCTCTCTGCCAAGTAATTAAACTATGTCTAATATATGTTAGCTTAATTTTAAAATTTCTCCTTGATCAAAGATGAGTTTCCAGGTGATTTCCAAGTACCTACCACATGCTCATGATTCAATTCTGCTCCAAGTTCATCTTCATGACAGCTAGTTTTTCTAAGGTTTAACTGTGTCTTTAAAAGCAAATCTCCAGGTAATCATGTCACACAGCAGCTCTTTGCTTTCTAATATTGGACACATGCCATGCATTTTGCATTAGCTCTGTGGCAAATGTCTAGTGCTACAATCCAAGAACCAGTGCTCATTAGCTTTTCAGCTTGGAAATGGAGAGTTGGAAAGGTAAAACTTGGAGAAATATTCTCTGTGAGCAAGTAGCAATTTGCCAAGCAGACCAAAAAAAAAAAAAAAAAAAAAAAAAACACCTGAGGAATAGGGACGAGGAAACCCAGAGAAAGTTGTCTGAGTTAATGAACCAAAGTCTGAGCCCATGACAGCAAAGAGGGAAAAAAGAGGCAAAGAACTCCTGCCACGGAACTTACTGCAAAGAATAAAAAGGGATACAAAGCGTAGGGCTCTGTGAGCTGTTTTCTGGAAAGTCATTGATGTTTAGCCCTATTTTGAAAGAGAAAGGGCCAAGTGGTTGGGGCGTGAGTAAGGGCCATCTTGACAGATGGAGAGGAGGGTAGATCATCACGTGGCCATGTTATATGGCAAGAGAGCCAGGCACCCAGCCTAAGTGCTGAAGTCTCCACCTATCCTGAGCAGTAATGCCTCCAGTTAAAAGGATATGGCACAGTTAACGCAGGTCTCTGTTGAAAGAACGTCTCATATCTGCTCTATCCCCACCCCCACCCAACACACAAACATATAATTATGAATGCCCCTGGGCAAACACACTTAATCCTCTGTGACTTTACTTACCCCCTTCCACGCTTGCACAAGCATAAAAAAGTTACATATTAGCCTAAGCTGAATATTATAGAATATTGTGTGGATAATCAAACAATCAAGCCTGCTGAGGTTTTTTGTCTTTATCTGGGATGATAAAACCAAAGGAATATTTAAGGACAGTCTTGCCAGTGATGCCCTACAATTCTGTTCACCAAATTCCAATGTGTGGGTGTTTTTTTCTCACACCACCAAGCAATTCTCAGACACCAGCTGGGTGTCCTACATTTTAATAAATTCCAACACTATCTACTTATAGAGAGCATCAGATCCCAAAGGTTAAAGGCTTGGTTCTGCAAGACTATCTCCTCCCACATCAGACAAGTTGAATGTCCATGATGTCACCTGTGCTCCTGACCAAGTGACCATAGATTGGAAGGTTCCAATGACCCCTATCTTGGATTTGATTAATTTTCTAGAGCAACACACACAACTCAGAGAAACATTTTACTTAGTAGATTACCAGTTCATCACAAAAGGATATAACTCAAGAACAGTCAGATAGAAGAGATATGCGTAAGGCAATTGAGCACATCACTCTCCCCAAATCTTCACGTGTTTCCCAACTTGGAAGCTCTCCAAACTCCCTCCTTTTTGGATGTTTTATGAAGGCTTCATTATCTAGGGATGACTGATAATATCATTAGCCATTGGTAATTGGACTCAATCTCCAGCTCCTCTTCTCATCCTTAGCTGCTTCAGTCACCTCATTAACATAACAAAAGACATATTTCAAGGATTTTAAGAACTCTGTACCAGAAATTGAGACAAAGACTAGATAGATAGATAGATAGATAGACAGATAGATAGATAGATACCGGTATAGGGAGAGAGAGAGAATGAGAGAGAGAGAGGGAGAGAGAGGTGTTTCAAATTACAATATCACATCCACAAAAGCAAGAAATGGCATTTTAATCATAGAGGGCTGTAGACACTGATAACTTTTCTTCATTATTGGAGGTTTTCCTATTAAAAGAATATACAATTCAAAGTTTATCCAATCTGTTTAAGATTGATGTAACAGTAAACTGAATGGGTCTGTGAGTATGAAGAGCCCTTATAGGAATTCTTTAAAAGTGTCATCCCATGATGGAACTGGTGCCTTATGGCTCTTTAATGAGAAGCTTCATTAAGAAGCTAGGTGCATCCTTCCCTTCCTCCTCCCAGGTGCAGGGAAATGAATTGGCAGAAGCCCCTATTTCTTTGGTAAAGAGAATTTACCAAGCTACTGCCGTTGTCTCCCCTTCTTTCCCTCTTATTGGATAGCACATAGAATGAGGTCAAGGTTTAACATATCAACATTTTGCCAGTCCCAGGAAACACAGAAAAGTACTTGTTTCCATCATTTTGTCCTTTATGTTCATCATTTTCCTTGTTGATACCTTCCACTAGGAGTCTCTATGACATTATCCCACCCATGCCTTACCTAGGACCATACCACATTCCCAACATTACCCCAAATTATCAAAACTTTCTCAACCTGTGCATCATTCCTAAGAGACTTGCTTTCTGATAAACAAATTTTGTAGAATGAAGTTGAAATATATATATTTCAACTCAGATTTGCTAAATATCTAATTTTTTTAACCCTAACTTTATCTTATTTGGGAATGATCATTATTACTGTTGGTAACTTCATACTGTGTCACTTTAATTAAGTAGGCATTGGGTTTACTGGTAGACTCTTGTCTGTGTAGTCCTGGATTGTAGGTAGTCACAAGAAAAATATTCCTGAGAGCCAGAAGATAGAGGTGACACAGCAGCAAGTTTTACACTTAGGGCATCAGCTATGATGCCCTCACTGATGCTGTCACTGATCTGCAGCTCACCTTTTTGATTGAGGACAAGCCAGGCCTCAGTCTTTTGTCTCCTGCTATGTAGGCCTCTCTGACTTCTCCAAGCTGGAGGCTGCACATGTGAGCACTTTCACTGTGAAGGTACCATAATCCGAAGATCCTCCTGCAGGTCACCCACATTGTGAAGATGAAAGGTGGTCATCTTTAGAGAAGGTTTCTCTTTGTCCCCGTGGGTTCTAGTTGGTCCTCACTCTTCCCAATTTCATGTTCTGATCTCCTTCTCTATCGCCAACCCAGGTGATTCATAGTTACTTCAGGCCCAACACCTGACATGAAGGTAACAGCCTTGCTTAAACTAGTCCTACAACTGCATAAGGCCTGATCGAACTCTGACTGATACACTGAGACATACTTAGGTCTGGCAATTAAATGTATCCTAATTCCTTCCAGTTTAAAAATAGACTGGGTGAATACTCGATTAAAAGGTCAAGGTTGTTTTGTTGTTTTTTGACTGTCAAAGTATTTCTTTCTCCTTAAACTAAATCCTGAATGCAGAAATCAGGAAATGTAATCTACATGGGCATCTTGTTGATACAAATTACAGGCCTCTTACAGTATATCACATCTCTCAGCATCAACAAATCCATCCACCCTATAGCACATGAGATGTTTAGATAAGTACACAGAGACCATAGAGAATTTGACACAGGGCCAAATTTGCTCTCTATTCTTGTTCCCTGTTGGCCTCAGCAGCTTGCCAGAAAAGAAATCTTCTCTGAAGAACACTAGCCATGATGTTCTCAGATTGTCCTAACTTATCTGGATTTCTGTCTTATCTCTACTTTAGGGGCTTTGGAATAATGAGGTAGCTGGAACACTCAAGTCTACATTCAGTCTCTTCTCTCCCTTCTTTACAGATCCTTCTTCCAGCACAGGAAGCTTATGACCTTCCTTTTATTAATGGAGAAAAGAGTACTTCCATTTTATTATACTCTTTTCCTCCTCCCATATTCTATGACTTCTTTAAAAACTCTATTATCTGAGTCAGCCAGGCTTGGTTCTTTTAGAAGAGGGATGCTCTTGGAATTTTAAAAACTATCTTTTCTCTCAATAAAGGCTTGCTCTGAAGACACTGTCTCATCGGGACCCATAAAATGCCAATTTGAAGTTGAAGTTGAACAATGGCCCCTTTGTTCTAGACGTCCCTGAAGCAAAAAATAACTACTCCTAAATCCATGTTATTTAGATACTAGAGACATTTAGGATAGAAATACATCAATGTATTTTCTCAATATTATTCTTACATTATGCCTTTGAATATTTTAATTGATATATATAATGGATCATAAAGATAAGTGGAAGTTAATAAATTCTTATGTCTATGAATGCTTAGAATTGAAAAAGACCACAAAGTTGGGTAGTTGATGACACATGTTTCTGACAAGAATTGCATCTGGCTGTTTATGAGAGAGACTAGAAATTCAAAATTCTGTAAAAAGATGGAAGTCTATTCTTTCTTTCAGGTTACAAACAAAATGATGTAGGTGGTCTTGGTTGATAAGGTCCTCAGGGACTAAGGCTGCTTCTGTCTTTTTGCTTCATCATACCAAACAACTCTCTTTCATCCTCAAGGTCATGTCATCATCCAAATACAGCTAGAGCTACAGCCAATGCATCTGCATTCCAGGCAGGAAGCCAGACAAGAGAGGGGAACAGCAAAATCACTTTGCCAAAAGTGCCATCCAATGATTCTTCCTTATACCCCACTGATTACACTTTTATGCAAGGGAAGGAGGGTAATGTAATTTTTCATCTGAAACAATAATCCCAGATCTTATTAGTAAGAAAGAAGAGGAGAATGAATGCTGGTTAAAACTTGAGCTGACATTGCTATACCATACCTCTACCAAATGGTCATCTGGCTTCTGACTGATCATCTCTAGTGACAGAAAAATCTGCCACAACCAAAAGCAGACCAGTTTAATAGCTCACTGACTTTTTCCTATGTCTACCTGAAATTTGCCTTCATGATGCTTCTACTTAATCACCAGCTCTGCCCTATGGCATTGATGAGAACAAATAGTATTATTCTTCTACATTTGTCCTTCAAATATCTGAAGACACATTTTCCTAAAACAACCCTTTGTTGTTCTTGTTATTTTGTTGTTGTTGTTGTTGTTGTATTTGTTCTACCAGACTTCATCTGAAATAGTCTGTATTAATTCTGTTCTGGTTTCACCTTCCTTTGCAAATGTTCCTCTTAAGTAAGAGATCTCAAGATTGAGCTTAATACTTGATACTTAGAACTGGTGTTGTACCAGTTCTAAGGAAGTGATTGAAATGATCACTTTTCTTAATCAGTTAGCATATGGAGTGATAATTAACTAATCTTTATAAAAACAATGGTATTAATTCAGGAGAGTTTCTATAAAACTGGGATGCATTGACTCTATGTTTACATTTTAACATAAACTATGCTACATGATCATTTAGGCTACCAAAATGCAGGGCTAGTTATAAATATACAGACATGTACAAATGAACAACATTCCACAGCTACAGCATAGTTACATTACCGGTAACATGATTCCATAGCATAGAATAAGAATAATATGGATCGTAAGGCCAGAAAAGTATTCTCAGAGTATTTTTACCTTCCACTCTGTACCTCCCACTCTGGCTTAGCCCTCCCTTCCATCAGCCTGGACCAGACTCCCAGTTTGGCCATACACTGCCTGGAGTTGCAGCAGTATGCTTATTTCTGCCTAACATGGGAATGGCAGTCAAGAGGAACTTAAGTGATGAAATGAGAATTTGAAGGGTAAGAATCCCCAGATGCAGATGGAAGAGCCACAACATGTAGCAACACTGTAATTGCTGTAAGGCTGTAATTGCTGAGGAATAGAGATGTTGACAATAGAGTCCCACATAAAACAGGAGCATTGAACCTACCACTCTTTAGGTCTCACTGAGGAGGAAAAGTTGGGTAATATTCTATATCATATGGCTGCCACTGAGGTCCATTTTTTCAGAGAAATGTGATCAATTCCATAAATTCAAGTCACCAGAGAGAACAGTATCTTCATCCATCTCAGTTCACCTGTGGTGCCCTGGCCACCTGAAGGAGGGGATAGTATTGTTTGTTCACAATACAAGGAAGGCGAGGTGTTCATCAAACCACTCAGAGACAATGAAGGACATCTTGGTTATCAGAGAACTAAGCCACGAATTTATGTATTCAAGGTGTCTGCACATTTAGTATGTCCCAGATGCTCAGAAGGCATTTGAGTATGCCTGTCTAGGAAATCTACCTGTTAAGGCTATGATGCCTAATATTAATTGTCATTGATTTCTTTTATGGATTTGCCAACATCATACCTGAATTATTTATTTCTTGTATTGAACCCAGACTATTCAGTTTAGTGCAAGCAATATGAGCAACTTTTATGTGCTAGAGTCTATGCTAACCATTTGAAGTATAGAAATAAATAACATGGTCCCTGTCCTCAGAGAATTCACAATCTAGTGGCTGTGACAAGACCAGGAAATAAAATTCAAATGTGAAGATATTATTTCAATTTCAAACCAGCAAACTAGTTTGAGCCAAATAAAAGAAATTGTGTGTTGGGAGAAGGGCAGAATTTATTGGCAACAAAGGTAGATGCAGCCAGTTTCTGCCACAGATGTCATCAGACTCTAGCAATGTTTTGGATCCTTTTTCTTCTGTTTCACTTTTATTCTTGGCCTTGATGTCAGTAATGGTCTCTTCACAGTTCCAGGTAATATGGGTCTTAGTATCCTCAGGCTTTTAAGGAGAAAAGCTTCATAACATATGCCTCCAACAAATGTCCCAGAAAACAGTAGTCATTAACCAGCTTAGTTCAAATGTCCTAATCATCTTTTGCAAAAGGGAAGAGGTTTGGAAGAGATTACTTCACCTCCATTGCAAGGTCTAAGAGTGAGGAGGAGTCCTTGAAGAAGAGCTATTTCACCACCAGAAGAAGAAATAAAAGCTCAACAGACCAAGGTGAGAAAGGATCTTCACACTTGCAATCACATGGAGTAAGAGTTGCACAAGATAGAAACACAATATTATGAGGAAAAACTGGAATACAAAGCATATGAGCTACATAATCAGTGAGGCTGAATTCATATCACCAGTACTGTGACCTTAAAAATGTTATTCCAACTTTAATCTGCAGTTTTCTCTGCTATAAAATGAATATAATAATCCTATCTGAATTATAGGGTGGGTTGACATTTAAATTAGCCTATCTAGATAAAATGCTTATCTCACAATCTACACAGAATAAGTGCTCAGTAAGTTTCTATCATCAGTATTATCGCCACCACCATCATCATCATTATCATTATCATCACCATTATCATTGTGATTATGGTTTTTATTTTGAGAGAAAAAGACTAAGGTCAGGGGAGGGGAAATAAAAAAAAATGGGTAAGCGTTTAGGATAGGCTTGACATTTCGTGTTGATTAAGATTGGTGCTAAGAGTTAATGGATTGAGGCTCGGATTAGTCTTGGTATTAGAATTAGAGGATATGGTAACTCTCTGCATGTGTTGTACTTTGATAATTTAGAGAACAATGAGATGATTCCAGTACAGGAAGATGCATTAGAAAAGGCTCCTGGCCTTTGCCATGGAGCCAAAGGGCAGGGGCCTGTGCCAAGTGAATGCTGGTACCAGGTGGTACCCCGGCCCAACTGTCCACATCCCATTCCATAATCTGTACACCTTGGCTCACCAGTGAGGAACTGGGTTCTACAAGTCATAATAAACTAATTACTTGCCACTTGCTTCTACCTACCTACCATCATCGGCATTAAAATTAGTGGTCACTATTGGATAGCCTTTAATTATTCCATGTGCCCCTCACCAGTTTTGATAACTTTGTCCTTTAATGCCAGCACCTCTGGCTCTTTAGTAGCCCACCCTTGGGCTACTAAACCTACAGAGAACAGAAATCTTCCTGGGCAGCCTTTAGACAATGACTAATGACAACTCTAAGGACACTCCAGAATCTCCTATGGGGCTGAGCTGAAGCCACCCTTCTCAGGACTGTGCCTGAAATCACACCTTGCTTGACTTCTGTGCCTTCCTCATTCTGCTTCTCCTGTCAGATTCTTCTGTGTTTGCTGCCTTAATGAATCAGAGTCTACTAGAAGGAAGTCAACTTAAAATAACTACTGACCATCCTCCCCCTGGGTGATATTTAGCAATTTGGATAACTTTTTTTTTTTTTTAACCTCTGTTGCAGAAGCTTCTAAGAAACCAAAACCAATAATTCACAAGAAGCTATGGATTTTACCCAAGGTGACAAAAAAACATACATACATGAAATATTCCACATAATTTCACAGGGTTCCTGAGCTTCCTGAAACTTACTTATGGACCGCAGCTCCAAAACCACTGACTTTAACACACAATTTTAGATGAGGAACAAAATGTAAAACACCAAAATGACAGAAGGGAAGATTAAGAAAACACATAGTATTTTTTTACTTTTCTTAAGGCCTCAATTTTTTATTTTATCTCCTATTTTGCTTTCCTTTTTAAAATTTCATCAAGTTGGTAATTGTGCTGGATGTGTTTAATTTAGCCCTTAGATCACTTTCTCACTTTCCCTGGGCTCCAATGACTGACTGTGTGGGCTGCATCAACAGGCCACCTTGCCCTCCAGCGTTCTGTTTGGCCAAAGAGAATAACCACCAGCTCCCTCATACAGGTTTATCATAGAAAAACAGTGTCCATAGCTCCTGTCATGTGGCCCTCTTCACAGAACCCTCCCTCTCCAGACTACTTCTTCTCCTGCCTCTCAGACTGAGAGTTGGTAAAGCTCACTCATTTTAAATTCCTGGGGTACCACACTATCCTATGTGGTCTCTCTACTGCCAATACAACTTTGTAAATAGGTGTTTTACTAAATTCACCTTAATTTACTCAATTTGAGTGCCAATTGTTTCCTGATAACATCTTAATTGATGCAAAGTAATTCATCAAAATGCACTGACTACTTTTCATTTGTGAGACTGAAGTAGGGTAATGACTGGGCTAGCGTTAAGGTTAAGATTTGAGCTAGAAATTTAAAATTCAGACACCCAGATAGCTAGAATAATTTTTGTCTTCTCCCATTCTTTAATCAGCTCTCTCCAATATAGTAGCAACTAGCCCCATGCGACTATTGAGCACTTAGCACGTGGTTAGTGATTTACTGAAACTGAAAAATACACACCAGATGTTGACAACCAAATATGAAAAAAGTGTAAACTATCTCAATAATTTTTATATTGATTTCATATTGAAAGAATACATTTTGGATATATTAGAATAAATAAATTAACTATTACAATTAATTTTACTTGTTTATTTTTACTGTTTTTAATGTAGCTACTTGAAAATTTGGAATGATGTGTGGCTCACATTGTATTTCTATAGGACAATGCTATGCTGTTTTCACCTAGTTATGTTTGTCTCTCTTTAGAATTGCATAAACTTCAGTCCCTCACATTTGGTTTCTCTTTATAATGCCCTTCCTTAAGTTCCCTTTTACATGTTCACCATTCTATGGATTACCCTCCTAGAAAGTTCTTCAGTTTCTTGGTTTCATCTATTTTCATTTAACTTCACTGTTGTGATGCACTGGTCATTGAAAATACAGAAAGCCAAAAGTGTAATGGCACCCAGTATTTAATCACTGCTGTCACTAACACACACTCCACTTCTAATTTACATTTTTCATTTGCTCTTGTAGTGCTGAGGTGAGAAATGTTAATTCATTTAAAGCGTATGTAGCCATTCAAAGTGAGAAAAATTTGAACAGACATTGTATTGAAGGGTAAACAGCTTTAGGCAAGACTGCTACACTCACAAATTATGTTCATGTGTAAAAATACTGCATTTTTTAGCGAGGAAACAACCTACTGATTTCAGATTTTTTTAAAGTGTAAGAAATATATTAATGGTATCTTGAAAATAAAACTGAGTATCAAGCAATTGTTACATCTGGCATATCAGTCATCATGGTGCTAGAAATATTCAACTTAAATGCATCCTCACTAAAACTGTGCCATATGACAAAATTCGAACTTCCAAGCGGAGAGTCTGTCTTATCCACTGTAGTGCTAGGTAGGATAAATCTGTTACTTTTACTATGGTAGGAAAAATACATAATACACACACTATAGGTTATTTTTATTAAAACTATAAGATTTTTTTTGACTCTGTTGAATTCTTAGTGGTGAATAACAAAAACCCAAATCAAGCAGGCCTTGGCTAAAAAGGGAGGTTTATTGTTTATAACGAAAATGTGTTCTAAGTCATGTAAAATCTGTTTCTTGAGAGCTCTCAGTTCTTTCTTTGTTAACAAAGATAGTGAAAAACCACTTAAGGCATACAGTCTACCACCTCTGCAACCCTATCAGAAAGGAATCATCTTCTTCCCAAAGAAGTTACAGGCCAGACTGTTACTGGGCAAAGAGCCCATATTCTTACCATAACCAATCACTGGGACTGTGGTTGGCCAAGCTGTAGTCATGACCCTGTTCTGGAGTAAAGGGAAAAGCAAATTAGTCTTGAGAACGTGGAAGAAGCATCTCCCTAAATAACAATGGAGACTTTATTAGCGGAGTGAGGAATACTGGACATTCTAAATAATCAGATGTGTACCACAACAGGGAAATAAGCAAAACATAAGCTAAAGTGAAAAATAGAAAAATAAAGCCCTCTTTCTTCTAACCCAACTTACTTATGTTATATCACAGGCTGAAATTCTGTAATTCTTTTAGCCTCTGTTGAGAGAGAGAGAGAGACAGACAGAGAGACAGAGAGACAGAGAGACAGAGAGACAGAGAAACAGAGAAGCAGAGAGAGAGAGAAAGGAGGGAGGTTTTATCTGTGGAAGTTGAAGAAAGGATATCCTTTTTTCTATCACTAAGTCTAGATTTAATTCTGAATAAGGAATGAAAGAAAGGTGGCAAGGGAGAGGTGCTCGTTTTAACCTCAGTGTACCCTGGTAAATCATGATGAATAAGAGTAGAGATATTTAAAATTGTCAAATCCAAAATTTTAGATTAAACCCAGTTGTTATTCAATTTGATTTCTATTTGATACGTTGCTAAATTGATGATTTTCATCCAGTAGTACATAAGCAATCACAGATTAGAAGTGCTGATTGGATTCTGATTGCTGTCAATCAACAAATAGGTCCTTAATGTTTACTGTGGGGCTGGCACTATGCTAAATGCTCTGGGAGATGTTAAAAATGTCTTAGACATAATTTTTAGCTCTAAGGACCTCACCATTAAACTGCAGAAATAAAACTAACCTGCCTGAAACAAAACTGGACAATATCTGATTGCTGAAGATAAGGACTCTCAGAAGGTGCTTGCAAATATATAATAGTTTTAATAAACTTATTCTGTGATTTTTTTTCATTCTTATGAAATACTTTCAAATGTGTTTATTCTTTCTTTTTTACATTTTAGCCAGAAATGTGACTCCTAGCATTTTAAATTATAACTGTTTTGGGAACTTTTTAAATGTCCTTTATTATATCAGTTATAAATAAGGGTTGTTCAAGGTTAAAATAATTTTATCCTGAAAGAAATGAGAACTGTGCATTGTTTAATATAAACCCTAACATTATGCAGTATAACAGCTTACATTTATTTATATTTAAAGCAACAGTGACTAATAATATCATGTGATTTACATTTTCCTATGTGCAATAGAAAACCTACAATTTATATACTTAAGGCTTAAGTATGGGTTACAAACTACAAATGTTTTCCATCGAAAATCACATCATATTAATAAAATAAATATTTCTCTTATTCTTAGTTTAAAGATGCACATTAGTTTTTAATCCAATTTCTTACAAACAGAATTGATGTAATTTTGTTTTTATTTAATAAGTCACTTCTTTAAGAAATCCTGCTCTGCTATATTCTGATAAACAGATATTAGAGCCTCAAGTCTTACTGAGCTTAGTCTGCTGCCTTCTCTTTTCTTCTATTTGTGGCTTGCCCACAAAAGTCCATAAAGAAATGTTTCTGTTGGTTTTAGAAATACTAGCCTTCAACATTCATGTTAAAGAATAAATTTGGCTCTCTGCAGAATACTAATAGCTATAACTTGCCTTTTGTATACTGCCAGTTCTCAAATATTTTTGAATGTAGTGGATTAAATTGGGAAAAATCAACTGGTCTGATACCAAACTTGTTTTAAGAGGACCATGAACAAATTAGTTATCATTTACTCTTTAAAACAGGGGTCAGAAAACTATGGCCTTTAGCCTAAATTGGCTCACCAATTATTTTCGTGAGGAAAGTTTTTATTTTGACACAGCCACATCTGTTTGTTTATACATTGTCTGTGGTGCTTTAGAGCTACATCAGAGTTGAATGGTGATGATAGACACCACATAGCCTGAAAAGCCTAAAACATTCACTGTCAAGTCCTTTACTAGAAAAAATTTGCCTATCCCTGGTTTAAACCAAATATAGTAGGATATACACTGATTTTATATGAATAACAATGTTCTACGAACTTTAAACTAGCTAATCAAATTTATAAGATTCACCCTGATAGAATGTTGCAAGGTAATTTACAGCCAGTCCACTGCCAATGAACTTTCATAGTAGATACAAAGTATATGAGCACTGGAAATGTGTCAGCTTTAAAAATTTAGATATGGGTGAAGCATTAACTACACGAACTAAGTGGTGATGATATAATGGTAATTTATGATTACAAAACAAAATAGCCCTTGAAAACTATCACTGAAGCAAGACAATACTGATGATGTCCTATTAATATCTTAGAGGCCATCCTGTTTTGTGCACATGTCTGTGCCCAGAAGATTTGCAACAAAGCTTTGAGCAGACTCCTGAATTCCCGGAGTCAGTAAATACTAGCAATGCAGTGGCTTTAAATTAAGAAGAAATTTTGGTAGCCCTTACTTACATTCCGAGTTGGTTACTGATAGGTGACTATTAGTCATCTGTGAAAGCAGAAGTCTTTAGAATTAGGAATTAGTTGCCTCTAAAATTGCAAAACGGACTTGTCCAAAGTCCATAATTGATAAGTGGTATGCCAATATTTAAATCAAGGTAGTTTGGCTTACCAGCCCTGAGCAGATATTGACTAAGCTCAACAGCATATTTGAGGAAGGACTTCATTAGATCATCCATAGGCTGGTGAAGGAGAGGGACTACTCTAGACTCCTCCACAGTGTTTTCTAGTCAGTTCCTGTCCAATAAGCCAAGGTTTAAACATAAAAAAAACAGTCCAAGACCAGAAATTAAGCAAAGCAACAATTCCAGCACATTTTTTCAAATCGTGTTTCTTTGTAATGTGAACTCAGAGATGGTAGAGTATCCATAAGCGCAGAACGCAAAGGCTGTAAGGTTGTTTGAACTTGCCCTAGTATTTTCCAGATGAGGCATCCACCGTGAGAGAAATAGCACTCTCCTCAACCACAGGTCTCCTGACTCAAGGCCCATTGCTCTTTCTGCTACCAGCGGCATAGCCTTCCAAATGGCTTAGAGTGTTCATTATACAAGGAGCATTACTAGCTCTGAATTTCAGCCTGCGACTCCTTGCCATTCACTCTTCCATCCACCATTACTTTCTTTTCCCCATCTCATTAAAATCAAATTACTCTAAAATCAAGCAAGCCATAATCTTTAAGTGTCTTTCAGAAACGCAGCTACAATCTTCTTTATATTGAGACTTGTGGGTGGGCTTTACATTTTATCCGTCCACTAAAATTATAATATTTTTAGATTCATTTTCTTTCAGCTCTCTTTCTAGAAGAGAATTTCTAAACTGCCATGCTTCTGTTTGTTTGGTTATTTGGTTTCAGCTCTTCTGTGAAATGGATTCTTGTTCTTAAAATCTTTGGCTGATGTTCTCATGGCAAAGGAGTCTTGTCTTGCACAGTCCCTAATGAAGGTCGTCTGGAAGGAGCTGTATGCATGCCACTGCCTTTAAACAAAGTGCTGCAAATGAAAGGAGGGTGCATAAGGGGAGGAGAGAAATGAGAAGCTGGATCACACTGTGTATTTCATTAGTATTTTGTAGAAAGATTATGGTTCAGTGGATTGAGAATATCATGTACATCTATTTTCCTAAATGCGCTTAAAATAACTTCAATTTCGAAGATCTGATTTGAAAGCCTTTAATGTATACATGGCCACATGTACTTATAATTCTCTGGATTGAATACAAAGAGCTGTAACTCATTGGTGAGAGGCAGCACAGTGCAGGGAACATAACATTGCCTTCACAGGTAGGATATCAGAACTCTAAACCATGCCTGCCACCAGCTGACTTAGGGACTCTCAGCAAGTCACCTTTCTCACCTTGGACTCAGGCTCCCTGTCTTCAAGATGAGAGGGCATTGAGCGAAGATGTTGACAATGGACTCTTTTCAGTGCTAACATTATATGAATCTGCAAATTATTCAAAGTCTGAAAGAAATTTGACTGGACCAAGACAAAACCAGGCAGTACCTGTTGCTAATACTCCCAGAATTGCTGAAATGATACTGGAGAGTTTGAGAAGGTAATGAAATTTGTTTCAGGCTAGTGAAAATCAATTTAAGCCTATTGAGTAGGTTAGTATACTGAGCAATCATCTTGAGAGCACAAATAGCCAATTCTATATCAAAGCCATTTAAGTGAATAGGAAAATCTCTTTTGCTTAAAGCTTCTATTTCAGAAATCAGAAAATTATTTTAGTAACATGATCACCTGACTTCCTACTATAATCTTAAGAATCTTGATACATTCTTAAGTCTGTCTCTATTCTCTCAGTTCTCCATTTATTGTAGGGGAATGAAGCACAGCTGGTACAGATGTGGTGACTGGTCAAACCAGTAAATAGTGAGCACTCCATGAATATCTATTAATGGGTGACTAATACCGTCACTTTAGAATTTTTGTTACAACTTTTAAAACTTTGATCAGCATCTTTCAGTTTTCATTCTTATTCTTTATGAGATGCCCATAAGCTCTAGTGCTGCCTTTCCATTGGTAAAGAATCGGGTAATGGGAAATTTTTTCATTTACTCATTTGTTTGTTCAAAAAAATATTATTGAAGAGTGCCCGCCTATGTGTCTGATGAGACAAGTGAGAAAGTCTCTATTTTCCAGTAGGGGTCATCGACAAGTCATTAAATGACAGCAGTGTTATCAGTGCTGTAATAAAGATATACAAGATGCTGAGAAATCATTGAGGAGGATGCATTTGGTTCTTCTTGGTGTGGACAAGGTAGCCATCACATTTGAATTGAGTGTTAGTGGAGGCCAAGTATTCCACATAGAGGGAACAACATTTATAAAGGCAAAGTTGGAACTACAGTACATAGGGCATCTATGGAGCTATGCTGCATTTAGCATCAATGGAGCACTGGACACTGTGGTGGCAGCCAGGAGAGATTAAACCAGGCAAAAAGTGTCTCGTTCAGGAAGAGGCTTAGAACCTGCACTAAAGAATTTGGACTCCATCTACCAGAAGGGAAAAGATTATATAATCCCATATGCAGTTTAGAAAAACTGTTGAGGGAAGATATAGAAAACATTGTAAGAGAGAAGGATTGAAAGTATTACAGTCAGCCCTCCATATCTGTAGATTATAGAGGATTTAACCAAGCACAAATTTAACTAACCATGAAAAATATTTGAAAAAAACATTACATTTTTGCTGATGTGACCTATGTAGTTAGACCTACAATGGTTGCATCTGTATATAGACACATCTTGAAATGACTGAACATGTACAGATCTTTTTTTCTTGTTGTTGTTCCCTAAATAGTGCAGTATAACAATTTATATAGCATTTACATTGTATTAGGTATTAAAAGTAATCTAGAGATTATTTAAAATATACGGGAGAATGTGCATAGGTTACATGCAAACACTATGCCACTTTACATATGGGACTTGAGCACCTGGAGATTTGGGTATTCACAAAGGTCCTGGAACCAATTCCCCATGGCCATTGCTGGACAACTGTCTTTTATTTCATGTATATTTATAAAACTTAAAGAAAATGATCTTTTTTCCTATTTCCAAATGACTGGTAGAAGGAAAAGTCTTTTTCACTCAGTTCTGCCTGAATAAAAAAAAATCAAAGACAGGATTGGTTGAAGCTCACATATTAGTATTGATTTTACTCCTATAAGAATCCTTTCCAGGCTCTTCATTGCAAAAAAAAAAAAAAAAAAAAAAAAAAAAAAAGACCTGGGGGGTTCATGACTGCTGCATTGGTCAAAGGCCCAATCTGGGAAGTAGGAGACAAGGGGACATGCTGCATTTTGCCTTTTGGAACTAGGATTCAGAAATAAAGGGAATAAACAAGAATCAACCAATTGAGAAAAGAGTAAACTGTAAACATCTCTCCCTCATGAACACTCAACTACAGCTGCAGCTGCAGCTCTTTCCTCCTCCAAAACAAGCTCATTAGAAGAAAGGTGATCTTAACTCCTCCCACTGGCCGCTGAATAGCGGAGGCAGGGCTTGACCCTAAGAGCTATATGACATTGGATATAAGCTATTTAATATTTTCTGTCTCCATTATAGTGGATTATATTCTCCATTATATTTTTGTGTATGATTCTAAAAGTTACTTTTCATGAATATATAGATTTATCTTTTCATCTCTGTAATATGGAGTTTTTTACATAGAAGTAGGTTCTCTTTATAATATCATATACTTTTTATTATAAAATATACACAATACCATTTAAACTATTTTTAAGACTATAGGCAAATGGCATTAAATACATTCACATTATTGTTTTCTTCTAAGTTTCATAGTTTCAGCTCTTACACATAGTCTTTGATATATTTTGAGTTAATTTTTGTATATAGTGTAAGGTGAGAGTACAATTCTTTTGCATGTGAATATCCAGTTTTCCTAATATCGTTTGTTGTAAAGGCTCTCCTTTTCTGGTAGAATGATCTTGGCCCCTTTTTCATAAATTTATGATAGCATTTATTTTTAAATGACTCCTAACTTGAGGAAAATATTACTGAAACAACAATATTGCTTTTACTTACTTTATGTCTAACAATAAGAAAATAAATATGTCTCTGTTAGCTGCAACCAAACCCACAAGAATGCAAAATACTAGGATAAAAGAGAAGATGGAATGATGGGAGAAATGTTATTTTTCAAAAGATGTAATGTGTTCCAGTAGAAAGAAGAGTAAAACTCATATTAGAACAATATTGTTCCCATACAGCCCGACCTTATTCTATTATGTTTGTCCTCAGCCAATGATTATAGCCTTGGATCTCATTCTTCTGATTTGTAAAAAGGGGTTAAGTTTATCATCCCATAAGATCAATCAGAGCTAAGTGTTAGCAGATAGTCTGAAAAAAATAAAAGCCTCCCCAATTAATGTTATTATTATTGTTGATTCATTGGAGGTTTATATGAATTCTGTTATCTCTCTCTTTATGCTTCTGTTTCCTTATTTATAAGTCAGAGACAATAATACTTCTCTCAGTAATATGTGCAATGTAACTGCCTCTTAGAAAAATACTAAAATGCCTCTTTCATATGTGACTTGAAATATAAGCCGCATCTACTGTCGCTCAATTTCAATTTCATTAATATTTATTGAGGATCTACTTTTTGCCAAATACGGTATTAATTGGAAGAAAGTCAAAGTTGAAAAAGACAAAATAGTACATGCAATACAATTTAATATCTAAGAGTAAAAATATACTGGCTCTTTTACTGTAAAAATATCTTCAAATTTTATGAAGAAAATAATTATGTACACTTATAGATACATGCAAATATACATTTATAATAAATTATAATTTGTTCAAACTTTTAATTCTATACAGTTGTATCAATTCAGGTATTTTTATATTTGTTACTTTAACAAAAGCATATCTGCATATCAAAACTTTCTCTTCTGATAAAACACAAAGTTTATTAATTTCTCTATCTTTATATTAGATATGTGAATATGTTCTGTACACTTACATAATTTTTTAAGTCTGAATTAACTACGGTGAAAGCTTGTTTTCATTCATACAGAATTTTTTTTCTCAAAATAGACTGCGGAGGGAAAGATTCCTTTCCTAGGGTTTACTTTGAAATCAGTCAACAGGAGTACAAAAGTAAATACTTTACACAGAGAACAATATGACTACTACCAGCTAAATTATATTTTTCCAAAGACTTTCACAAATAATACAGACTTGGTGGTACCTGTCTCTTGCAACTTGGGATATCTGTCTTGAACCTGAGAATTTTCTATAAATACCCATGACTAGCAACCATTATTCCAGCCACCTAGGCAAGAACATAAACATGTGGCATTTTCTGTTCCTTATAATATCTTTCAACCATCTGACTTTCTTCTCCAGTTCATGTTTTGTTTTTGAGAAGTCTTCCTTGACCTATAATAATAGTCTGCTCAAAGACCAACTATTTAATCTTTCTTACAGTTCCTTGACATTTATACATTCTTATACTTTTACTTTCATTTTTTTAATATATTTTCAACCTATTAGACCAGAATCTTGTATTTACTTTTTGTAGCCCCTGGCACACAGTAGGCACTTGATTTTCTTCTAACACTCCTTTTATTCAAGTGGCACCAACTGAGATAGAAGAGAGAAAGATAATGCAAAAAGTAGCTAACAGAGTATATAGATATAAGCATAGATTCATTTATTCATTCAAGTGACATAGATTGAGCATAATTCTTTGTGTGTCATACATTGTTTGAGTCATTTTAAATAATGTCATGGAACAAAACAACAAAGTCTCAGCTCTTAAGAATTTACAATTTAGTGGTATGAGGAAGACTACAGACTATACATATATTTAAGTACACACACATATAAGACCTGATAAGTGCTAAAAGAGATCTATAGTAGGGTAAAATATTGTCGATGGCCACTTTTCATATAGAGCACATGGAGATTAGACTGAAGGGGGCAAGAAGAGAAGCAGGAAAACAACTTAGGAGACATTGCCTCAGGAAGCTATCATCCAACGTGATGGAGTAGACTGGAGGTGGTGAGAAGGGGTCATATTCTGCATGTATTTTGAAGATCAGCCCAAGAGGATTTGCTTATTAGATGTAGGATATGAAAAGAAAAGTCAGGGTTGACCTTAGAAATTTTAATTTAGCTACTAACAGAATGGAATTCCATTTACTAAGATGGTGAAGCTGAGGAAAGGAGCCAGTTTGGGGAAAAAAAAATTAAGAATTCTGGTTTTGTAGACTAAATTGTATCTCCCCAGATTCATATATTAAAACCTTCACCACATCATACCCTAGAATGTAACTATATTTGGAGAAAGGAACCTTTAAGAGGCAATTAAGTTTAACGGAGCCATAAGAACGGGGCCTTAATCCAATCTGACTGGTGTCCTTATAAGAAGAGGAAGAGACACCAAAGATAAACACAGAGTAAAGGCCATGTGAAGACACAGCAAGAAAGTAGTCATCTACAAGGCAAGGAGAGAGGCCTGGGGAAAATCAAAACCTGCCAGCACCTTGATCCTGAGCTTCTAGCCTTCAAAACTGTGAGAAAATAAATTTTTATTGCTTAAGCCACCCATTCCATGGATTTTGTTTTGGCAGCCTAAGAAGACTAATGCATCTAGATATACTGACTCTAATAACTATTTACAGTCATTTAGAGGCTAAATAAACTTTTATGTTACTCTATTTTTTCACTCGTTCACTATTTATTGACATGTGCTTGCTGACTGTCTGGGAGAGACTCCCATCTATGCCATACTGAGAAGAGGGCACACAGAAACAAAAGCTTCATCTTGTCACAGTGTCTTTCTCATTGGAAAACTCCTATTTTCTCTTTTCCTTTTGAATTAGTTAGCTTTGACTTCTTGACCTTCAAGTTGGTAGTCATTTGACTTTGTCTTCACAGGATATAGTTTTATAAGAGCATCATATATTTTCCCATTGCATTCTTTCAGATAGATTTCAGATAGTCTTAACACTCAATTCTGGACATCAGTACAAACAGTTGGCAAACTCTTAAATCCCTGGATTAAATGTTAAGGCTATTGCTTGCCTACTGCATTCTTCAGTTATCTCCTGGTACACACACACACACATACACACACACATACACACACACTTTCTTCAATTTCTCTATGTCTCCCTCATGTCACAATTTGAACTTGTATTGGCTCCAATATTTCTGGTTCTTTAGAGGAGTGTAAATTTTATCAGAAGTTGAATGATAAAAATAGACATAGGAGGCAGGAGAGGGAGGACAGTACTAATTTTCTACTGAAATAATTCAATTCTCCACCTCACTTAACTAGTACAGACCTGCCTTAAAGAGTGGGCCTGGTTTTTAGCAACCAGTCAAGGCCATTCCTAGAAATTGAAGCATTTGCTAACCAAGAAGTAATGGTTTCATCCCATGTGCCTCTTTTTAGTGTTGCATTTCAGAAAGTGCATAATTGCTTTGGTGAAATATTACAAAATCATTTCAAACTGCGATTAAAATATTTTTACAACTGTCATCAAGGGAACAGTGGAAATAGATTTTTTAGTGTGATCAACTAGATAACCCTGAAGCTTAATGATGTGTCCCTGGCTTAGAGCAGGTTAGCATGAAATTTAATTTGCGGTAATCTGCCTCAGACCATTGGAGGACAAACTCACCTCTAGCTAAAATTTACCCAGCTTCTAGCATACAATAATTCAAGTGTGGCATCTCTAGAGTGATGCCTCCCTTGACAAGGAGGAAAGAAAGGTTATGTCTCCCTGTAAAAAATCACTCACCAAATTCTGTAGATTCTTCTTTTGTTATAACTCTCCCATTCACAACTTTCCTTTCTCACAGATATCAACCTACTTGAGGCCTTCGTCACTTTAATTTGAGTTGAGGAAATAGCTTAGATATTAGCTTTCCCACCTATCTCCACAGTTCCTCCTATACTACCACATGAATCTCCCTAAAGTATATATTTTATCATGCAATTTCCTACTGAAAAATATTCAGTGACATATTTAACCAGGCATTGGAAAACAACTGTGTTTCTATACTTAGCCTCAATGAGTCATGTTTTTAACTATTCTACTCTATCCTAAGTGTCATCTTCACAGTCTACCCAAAACAGAAAGATTTTAACTCCTTCTATGGTCTTTCTTCCTGTCTCACACTGACCTCCAGTGTCCTTTTCTTGCCTTTCTTCTTACCCATCCTTCAGGATGGTTTAAATTGTGCCTTAAAACCTTTCTAATTCCAGCCTTGGCCAAAAGTAAGTTCTTCCTGGCCCTGACTATGTAAATCCATTTTGTAAGTATTCAGACCACAACAAAGAATTTCTTCTATTATCTTCAATTTTAGAAAACATATATATTTTAAGAGATTTATCTTTGTAACTCTAGCAGAATACCAGATATTTGTTATTTGGCATGGGTGAAGTAGATAATAAATATCAAGGATGCTGTGTTGAAGCCAGAGATTTAATGTTATTTAAAATACTCTGGTAAGAAACACTAGGGGCCTGCCTTTGCTTTTCACATAGGCAACTGAAGAATTATCTTTGGAAAATCTGACCAGCCTACAAGAAAAAAATCCAGAGATTCTGATTCGAAGATTCTCCATGAAAAGATGTTGGTTAAATCAATCTATAGCAAAGATCTCACTTGAAACACTCTTTGTTTCTTTGTAGTGTGAACTCAGAGAAGGTAAAATCTCCACAAGCCCAGAATGCAAAGTCTGTAAGGTTGTTTGACCTTGCCCTGGTATTTTCCAGATGAATCATCCACCATGGGAGAAAAAGTGCTCTCCTCAACCACAGGTCTTCTGACTCAAGGCCCACTGCTCTTTCTGCTACCAGTGGCACAGCCTTCCAAATGGCTTAGATTGTTCAATTTCCAGGAACTGAAAGACTCGTGCTTACAGAAGGGAAGAGATCAACATAAGATAAATATATATGATGCACACAGTATTAAAAATAAAAATAGATACACACAATGACGTGTCATTATAAAATTCCAGAACTTACAGATCTCAGACCTTCCAGAGAGAAACATACATATTTTATACAAAGAACTGAGCAACATTAGATACTAAAACACAATGGAGAAACAATGACTCAGAATTCTGAGAAAAAAAAAATGTCTAACTTAGAATTGTACATTCAGCAAAATTATTAATTAAATGTGAGGATGATTAAAAATGATGTTTTTGGATGTGCATAGTCTCAAAATTTACCTGCCAGGCATTCTTTTTCAGGACACTACTACAGGAGAAATCCAAGAAACAGAAATAGGTGGGACTCAAGCAACAGGAAATCCAATACAGAGAGAGATCTCCAGGATGAGGGTGAAGGAAAATCCCAGGACTCGGTACTATAAAAGGTGGGAGAAGAAAGAGGCCAGACTGGAGCAGGTAGGAAGGCTCAGGAAACAGACATTTCAAAATGAAAATGACATATTCACAGTGATTGACTATACTGAGTTGCTCTTACACATTTGGGAGAGAATTTGAGAGTAAATTAGTCGACATAAACAAAAAACTAAATTAAAAGTAACATAAGAAGACTATTACTCAAGAGAAACAGAATTGATCATCAAGACAGGATAAGCCATCACAGTCAACTACTGTTATTTACAGTCATATTGTAAATTCTACATATTAGTGTAATTGTAATTACAGTGGGAATTTCTTTATTGGGGGCTCCTATTTTATTTTATTAATCTTTTAAAATTTATACTATTTTCAGATATATGGTATATTGGTTTGACATTTATATAGTTTATGAAGTGATCCTCCCAATTACCCTAGCACCCATCTGGATCTACATATAGCCATATAATACTATTGACTGTAATTCCCTATGCTGTACCTTATGTCTCTGTGATTATTTTATAAATGCTAATTTGTACTTCTTCATCCCTCTACCTTTTCACCCAGTACCCCAACCCTTCTTCCCTCTGGCAAACATCAGATTATCTTCTGTATCTGTGAGTCTGTTTTCATTTAGTTTGTTCATTTAGTTCCTTAGATTCCACATATAAGTGAAATCATATTTATCTTTCTCTGTTTGGCTTACTTCATTCCATATAATACCCTCTAGGTCCATCCATGTCATTGCAAATGGTAGGATTTCATTTTTTATGGCTGAGTAATATTTATTGTATATATGTACCATAACTTTATCTAATTATCTATCGATAGGCACTGAGGTTGCTTCTATATCTCAGTTCTTGAGAATAGCACTGCCATGAACATAGGGATGCACATGAACTAGTGTTTTGGTTTTCTTTGGATAAATATTCAGAAGTGAAATTGCTGGATTAAAAGATAGCTCTATTTTTAATTTTTTGAGGAGTCTCCAAGCCATTTTCCATAGTGACTATACCATTTTCCAATTCCAACAAAAATATACAAGGATTCCCTTTCCTCCACATGCTCGCCAGCACTTTGTTGTTTGTTAATTTATTGGTGACAGTCATTCTGACAGACATGAGATGATATCTCATTGTGGTTTTAATTTGCATTTCTCTGTTGATTAGTGACATTGAGCATCTTTTCGTATGTCTATTTGCCATCTACATTTCCTCTAGAGAAATGTCTATTCAGGTTTTCTGCCCACAATGGAAATTTATTGAAGGTAATAGAAGACAGGTGTGTGTGTGTGTGTGTGTGTGTGTGTGCGTGTGCACGCACGTGTGAATGTGTGTTATTGTATCAGAGGTTGTGAGAAAATGTGCTAAATCCTCTTCTTTAGTAGAAGGAAGTCAATAGGCAATGCCTAAAACAGAAAAATTAAAAGCTGATTATTTAGAAACACAGATATTATTTAGAGCTATAAATAAAAAGTATTATAAGTTTTAAAAGAGTTGAAAATATGAAAGAAGGTTTGAAGATAACCATCAAAAATATTTTGTAGTATAAACTATGTCTATGTATAACTTGGATAAAAATTAAAACTAAATTTTAAAATTCAATTAACCATACATATATGCATGCATGTCTGTGTGCATGTGCGTGCACACACTTGCACACACAAATACACACACACACAGAATAGAGAACTTCTAAAGACAAACTGAATTAAATTCCTGGAATTAGAGCAGCTTGTCCTTACCACATTAGATCAAAAATATATCCATTTGAAGTTGGAAAATTCCCAGAGACCTGCTGCCCTGACCCCAGGACAAAAGTTGCTACTACCCCCAGATCCTGAGCTTCCATTCAGCTTGGGCAGAGAATCTCAGCCTCAGGGTCTCAACTCACTGGTGTGGAAAGACCAATTAATCTGTGTCCTAGAGAATTTGTTAATAAAATACATTAATTTGTGAATGATTTTTTTTTCTAAATTAGAACAGATGCAAGTTATTCCTGTAATACAAGTTTTCTCACTTTTTTATTCTATTTTCTTGGGTGGCAGAAAGATGTGTATAATTACAGTAGTAATGGCAGAAAATTGACTTAAATGAAAACTTCTCTTATTAAGGTTACTACCTATAATATGAGTATGGGGAAAATTATCTACCGTGTATGTTTTATTAATTTTTTAAAATGAGAGTCCCTTTGATATAATTAGATGCATCAGTATATAAGGATAAACTTTATTTGTTTAAAATAAATTTGTTTAAAACTTAAAAGGGGAAGAAGTATTAACTCATAAAGTTTGGAAGTCAAAATGTGATACCTTCAGTATGAGTGGATCCAGATGTACAAATTATATTACTATGACTCCTTATCTATTTCTATCTGTGCCGATTCCAAGTGTTGGTTATTTTCTTTCCTAAAAGAGACATGTTTCTTCCATGCAGCTATGATTAATGGCAGTCGGATAATTCAGGCTTTCCTGATCCTAATTTAGCAACTCTATTAGGGAAAAAAGAGCTTGTTTTCTTCCTGTGTTTATGTATGAATTTAAGGAAAGAACTCTGATTGATAGGCGTGGATGATGAGCCTATCACTTGAACCAATTGCTCTTTCTTGGGAGACAAGTTTCAATGATTGACCACTTATAATTATATATATATATATATATATATATATATATATATATATATATATATATATATTTCCAATGGTCTTCAAGATCGACAGTCCCACTAAAATCACACAGAATGGGAGTAGGTCATTTCTTTCAAGGAATGGGCTTTATTGCATTCCCAATCCTATCCCCCACTCCTTTACTGGTATATGCCTGTCATCATGTCATTAGAACTAAGCCCTTTTTAAAAGGTTTTGATCTCCTTTAAAATAGATCAACAATGTTTAGATAACTAGATGATTGAACTAAGTAAATCATTTTCTTTTTCTGACTTTTTTCAAATTTTTAAAATGACAAATGTAATTTATGTTCTTTAAAAAATGAGTGTTAAGAAATATAGTTGAAACTATTGTAATAAGTGCATATGATGTTAGATAGGTACTAGATAGATTTGTCAGGGTGATCATTTTGTAAATTATATAAATATCTAATCACTATGTTATACACCTGAAACTAACATAATGTATGCCAAGTGTAACTGAAAATTTTAAAAAATTATTTAAAATATATATATAAATTATCAGGAAAAAAAAAGGAGTGCAGCCTTTCTTACCTTGATAATTATACAATTGAGCAGTCTCCAGAAAGACATCACCTTGGCAAATGAAAACAGATCATTTTCTCTAATCACTTCACCAGGAAAAAAAAAAAATCCAAATAAAGATGTTGGAGCACTTAACCCAATGGGAAGTAGAGTATTTTCCTCTAAATTGGGCCTAAACTAAAAAGTGGCCTTTTAATACTGAAGTATGAAGTCATTGAACAGAAACTTCAGGCATTTGTTAAAAGTTCAAAGACCCTGAGGAGTAGGAAACAGATGGGCTTTAAATCATCAAAACACTATTTCATAGGTTGATAGCAAGTCATAAATAATTTTGCAGTCTGAAAATTTTGCTGCTTTATAGACCTTGGCTGTAATTTGAGCAGAACTTAGATGAGTTTCTCCTGAAAGTTCAGACTCTAAAGTGTCTATGAACATGTTCCAATTCAATTCAAGAAGCATTTACTAGAAAGTGTGAAAACATTTTATAAACTTGACGTGCTAGAGAGAAGTGAAGAATATATTATAAACTCTGCACTATGGGCACAGCTCTGCCCAAGTAACCAAGGCAGGCAAGGGTTGTCCAGAGAGAAAGGAATGTCTCTGATAGCACTGTGTCCCCATGACCCAGTGCAACCAAGAGATGACAATGGGGTATTTTCACCATCTGATAAAAAGGAGTACAAATAGTGTAAGCTTAACACATTGTGTCTTTCTTTGTGAAAAGCAACGTATTTGGCCATATCCCAAAAGAAGGTTGTATTTTCTGCTTAAAGGAAAGAAGCAGAGTTTTAGCCCCATGTTTTGACAACAAGGATTAAAGATTTACTTGTTTTCACTGGCACCTTAAAATGAAGTAAAAGTAGACTTTCTGCAGCTTACCATCTCATTTTTCTTATGAAAAATTATGGGCTAAATTATCACGCATAACTTTTTGGCAGGAGATGTTCCAGGTCTTAGGGTAGGCATTTAATTACTATACCTATCAGTGTTTGAGTGTGTGTTGTGGGGTGACCATAGCTCTGGTGGCCATCATTCAGAGAGACAGTCTTATTCATTGCCACAGAGCAGAGCTGATGCGATATATATTATACCCAAGACTCTATATAATTTGTTGGGTTCAATCCAACATGAAATTTGGGGCCCTTCCCTTGTTTAAAAAAGTATTAAGAATTTCAAGATGGTGAGAAGAGCATTAATCCAAGCATGGAGCCCTTCTCAGCATGGAGCCCTTCTCAGCATGAGGCCTTTCTGAGTCAAGGGCCTGTGCAGACAGTCCATGAAGTTGGCCCTGATATACCCATCCTTCTAGGCTTGCATCCATATTCTTTCTTTGAAGCCTCTAATAAGATTCTCAGTCTAGAACCATACCCAGGGCTGGTCCTCAGCACATTCATAACCAGTGACTTCTGTTTTCAGCTCTCTTCTTCTCCCCCTGGCACTCTTTCCTGAGACTCCCAGAAGCTGATTATTCTCTGCTATTAACTGACTGTTGTGAGTCTTCCTTCATGATATATCCCACACAGCATGACATCCAGACTCTCCACAGAAGATCACTACTTAGACAGTATAACTTTTTTTCTTTATAACTAAGCCAGAATGTACCCTGTATTTTCACATCAGAAAAAAATTAAGTTGATAATTCCAGTGAAGCTATCTCCCGAAATAACTGCATTTACCCAAGATCACAGGATGTACAAAATCTAATGTGAGGAGAGTAAGATGGCAGAATAGCCGGTTCTCCCAAAGGTCAAATGAGAGGATTTGTTGGAATAAAGCGCTTGATTACACCAAATTGTACTCCCTTTCTATAGCCATAAATAACCACTAACCATGCCAGTAGAGTCTTTTCTCTTAAATGATCTCCTGCTATAAGCACAAACAGGGAGATCAGGAAAGAGACTAATTGTTACCCAGCAACAAAATGTTGAGTCATTTTGCTGTAAAAAAGATTTATTCCAAATGAATTAAATTGTCAGCAGATGTTCACTGAGCACTTACTTTTCACACTGCTCATCATTTTAAAAAATATACACAGGATTATATTCAGCCCAAATATTATGTAGACATGGCTCACCAAACCAGTCGTCTTAGGTCGGGTTCCTTGAGAAGCAGATTCCGAGGTAGTGTTGAACAAACAGGTCACTCACTGGGGAAAGTCCTTGAGATCACACCTATAGAATCAAAAGGAAGGAAGCGGGATTGGGCAGAGGGAGAAATAAAGGGGACTACAATTCAACCCCATGGGGTCTGTGGAACTAGAGTGCTCACTCAGAGTGATTCCAAGCAGTAATGAAAAGGCTAGAAATTTAAACCCCAGCATCCATCAATCATGACGAATGGGGTTCTCCAGAAAAGCATGGCTCTTTTCAACTGAGACAAGGCCTGAAGAGGCTAAAAGTGCATCCACTACACCAGTTGTTAGTATAACCAGCCACTGCCCTGTTGCCTGGGCCACCCCAGCAATTTGGGGCTTCCAAAAATTATCTAATTTTATGACTAGATTCTGATTGATCGATACCCGTGCTATACCAATTATCAAAAATTTTTAATACCACCTCTGGACCACTAAGAATATCAGCCAAGATGGAAAGTTAGGGCCAAGCTAAGATCTATACATAGGGCCAGTTGACGATCTTAAGAGAGCTCAGATTTGGTCTGATTGCCTAAAAGGAGATGAAAAAAATCCTATGTAAGAATACTATTAACTAAAGGTAAAGTTTATTAGAAATTGATGTTCTGGATAAATTACAGAAGAAAAATTTGAAAGACAAATGAGAAATATAAAATAAGGAGGGAGGTGAGTAGCTCCGGAAATAAGACCTGAATCCAAATAGGTTAAAATTAAATTGTGGGAAATCTAAGTTTACCAGTTCAGTTTTAAATGATAAACTACAAACTTAATTATCCTTTTTCAGTTCCAACTCATTGACTACATGAAGCGCTCTTCATTTATTTTTGTCTTAATTAGAAAGGATGCTTAATTTAATCTGGGCCTGCTGACCAAAAGCTTCCTGATGGATATTTAAACTCACAATGCACAGTGACAACCAGGTTACAGGGATTTTCTCTAGAGTATTACGGGATGAATTCATTAAAGAGCATTCAAAACACTTCATTAAATGAGAATTTCTGAATCACAACTAACTTTAAAATTTACATAAAATATTTCAGAAGATTTACAAGCTCAAATTTACATTTTATAATTAACTTTAGAGCTGAGGTAGAAACCAGATATTGCTATGAGGTTGCTATATTCCTGTGAAAGAAACATTTAGGAAGAAGAGGAGGCCTGAGACAAACCCAGACAAAAAGCCTTAAACTGTTTACTGTCTCACTGCTGACTTTGTCACCTCTGGCTGAACTATTCATTCATTCTCATATTCCATAGTGTCCCTTCATAAATAATGGAGAAATGTGGAACCTAGGATACTTCCACATGGTGCTCCAGTGAACTTTAGGAATTATGTGAGATGCTCAGGGTAGTTACAGTGGAGCAAGAGGTACAGAATGGAGAGGGCTTCAGGTCCCTAGCCTCTACTTCAAGTAAACCTTTATTTTTATATAGAGTCCTTTTACAAACTACTTACATAAAATAAAATAAAACAATCTCATGATTTTTTTTAAAAATGTAGACTACTACCATAGTGGCCCAAATCATAACTGGAAAAACAATTACAAGTATGTGTCATTTTAAAACTTAAATATAGGAAAGAACTAAATATAGGTAAGTTGGATGAATTGAGAACTCATAAATTGATAATTTATGGTAATTTAGACCTAAATCATGATCACATTGACCTTTTCATTATGTATGGGGAAAAAATAGGTCAGCATGGAAAAAGACTGAGTAGTCAAGTGTGCAAGTTTAAGAGAATGACCCAATTTCAAACTAATTTTGCATACAGTTTTGATATTTATAAGTGATTCTGATTAAAGCAAGTGAAATGAGTTAATTACTGTTAGTAAGGAATCATAGTTGTATAGTTGGTTTATATAAAATTAAACAATGTGTCAATAGTCTAATACAGATTTTTTTTTAATTACTGAGAGTAATTTTCTTTCAATTTAGACTGAATTAACTCTACCTAAGTATTGGTTAAACTGGATAAGAGAAAAAATATAGCTAACTATAATACAGTCACAGAGGCAAAATCAGACTTATGTGATATTAGTGGCCATAATGTGTCAAGAAGCCTTAAATTGAGAGATGAAAAAAAGAATATTTGATCATAATAATGCTTAATTTATGTGGAAAATATCTGTTGAATACAACAGAGAATATTATTAAATATAAATTTAAATTAAATTATATAGGCCAAAAATTTCAAACCGTTTGAGAATTGAGGTGGTTACCCCTTCTTTTAAAGTATTTTTCTTTGACATTGAATTAAGAAGGTGTTATATGCAAAGAACATTTTACATAGAAAAATATTCTTATGGAATGGTTACATTTATTCTTATAGAATGATTTCAATTCCTTAATACCAAAAATTATTGAATTTGAGCCTAAATCTGATCAAACCTTCAGTTTTAACAATCAGTTTACAGGATAAACAAGCCACAGTAAAAAATGTGGAGTGATACCATGTTGATTCAGTAGATATGGGCACCAAAATGTAGAATATGGAAAATGATGTTGAATCTGGGTTTTTCCAAAAATAAACTGTAAGCAAAAATAAGAGGCGGGGGGCATCTCTGTAGATTAAAAGAGATTTAAGAAACACAGTTATGAATTAAAATGTACATTTTTTATTTGGATCCTTATTTGAAAACCCGTGACAAAATTTAGACTCTGATAAAATCTAACGAAAGACTGGATTAAGAGCCTTAAATTTTAGAGAAACATACTAAAATATTTATGGAAAATGCTAATATTTTATAAATTTGCTTCAAAATATCTTGAGAAAAGATTGGGTATTGCTACACATGAAACAAGATTCACCTTGAGTTAATAATTGTTGATAACTGAGTGATGGGCACATAGTGGTTTATTACTCTATCTCTTTACTTCTGTGTTTATATGAAAATTTCCATGAGATTTTAAAAGTTAAAAATAAAAAAAAATGGGCAACTTTTATTTGCCTATGTAAAAAATAAGATGATTGAAATTTGTATGTAGTAGAAAAGATTTTACATGTCTTATTACCAGCAAAACCAGTCTTACTCTGCCCCAATTTCCACTGGTCGGCTGGGCGTCTGCTTCAAATCCTATGAGTTCCTTGGCTAAAGCTGAAAGGTAAGTGGGACATGGGAAATTGTCATCAGATGTGAATCAGCCTATCAATGAAATGAGCAGTTGAAGGTATGTTACAGATAGACATGCAATGTTTCCTGAGAATTCTCTAGATTGGTCTGCCAAGGCACCCCACTACCTACATTGGTATCCCCAAATTCATTTTATGATTTGGCTCATTTTTTTTCTTGTGCCAGCTCTGTTGCCTCCCAGTCATTCCAATGCCTGTGGACAGAAATCTAGACCAACCAACATTAAATTTGTGATTGGGAAGATATGTCCAAATGACACCATAAAAATAGAATTAAAAATATTCATTTTCCCTTTTTTCTTTCCTAGGAGAACTTCAATATACTTAATTAAAAATCCTTACCTTTCCAGACTCTCTCACAAGAGAGATGTCCATATGACATAGTCCTGGCCAATAGTTAAGTGAAAGATTTTGAAAGGGAATTCCAGGAATACTCTTGCAAAAAGGACCAACTCTTTTGACCTTTCCTTACTTCTTCTCCTGTATGAATTGCAACATATCTGATGCTGCAATTGCCATATTGCAGCCACGGGACCAAAAGTCACATGCCGAAGATGACAGAACAGGAGAAGAAAAGGAGCCTCGTTCCTTAAACAGCTGACCAGTCATGCACTGCCTACTCCCAGTCCTTATAGCACAAGAAAAACTGATCCCTATTTTATTAAACCATTGCAGTGACATTTCTGCTATATAGAGTTAAATGTAATCCCTGATATATCAGCCTATTAAATACCCAAAATGTAAAAAACTATGACCATTATTATCAAATTTCCAAGGGAAAAAAATCAAAGTCCAAAAATTAAAACTACATTGTTTTGTAATTATAAATCAAAGATAGTAAAGTAAAAATGTTATCGTAAAAATTTCTCACTTCACGTGATCTCAATCAGAAGGTCTTCAATCAGATATCTGGGTATTATAGATGTCTCTTCTACCATTAATATTCTATGTGCATGTTATTCAATGTAACAATCTTTTCTTGAGAACATACAACATCTCCACCTTTTATTTGTGCTGGAAGAAAGAATTGATGTGTAACATAAGCTTCCAATATGAGAAGCTCACACATTCATTGGAAAGAGAAACATGTAAAAGTATTGATTGAAAATCAGCAGTGTGTTGTAGGATCCCATTATCCACAGTATAATTACTATAAGACACCAGAATAAAGCAGCCCATACTCTGTCTTTGTGCAAATTATAAAATTGTACCTCTTACACAAAACATTTATTGCTATTTTCCACTGAACATTTACTGCTATTATATATACATTAAAAATATAAAAAAATATATAATAACACAAATGTATAACTATTATACACAAAAACATATGATATAACTAGCACCTCTAGAGGTATGCAGTGTACAGCCTGCAAAGGGTTCTGCCAATCTGGAATAAAGAGAAATTACTGTGGGCTGCAGAAGCCAGAGATGTCACATATGGGAACAGTTTTGAGTTGATGCTTCAATATATTACTTAGGCAAAATAGAGAAAGACCCAAATTTTGTGCTTTAAGGATTTTAGCTTAAGTTTTCACCATGTTAAGCAAGAGTATCTATCCCCAGAAAACAGTAAACCATGCCTTCAATACTGATCACTGTATCCTGCTAAGTCTGCAAAGGTAAAGAGCTTTTTAATTTTGTTATTAGAATTCCATAGATACCTACTCTCCCATGCCATAAAGGAACTCACACTCAGAGTGGCAGTAAACCAAACTTCAGAAGAGCTTTTTATGGTCTCGAGAATAACACATTTGTAGGAGAATGAACATATGCAGGGAAGCAGAGTGGTGATTATGCCTTCTGCGATACTCTGCATGCAACTGTGAATATCTGCATTGCCACCAATGAGTCTGCAGCTCTCCTCACTGAGACATCCAACCAGGAATTGGTTCTATTTGCAAAACAAACAAACAAACAAAAAACAAAACAAAACAAAAACACAAACAAACAGGAATAGAACTATAGCTTTTAACCCCTCCTGAACAAGATTATAACTAAGTAGAGTGATTTAATTTAATGACTTTTCAGTAAAATGCTCACTTGAGTGTTCTTGTTAGATAGCTAGTCAGAAATGAACAACAGGGGAATAAAGGAATGAGATGCAGCCTAGAGACCACCCAAAATATACCCCATTGGTAGTTAGAGAATCCCTCCTGCATCCCCAGAGACAAAGGACTAGGGGGCCATAATCTATATATGGTTTACCCTGCCCTCAACCTCAGCCTCATTATACTGTCAGTATAATACCATGTTTATACCTGAAAGTTTATGAATCTAATTATAACAGACTGAATTCTAGTGCATACACACTAAGCAGTGTTATACAGCAGTCCAGTGTCAATCAAAATGACCTTATGTGCCAATCACCTAGGAACACCTTTGTAATCACCTATCTCAGCCTACTTCTAGGTTGTTACTGCTCTCTTTGTTGAAACCATGTTCCTCCTTGGAGCATGCTCTGTCTTTCTAAAATATATGTTAATAAATCTTTTCTAAGTCTCACTGGCCTGTGATTCTACACTGGGTCAGTGAGAAAGAATGAAGAAAAAATGTTAATTACTCTTCTGCACCCATTATTCCCCCAAGACGCTAGGGTGACACCAAAGTTCAAATCACCCCCAAATGGTAACACTCTGAAAAATGCCCTCTGACTATCTCTATGGTTCCTTTCAGATTAAAAATAGGTATGATCTTATCCTTGAATAGGATCAGGTGGAAATTTATGTTTAGGTAGTTGAAGTCAAGAGTACTCAGCTTGATAGGGCATCCAATCACCTGAGCAGTTTTCAAAGAAAAGACTTCTCAGCCCACCTCGGACTTTTTATCCTTGTGTATGTGGTACAAAGAGTCTGTAATTTTTCGTAAGTTACCCACATGATTCAGACATTCACCACTGTGCACTGGGCTGATAGACTCACCTCTTTAAAAAGTAAACCATGAAATTATCCCAGTTCACATTTATTTTTTTTTGTAGGATGTTGTTTCCCAATCATTCTTGGGCAATGTCACCCATTGAAAATAATTACATTTATAAGGCACACTGGGTAATTAAATGAGGTTGTTCACAGCCAAAGGCAAAAGATCTGGGTTCTTGTCACTGTCATTGCTGACCAGCCCCCCAAGGACAAAGGATATCAGGACTCTGGTTCACTTACAACTCATTCAAAGAAGGGGAAGGAATCTCATGGCAGGTATTTGTAATTTATGGGAAGAAAGAAGAAAGGAACCAAGACACTGAGGCTGAATAAGTTTTCTTTTCCAACTCAGTCCCAGAAATGTCTTTAGTCCTTCTTAAATAATAAGGGGGGGGGGAATGTGTACCTAATATTGCTCTTGCCTACACTATGATGTCTAGAAAATATTTAAGTCCCATTCCCTGTGACTTGGTTTTTAGTATATAAACCCTAGCTCCCAACATCAAAATCAAAAACATTAACTTTAGACTATAATCTAGCTATGGACTTTAAAACTTTAAAAACTCTCTTTTGCAACTCAGAGACTCAGGAGACTGTTTTGTTCTAGGTAGAATCTACCTTTCACTCCCTAGAACAATAACATTTCAGCTCCAAAGGATATGCCTTAACAGAGAAAGAATACAGTAGGGAAATTTGTTATATATTTTATTATTTATTCATTTATTAGGTGAAGAGATGATATTTCAATAGGATAGAAAGATGTAAACACAATGAACCTTGATACAAACTAAATGGTTACATATACTTGAGGAGAAGAATATGCAAAGAGTTCTAGAAGGTCTTTCATTAAAGTGATTGTTCTAACAGAAAGGCAAAAAATATTTTGGGAGATGTTAACCTAGTTACTTGAAAGTGTTCCTTGTAAGCACATTATTTTTTATTTCAGCAACTGTTTCTGTATACACAAGATACAGTAATGCTTTATTAACTTAACTGTTGTCAGTGAACAAGAGTTCTGGCATATGAATTTTCCAGATAACATTGGCCTACCTCCTAAAGACTTGCTTCTAATTTTCTGCTTTATGATTTAACTTAAAAATTTTTTATAACAAATACAAAAGTAAGACACGCTTACTGTAAGAAAAAATCAAATCATATAACAAAGTATAAAACAAGAAAAAATAAACAAAATCTCATTACCCAAATATTGATAACACTTTATAAATATCATCCAGACATTTTTACACACATAGATATTCATGTGGAGTATTTTTTAAAAAATATTACTTAATATTGATAATGTTTGGTAACCTGCTTTTTTATATTAAACATAATATAATGTCCATTGAAAAAAACATTTTTAAAGGTTGCCCTAAATTATTTAAGCAATCATATTGATTATAGAATAGTTTTTAGTTTTTCATATTACAAATTATCTGGCTATACATATGTATGCACATAAGTTTTAGTGCATGCCTTCAGGTATTTCTATAGAACTCAGCTTCCTAGAAGTAAGATCTCTGGAGCAAAGTATATGTATACTTAACAATTTGATACATATCTCCTAAGTGACTCCCAGACAGGTTCTGTCACCACACAAATGAGAATGACTGTACCTCAACATGGTCACCAATCCAATCTATTTTGCCAATTTATAAAATATTTTATTTTGATCACTAATGAATTTGAATTATCCTTTTTATGCTTATTAAAGTATTTCTACTTTTTCTTTTTAAAAAAGTTTCTGATGACATGCCTATCTTTTTCTTGTTAATTAGAAAAGACTTTTACAGATTACTAATAATAACTCTCTGTTTGTTATATGTGTGAGGAATTTTGTTTTCACCTTTTGTTTCTGGCTTTTAAAATCATTGTATAGTATCATCTGTAAATATTCTCCTTCTGATATTTGTGTCATGTTTAGAGAGTTCTCCCAAACCCCAAGGTTATGAACATTTTTATATAATGTATGATAAAAATAAAGAACACAAATGTCAAAAATTTAAACAATCTTGTTGCATGTATGTAAAAGTGCGAGAGAAAGAAACGATTTTTTCCCAAAGGTTTGTTGGTTGTGCTAATTCCATTTAATGATAAACTCAATCTTTCTCCATTGAGTTGAAAAGTTTTTTATCATATACTAACTTTCCCCACATATTTCTGCAATACGGTTCCATATATTATATATAGTTTACATATTGTATATACATACATTTGTATATATATTCATATGTATACATATTTAGTTTATATATGTGTGTATATTTAACTTTAAATTTATATATATAACCTTTTTCTGAATTTGAATGGAATTTGATTAAGATTATGTAAAGATATTGAATTATTTGTAGAAAATGGATATTTACATTACTTATTCCTTACATCCAAAAACATGTTGTCTGATGCTAAGTAGTTCTCATGTATAGTTCCCATAAATATATTAATTACATTAATATACATGTTATATATTTTCTAACCTGTTATTTTGGATGTATAGGAAAGCTCTCAGTTTTAGAACAGTTCACTTGCAAGAGCAAACCAGTCTTATTCATAATGGGTTTCAGCATATTCTCCTGCTTTTCTAAGCCAAGGATCGTACCATCCAAATTAATAATTTGCCTCCAACTTTATAACAATTTTGCTTCATGAATTTTTCCTATTGTTGAAATTACTCAACTGTGAACCAGTTCTATTAAGATTAGAGACAAGTTAATTTTAGGATGGAAGGATGACTCTGTTTTCCATTTGTCCCATTTTTTGAGGGTTGCATTGATGAAAAAATGAGGATACATGTGGAGTTTTGTGTTAAATTTCATAACTTCTTATCTGATTTTTATTTTTCTAATTATCTTTTTTGTTATATCCAATCTGCTGTCCAACAGCTTTTAATTTTGGCTATTGTATATTTCATTTACAGAAGTTCTGTTTTGTTTTTAAATTTTCTAAGTACCCTTGAAAATATGTTAAAACTCATTGATTTTTCTTTAGCTATGGTTCAAGAATTTGTATATAATAATTCCAACATTTGGATTGTGCATCAAGCTTTTTCTAAAATCTATAGTTTCTATTGCTTTTTCCTTTTTCTAGCTTTATTAAAATATAATTGGCATACAATATTGTGTAAGTTTAAGTTGTACAATGTGATGATTTAAACACATATATACTGAGAAATGTTTACCACAATAAGGTTAGTTAATACATCCTTCCCTTTACATGATTACCATTTTGTTCTTGTTGTTATGGTAAGAAAATTAAAGCTCCACTCTCTTAGCAACTTTCAAGTATACAATACTATATGTTAGCTATAGTCACAATGATGTGTGCATCAGGTCCTCGGAGCTTATTGATCTTATAACTGAAAGTTTGTACCCTTTGACCAAGTACTCTCCATTTCCCCCACCTCTCAGCCCCTGACAATCACCATTCTACTGTCTATTATGAGTTTGATGTTTTTAGATTGTACATATAAGTAAAATCATACAGTACTTTTCTTGTTCATACTTATCCTGATGCTTCCCCCTTGAACAGTCCTCAGGCCCTAGCATTTCTCCCTCCTCCCTCACAGGCAGCATGTTTAGCCTAAGTATGCAGCACAGACAAATGCTTCAATACAAACAGCTTTGGTGCTGGATATTCCACTTATTTATCTCATCCAGGTTATCTTCCCAAACTGCTCTGGCAGCTAGACACTGCCTTTTTAACTTATAGGTTTTTTTAAAGAAATGAGTTTTGTTTTTGTTGGTGGTGGCAGCTGCTTTAACCCGGCATGTGGTTGCTGTTTATACAGGAGAATTGACCGGAATAACCCCGTTTGAATTGCCCAGGAAATTGTAGGGACAATTTTTAGTCACTAAGGACTGAAAAGTGTGTCTCCTAAACAATGTTCAGTGTAAGTGTTTATTAAGTGTATGAAAATGGAGCAGCTCTACAATAGGCATATTTTTATCTGGCAGATATTTTTTCATACTTTGAGCGCTTGTAAATTGAACATGTAAAACTGGAGATTTAATCCCAGCTGGAATTAATTATTCCTTCCTCAGGACTCTCAAAGCAATTTGTAACTCTAATAAGGCACTAAACCTTCCCTGGGATTATAAATTTGCATACGTACATCTGCACTTGCCTTTCGATGGTATGATCTTGTGTTCTCACCTTCAGAGTCCAAACTGCCCTTGACATGATGATGGCTGATATGTTTTCAGCACTCAAAACATGTGTTAAATTATAGCGAATGAAAGGAAATCAGTAGAGATTTTATCCAAAACTAAAAGTAACATATTTTCTAACATTTGAAAAAAATTAAAAAGAGAGAGAGAGAGAGATGCAAATGGATAAAACCAGGTTGAAAACCATCATGTGTGCCTGTCAAATAAAGCCCTTCGAGTGTATTGAGCATTGAGCCCAATGGCTCAATCACTTATAAGGTATATGACGATATGATGGCCATTCAGTGCACCTATCATTAACATTAAGTTCTTTAAACTAAAACCTTGAGCCTCTGGCAAAATAAATGCCCTGCACCTATCTGTGCCTTCGGGAGAAAGCTTTATATGTCAAGTCTCCAAATATAATGTAATGTGTCTTATATAAGAAGAAACCTGAGTAGATTAGTACATTCGGTGGCATCTATCAGTATAAAGAGATAGCATCTGCCTTTTTTATTTGCTAAATGTAAATGAATGTAATTATTTTAGAGAGTTTTTTTGAGTATGTATGTCTGTATACATATATATATACATATATATGTATATATTCATATATATATGAATATATATATATTCATATATATATTCATATATATATATATATATGAAGGTCAATAGAGCTGTTACATGATATTAACACCTCATTTTGAATCAATATATCAGTGTCCCAGTTGAGGCAGTACCCTGAAGGAATGACACAGAACAGATACATGTTAATGACAGAGTAAGAGGTAATGTCTGGAGCCTGGGGACCATGTGACCTGTTGGGGTGTCACAATGTGGGACCCTAGGAGGCCATGGACTACAAAAGAGGGATGAACTAGGAAGCAGGATGTAGCAACATACATGGACATATAGAATTGGAAATAAGAACTTGAGAGAAAAACTGTTTCCACTTTCAGCTGCACCTAGATTGTGTCACTATAAAAGCCAACTGATTTTATAACACTGGCTGAGTAAGGACAGACGAAGAAGTAATGATAAGGATGGGGGTCCCAGGAAGCTAGATCCAAACCTCCCTCAGCTTATCTCCTCATTATAAGGAATTTGGATCCTGGGAAGCTATTTGATAAGTCATCTGTAAATCCTTCTGTACTAACAGCAGTCTATCTCCCCATTCAGTTCTGCTTTGATCAGGAGAATCTGAATGTAAGCTCCCGCTTTAAGGCCTCAGAGATGTATAGGACAGCAAAGTGAAAGAGAGGATTAGTGTCATTAAAGGACATTACAGGCAGTGCCCAGAGCAGAGCAAACAATAATAATATGATTTATCATCTTGCACACGGCAGGGAAAGCAAGATGGACACCACATGAGCCCAGAGGGAAGAGAGCAGGTCATGTTGGCCAAAGGGTTTCCCTTTGGGAAAATATGTGAACACACAGTTTTGTGTACATCGTGTATTTGGATGGTGTTTTGATGGTTAACTTTATGTGTCAACTTGGCTGGGCCACAGGGTACCAAGATGTTTGGTCAAATATTATTCAGGGTGTTTCTGTGAGGGTATTTTTGGATGAGATGAACATTTAAATCAGTGTACTTTGAGGAAAACTGATCGCCTGCAATAATGTGGGTAGTCTCGACCTATCAGTTGAAAGCTTTACTACAACAAATAGATCACCCTCCCTGGAGCAAGAGAGAATTCTCCAACAGATAGCCTTCAAACTTTATCTGGATCATCAGCTCTTCCTGGTTCTATGGCAGACTGCCTTTGGACTTAAACTGAAATATTGACTTTCCTGGGTCTTCAGCCTTCTAGCTCACCCTGCAGCTTGTGAACTTGTCAGCTTCCATAATTGAACATAAAGAATTAGTCAACAACCTATTGGTCCTGTTTCTCTGGAGAACCCTGACTAATAGAAAAGGGATGCTTACAGAGAGTGAGGAGATATCTCATCAGCAAACAGAATAAAACTGGCCTCACCTGCACCTAAAAGAATGGCCACGTGTAATATTTTTAAGTAATTTTCACATCCAATTTCTCCATTTCCTTCTAACTGTTACTCCTAAGTCCTGTCATAATGTCTATTTTTAAAAGAGACTGTTGATAGGCATAATATTTGTGAGTTTATTGGACACATAATGTCCATTTCAAGAGAATCTAGTCTCTTGTTAAAATTGATTCCAAGATTTTCACAACTTTTTTCGATAAACATCACCATCTAGAAACATTGTTAAGTTTTACCACTAGAGAACGCAAACAGTTCTAAAAATATGTTGCCGTTTGACTACCCACTTTATGTGACTTATGGTCTTAAAAAATACATATTTTCAGAAATTTTGCTCAGGTGGGATGGTTGGTCCTTGACCCTCCTTACTGGTCACATCTGTGAAAAATGTAAAAAACAGAATTAATGGAGGAATATGAGAATGTAAGAGAGGTGCTAGCTCGCCATTTAATAAGCTTGCCGTTCAGCCCCAAGCTAAAAAGTCCCTAATTTTAAACATTTCAGATATTAGAGAGAGGAATACAGTCTTTATTCACTTATCTTACATATACCCAAGTTTTTAGATGGCTTTACCTCAACTCGAAATCTGTAGAGAAATTAACCACTTGAATATAGAAAAAACAAAAGATTGTCTGACAAAGATACCAGTATAAGCAAAGGCATTGCCTAAAAGGCCACAGGAAGTGACAGGAGAAGGGAGCTACCCCTGGAAGTATTATTTCATGTCTAGTTCTATGGATATATATATGGGGGGAGGGGGATATATATACACGCACACACACACACACACACACACACAAACACACACACACACAAACACACACACACACACACACACACACACACACACACACACCTTAATATTATAATCCCATTAATTTATTCCACTACTTTGGGAGAAAAATGATCATCCTGAGTCTGGATGAGTTGGGAACTACAAGACCTATTTGTTCAGCATACACAGTGTGCCACTACAGCGTTTAGGAGGACGGGCTCTGAGTGTTGGATCACTGGGTTCAAATCCTGAACTCACCACTTGCTGCATGTCTATAGGTAAATTACTTATCCTCTCTAAGCCTCAGTTTCCTGTTTTGAGAAGAAGAAATAATAAAGTACATATTTCATAGGATTGTTGTAAAGATTAAACAAAATAAGACATCTAGGGTGTTTACAACTTAATAAATGCTCAATAAATGCTATTTATTATAAGAATTACTATTCACAAGAAGTTCATGTAAATCAACAGTCCTTGAGCCAAAGCTTTGGATAGACAATAAGCTACAGAAATAGGAGCTCTGAATGAAGTGGCTGTGAAATGAAGAAAGACTTGCTTAGCACTCCTTGCAAAAAAAAAAAAAAAATTCACCATTGTAAATTATTTTGTGCTTGTTATTATAAGGAGCCTAGTCCATCAGTGGACAACCACAGGCCTTGCTTCGAAATGTGGAGAAATATCAGGGATCCTTCAAACTCTGGGTACTGCTGGCTTCAACTTTAAATAAGTCAGATAAATAAATTTCTGATCAAATAAGAGCCAACTCTGGCTAGGAATATTCTATAAATTGATTTATCAAAGCTGGTCTGAATCATTGCTTCATAGTTTTTTTATTGAGTTGTTTACAACTATAGAAAACTTTTCTTATTGAGATTATTTGTAAATATATTACTATTTTAGTTAGTACTAAATATTTCTTATATTTCTCAAATTTAAATTGATGGTACACATGGATCATTGCAAACACATGAACTAATGCAAATAACAAAAAACAAAAATGGTATAAAGTGGGCTTGATTTTTATCATATGTGAAAGAACCGAGTTATCATGTGTCAGCGCCAAGCTGATTGAGAAGGGAAGGTTTCGATGATGAGACTCCCAGTTGAAAGAACACACCAGGGGCCGACGTGAGAATGAAACGGCAGGCACCAACTTTTCTGAGAGAAGCGTGCTTCTATTGCGGAGAGTGTAGTTATGTTGTGGGGAGCACGCATCTGCTTCTGCTCTTCTACTCCCCTTCTGTTCCTCTTCTGCTCCCCTTGTGCTTCTCTTCTGCCTCCCTTCTTCTCCCCAGGGGACCACATGAGCTTCACATATATCATAATAGAATACAATAGTGGCATTCAGCCACACATCCATGATACAATAAGCTGAATTATGTTTACATATTTTAGGCATTGGTGTCATACTACACTAATGTAACATTCTGAATCCAGGGTCCTATTCCTAGCCGTGAGCCTGTATCACAGCCAGACCTGGGACCAGCCAGGCCTGAGACCTACATCACAGTTCTTCAAAGTCCTCCTCACTGCGAAAACAAAGCTCCAGAAGGAGGTAACAAACTGAATTTGGTTTGTCTTTTTGAATTTCCAGGACACTATTCTGTTCTCTTTCTCCATTCTTTACTGAGAAAAAAAGAATTAATCTGATAATATGTCGTTCTTATCCAGATCATGTCTTCTGCCTGCCAGCGTAGCAATAAGTTTAAATTTCCCCATGTACAGAAAAAAGATCTTGAAAAAATATATTATTTTAGAGTTGTTCGTGGTACATTGAAAGTGAACTAATTCTCTCTTATTTTACATTTATTTTACATTTTTTATCTTAAAACATTTTTTTAAATGTGAAACATCTATTGTGTATTTTATTACATATGTATGCACTTTCATTGAAAATATTACTTTAATTCATGAACATGCAAAAAGAAATGTAAAAGGTACCCTTTCAAATTGGAAATAGAAGAGAAATTTCTCAATGTGCATTTGAGAAAAACCTATACTTACCATCATATATAGCAGTGAAAGACTGAATGCTTGCCCTATAATGTCAGTAATAAAAAAAAATGCTTGTTCTTACTCCTATTCAACATTGAACTAGAGGTTCTCGATAGTGCATGACAAGCATTTTTTTTTAAAGAAAAAGTTATATTTTTAATTTTTGAGGAACTTCCATACTGTTTTCCATAGTGATTGCACCAATTTTCAATCCCACCAACAGTGCACAAGGGTTCCCTTTTCTCTAACATTAATTTGTTGATTTATTGATAATAGCCATTCTGAAAGGTGTGAGATGATATCTCATTATGATTTTAATTTTCATTTCTCTAATGATTAGTGATGTTGAGCATTCAGTATATAAAAAATGTATGAGTTTTTTATATATTTTGAATATTAACCTCTCATTGGATGTCTCATTGGCAATATCTTCTGCTATTCAGTGGCTTGGCTTTTCATTTTGTTGATGGTTTTCTTTGCTGTAAAAAACCTTTTTAGTTTGATGTAGTCTCATTGTTTTTGTTTGTTTGTTTGTTTTTGTTTCCCTTGCCCAAGGAAGCATATCTAAAATATATTATTAAGAGCATTGTCAAAGAATTGACTGCCTATGTTTTCTTCTAAGAGTTTTATGGCTTCAGGTTTTACATTTAAGTCTTTAACTCATTTTTAGTTTATTCTTGTATATGGTGTAAAAAAGTGGTTCAGTTTCATTTTTTTGCATGTATCTATTCAGTTTTACCAACACCATTTATTGAAAAGACTGTCTTTACTCCATTGTATATCCTTGCTTCCTTTGTATAAGGTTAATTGACCATATAGGTGTATAGGTGTGTTTACTTCTGGGCTCTCTATTTTGTTTCATTGATCTATGTGTCTGTTTTTATGCCAGCACCATGCTGTTTTGATTACTATAGCCTTATAGTATAGTTTGATATTAGGCATAGCGTGATAACTCCAACTTTGTTCTTTTTCAGGATTGCTTTGGATATTCAGGGTCTTTTGTGGTTCCACATAAATTTTAGGATTACTTATTCTAGTTCTGTGAAAAATTTCCTTGGTAATTTGATAGGAATAGCACTGAATCTGTAGATTTCTTTGGGTAGTATGGACCTTTATCGACATTGAATCTTCCTATCCATGAGCATGGTAGATGTTTCCATTTATTTGTATCTTATTTCATTTATTTCTTTAATGCCTCATAGTTTTCCAAGTACTGATTTTTTACCTCCTTGGTTAAATTTATTCATATATAGATGAATATATATATAGATAGATATAGATATATATAATGCAATTGTAAATGGGATTATTTTCTTAACTTCACTCTCTATTATGACCCAGTAGTCCCACTTCTGAGTATTTATTCTAAAAGATCTAAAACACAAATTCAAGAAGATATATGCATCACTATGTTCACCGCAGCATTATTTACAATAACCAAGATATAGAAGCAACCCAAATTGTCCATTGACAGATGAATCAATAAAGAAGATGTGGAACATATATGCAATGGATTATTAACCAGCCATAAAAAAAAAAAAATCTTGCCATTTGTAACAACATAAATGGACCTAGAAGGTCTTATGATAAGTAAAATAAGACAGAAAAAGACAAATACTACATGATTTCACTTATATGTGGAATCTAAAAAACAAAATAAACAAATAAACAAACAGAAACAAACTCATAGATACAGAGAACAAATCGATCGTTGCCAGATGGGAAGGGAGTGGGAGGGTTTAAAAAGGTGAGGGGATTAAGTACAAATTGGCTGTTACAAAATAGTCACAGAGATGTAAAGTACAGCATAGGAAATATAGTCAATAATATTGTAATAACTATATATGCTGTCAGGTGGATACTAGAATTATTATGGGGACCACCTCTTAAGTTATGTAAATGTCTAATCACCATGCTGTATACCTAAAACTAATATTGAATGTCAACTGTAATTAAAAAATAAAAAGAAATTTAAAAACTTGAAAAAAGAGAAAAAGTTATACAGATTGAAATGGAAGTAAAACTATATTTATTTTTGGACAACATAATAGTGTATGAAGAACATTCTAAGAAACCTTTAAAAGCTACTACAACTAATAAATGAGTTTAAAGATGCAAGAAGAAACATCAATAAACAAAGATAAATTTCATTTGTATAGACTATAATATATAAAACTCTTGAAATTAAAATTAAATTAATTCCATTTACAATGGCATCCAAAAACATGTAATACTTAAGGATAATTTTTAAAATATATGAAAACTACTGAAACCACAAACCATGGTTAAAAAACTTTAAAGATCTAAATAAATGGAGAGGTAGACTATTTTTATGGATTGGAGGAGCTCATATTGCTAAGATATCGATGAAGTCCCAATTAAAATTTTATTACATATTTTTATACATATTGACAAGTGAATTCCAAAATTTAATTATAAATGCAAACAACTTAGAATAATCAAAACAATTTTTAAAGGAAAGTACAAAGACAAAGGACTTGTACTTTATACAAATCTTACTTTAAAGCTATAGTAATCAAGACAGTGTTGTACTGATATAATAATAGACATAGAACAGAATCAAGTATCCATAAATAGACCTACACATTAATTTTTCACAGACTACTAAAGGAAAAGGGAATGTTTTTTCCATTAATGATGTTATAACAACTGAAAAAAACCTCAATCCTTACCGCACTCTACATACAACATTAATTAAAATATACCATAGATCTACATGCAACAGTTAAAATGATAAAATTTCTAGATGGAAATATTGTGATCTTGAGGTAGGCAAGGAGTTCTTAGGCACAAAAAAAACACAAAGCATATTAGAAAAATTATACATTGAAATTGATCAAAATTAGAAACATTTTCTCTTCAAAAGACCCCAGTAAAAAAAGAAGACAAACCATACACTGAGATATAATATTCATAGTACATACATGACAAAGAACTTGTATCTAAAATATATGAAGAAGTCTATAGCCATGCTACCTTGAACAAGCCCAATCCCTCTGATCTTGGAAGCTAAGCTGGGTGGGGCCTGGTTAGTACTTGGATGGGAGACTACCTAAGAAGACCAGGTGTTGTAGGTGTAAAAAATAAAAAAAAATAAGGAATTGTAAGCTAACAAAGGTCATTGTAATCTGTGAAGTCAACCAAGGGTTGCCTCACCTAAAAATATTTTTAAAATAATAAAAAATAAAAAATAATATATATGAAGAAATCGTCCATCTCTACTAGCAGATGACTTATTTGAAAACACAAAAAGATTCCAAAGGGCACATCACAAAGTAAGAAATTTGAATAGCAAATAAGGATATGAAAAGATGCTCACTCTAATCATTCATCAGGAAAACACAAAATTTAACTACAGTAAGCTCCCAGTGTATACCTATAATAGCTAAAATCAGAAAGACTGACCATATCAAATATTGGCAAGGATGTGAAGCAACTGGAACTATTAAGCTCTGCTGGGGGGAATGTGAAATGGTCCAACCACTGAGAAAAACGGCTTCACAGTTTCTTAAACAGTTGCACATACACCTCCCATATGATCTAGCCATTCCACTTCTAAGTAAGAGAAACAAAACTGTTTGTTCACACAGAGACTTGCAGACAATGATCATAGCAGCTTTATTCATATCTCCACACTGGATACAACCCAAATGTCTATCAGAAGGTAAATGGATATACAAATAGTGACATATCTGTATATAAGGACATACTATTCAACATGAATAATTTTTCAAATTACTATGTAAAGCGAAAGAAACTGGGATCAAAAAAAATATATACTGTTACATTTACTTGAAACCCTAGAGAAGACAAATCTAATCTATATTGACAGAAGGCAGGCCGATGATAGTTGCTCAAAGGCTAAGGTGTGAAGAGAGTTGACTGGAAAGGGGCAAAGGAAACTTCTATGGTGATCAAAACCTTCTGCTTTTTTACTGTAGTGGTGGTGACATAGTATATAGCTTTATCAAAACTCATTAGACAACAATTGATCCTTGAACAACACAGGTTTGAACTGTGAGGGTCCACTTATATGTGGGATTTTTTTTTCAATAAATACAGTAAATGTATTTTCTCTTTCTTATAATTTTCTTAATAACATTTTCTTTACTTTAGCTTACTTTATTGTACAAATATGGTATATAAACATATAACATATAAAATATGTGTTAATTGACTGTTTATGTTATCAGTAAGGCTTCCAGTCAACAGTAGGCTGTTAGTACAGTTGACCCTCAGCATCCATTGATTCCCAACCACAGATCAAAATACTGTTTTCAATCTGCAGTTGGTTCAAACTGCAGATGCAAAACCCATGGATATAAAGGGAGCTGACTGTTGTTAAGTTTGGGCGGAGCCAAAAGTTATACACAGATTTTTCAATTGTGAGGGTGTCATTTCCCCTGACCCCTGTGAGAGCAACTGTGTACATTTTAAATGAATGCATTGCATTGTACATAAATCATGCCTTAATAGTCAATAGTAATAAACTTCACTGAAACATAAACAGCAAAACTTAGCCTTCAAAATATGTTTTTACTTTCTTATACCATTGCCATTTTCCCTTTTCCCAGGCAGCCTGTCCATAACACTTATAGAATGTGCTGGCATCTTGCTGTTAGAGTAAATGAGGCACACATACAGAAAACTAAATATCTCCGTAAAGAGTGCAAAAATAGTCTATCATGAAAATAATTTAAAATTTTGGATGCCTAGAGTTGATCACCATAAACAGTATTTAAACATTTATTTAATTTAACTGTTTTTTCTTTCATTTCATTCAGTTGTAGAAATACACCTTCAGAGCTTCTCCGTATCCAAAAAAAAAAAAAAAAAAAAAAAAATCCCAATCAACCAAAAAATAAAATAAACAGTAACTATTTCATTTTTTTAAATCAATTTTCTGAGTGCTTTCAAAGATAGCCTTATTTCATAAATGCTGGACTGGGCAGCCTGTTGGACTGACATCAGCTCTGTCATATGATTCTTTCTTATGCCTCTTAAGAGTACAGGCAATACAAAAAGGAAAACTGAAATCTCCCTATCACCCTTCCCTTCTTTATCCATGACTTACATATCAAGTGTGATCCTTAGCACTTTCTCATGCTTTCAATCCAAAATGGGCAAGAGCTGAGAGTAACCATCTACTGTGAAGCTAAACCTTAGTCAAATAGAAAAAAAAAAAATCTGAGCAAAGTCTGCTGCTATTTCTTCCCCTGTGGCTCAGATTTTATATAAAGATATGGATGTTGTGAAGAAGGTCAGTAGAAATGTTTGCTAGGATCTAAGAAACACTGTTTAGGTTCCCACTGTCTGAGAAATAAAACTTTATGCCAGATTAAATGGAAGAAACATCAAATATGAAAAAAAAACTTAAAAATACTATTTATTTCCTCTTTCTGTTTTCAGAAGTATGTTTAGTATAGAAAAGTAATGTTCAACTAGCTTACACACCCTAGTCCTCATTCGCAAAAGTGCTGCTACTGAAGTGGCTAAGGTTCACAAAAATAAAAAACTGAAAACCAAGAAAGATCTCCAACAGTGGCTGCAAATAAGAAGCAAATATATGTAGTGATAATATGACCAGGTTTTCAAAAATGAGCCCACCAACTCCTCTTTGGCTAGCAATTCATAATTGCCCTGTCCTTTCTCCTTTAACCAGTGTTGTAAGCCTGTTCACATGCTATCCCCCATGCGTGCACACACACACACACGGCAATTTCTTGTCTTTATTCTCTCTCTAACCTAAAGAACAAAAGCAGCAATCTGCAGGAATACATTCAGAAATTTGTGTCTGCCATCAAGTAGATTTCTATAGAAAATTAACCTCCAAATGAATCACCAATAGTCATTAAATTAACATATTTTAAGGATCTATTATATTCTTTTCTGACCTTGTTTCTTAATATTTTTTCAGTACATCAAGAATGCTTTTATTCCTCGGTTATATAAGGTCCAAGGATGTTTGAAATTAATGGGTTAATTTTAGCATGAACATAAAATTTACCTTAAGGAAAAAAAAATAGAAGAAGAAGGAGGAATGAAAAAACAAAACATGTCACAAGGCAGGCGCTGTCTACTGCCCAAGTTCAATCCTTGGGTAACACTTAGGTGAGGAGTTCATTCTGAAATGTTTCCCTAGGGAATATCATCAACCCCAGACCATTAAATGACTTTGGTGTGAGTGACTTTGTATAAATGATCTTTCTCTCCTTCCTTCCCGCCTGCCTTCCTCCCTGTTTCTTTTCTCTTACTTCCTCACTTTTCTCTTCCTCTCTTTCTTCATCTTTTGAAAATTCAAATCACACATAAGTGTGAATTTATTTATACTTGCAAAATACTTCTGTTTATTTTTCACTTATTTATATCATTCTTTGTAATGTTTCTCTGTCATTTTGCTTGCCATATGGTTTTTCTCTCTCAGCCTTTTATAATACTTGGAAGACAGAATTGACAAATTCTTCTTATGAATCTCTTCCCTTTTCCACCCGCTTCACAATTCAATTAACAAATATATGTAGAATCTTGCAAGAGTCTGCTCAGGATTGGTTCTCAGTAAATTCTTATTGTTTAAGTGAAGGGTATTAAAAAAAAAAATGGAATTACACTTATCATATGAAATTATGTAAATGTATTAAAATAATTGCATTAAAAATAATCATGTTTCAAATGACATTAAATTGTCTAAACATCAATTTACATTTTATCATATTTTCTGAGGTCTACAAGGAGAGTCTTTTCAATTCCTGTAAAATAACTAATTATTCACAGGATAAATTTAGGAGATTCAGTATATTGCATTAACAGTGAAATGATATTCACTTGATATTACACATCACGCATTGATCATATTAAAATCTTGAGACTAAATTTGAATTACCTGTAATTTTAAGAACTTCAGAAATATTTCTGTATTTTATCCTTGCAGCTTTCAAGTCTTGAGAAGATCAAAGAAATTTGTTCAAATGTGAAAACCTTCTTAAGAGCTTCTAAGATTCTACACATCATACACATTTCACATATAAGACAAGATTTAGAAGAATTTAGGCCACAATGGTATAAATGTCAAATTGATTTGCTTATAATATAAATAATCCAAATATTCTTCTATAGCAGCCATGATCAAATTCTGCTTTTCGATGTAATACAGAAGCAGATGGCCCATTCAGGGTGATTGAAGCTAAGTATTTTAATATTTTCAGAGAAAGAAGGAAGGAGGGAAGGTAGAAAGTTGAAAGGTAGGATAAAGATAGGTAGAAATGTTCTATTTAAATAATATTTATAATTAGAGTAGCTGATGATGAGTTGGCCCAACCAAATTTACTTTTTGGTAGGGAAACTGAGGCCCAGAATTTAGAAGTAGCTTGCCACTTTGCTTATATTTCTGTTTGCTATTAGGACTTTGCCTGCCTCATTAAATATATTTTACAATATCCTAAGAAACAATCAACCTATCAGCTACCAGATTTGAAGAAAGAGAAAACTCCCTTCATCTTACTAAAATCCCAAGTTAAAGTACTTTCATTCTCATTTTAATGAACTGGGCATACAATAAATAAAGTGAAATAATGAGCCTAGAATCAACCTCTAGATCTCTAACATAAAAGTGGAAAAGTGGCATATTTACTCAAATATATTAAATGGAAACCATGGATACAGATTGAATGCTTCCTTAGGCAGGAGTTCAAGGAGACAAGGTAAAATAATGGAAAATAAATCTTTGGAATTAAAAAAATAATAATAATAACTGAATTTCAATCCCCCATCATCTATTCCTAATGGTTGTGTGTTATGGAGCAAGGAACATAACTAACTTGACCTCGGTTTTTCTCATCTTCTAAATGAGTATAATAATGTTATAATGGTTGTTATGCAACTGTGGTACCAACTGTAGGAGATAACACATTTAAACAGATAGTACACAGTCTGCACATAAAAGTCTTCAAACTATTTTACTTATTGTTATTACTTTAATTATTATTAGTTTTGTGGTATCATTGTTAAACACAATATTATTGGTTCCCCTTCAGGTTATCACTCAGTTTGTAGCTTGATCCTCATCTTTGCAGAAAATTAAGCTTGTTTTATGTTACCCAAACTAACAAGTGATTGGTTTAAATATTAGAATATTAATCTTTTAACTTAAAATAGAAATTGGCCACAAAGAGAGGCTACCTCTATACTTAAGGGACTAAGTTATACACTAAGACATGTTTGATAGTCATTACAAAATGTCAAAAAATAATAATAACAGCAAATATCAATTGAATGGTTACCTCATACAGAGCCAAACGTTTTCACATCTCATTTGATCCAATATAAACCCTGTAAATTAGGCACTATCTTTTTTTTAAATTAAGTTTATTGGGGTAACACTGGTTAATACAATTATATAATTATCAGATGTACATTATCATTTGACATCTGTATATTTTATTGTGTATTTACCACTCAAAGTCCAGTTTCCTTCAGCCATCATATATTTGATCCCCTTTACCCTCTTCACCTTCCCCCTAAACCCTATATTTGACCCCCTTTACCCTATCTACCTCCCCTCTTCTCTCCCATCCCGCTAGAAACTACTACTATATAGTCCTCTGGTAACCACTAGCCTATAGTCCATGTCCATGAGTCTCTGTTTGTTTGTCCTGCTCATTTGTTGTTTTTAGTTTTATATCCCACATATAAGTGATATCATATGATTTTCAACTTTTTCTGTCTGGCTTCTTTCTCTTACTATGATTATCTCGAGGTCCATCCATGTTGTAGCAAATGGCAGGATTTTATCTCTTCTTATGGCTGAGTAATATTCCATTATCTATATGTACCACAGCTTCTTTAGCCAATCATCTATCATAGGTCACTTCAGTTGCTTCCATGTCCTGGCCACTGTGAATAATGCTGCTATGAACATCAGTGTGCAAATATCTTTGTGGATATGGGTTTTCAAGTCTTTGGGGTAAATACCCAGTAGAGGGATTGCTGGAAAATTAGGCACTATCTTATCTCCATTTCACAGATAAGATAAATTGAGACATAAAGAGATATAGTACCTTGCTCAAGTGTACACATCAAGCAAATTATGTAGCTGAAATTGAATATGTCTTTCCAGCACTGTTAACCTTTATACACCTCTAACTTTCAAGGCCACAGTATCTATTTTCAGTAAGATAAGATACCCTGATAAAATATTCTTTATATGTATTAATTTGGATATGTACTATGACAGAGAGCAGAGGGACTCAAAATCATGGTGGTTCTTCAAAGTTATTTTATTTCTCAGTTACATAAAAGTCCAGGTAGGTGATCTAGGGCTGATATGGCTGTCCCATAATCATCAGGAATGCAGGCCCCTTCTCTTTTGTTTCTATAAACACCTTTTGTGTAAAACTACATACACCTTTCTCTATATATACCTTTCATGTAATAATGTAAGATGGCTGCTTCCAATTTCCACCATCATGCCTAGCTTTCTGCGGGCAGGAAGAGGGGAAAAGGATAAGAGTTAAGAGGGCACCCTGCTTTTAAATGTTTGACCCAAAATGTTCCCACACTTCTGCTTCTGTTCCATTGGACAATACTTGGTCACATAGCACAATTAGCTACAAGAGATGTTTTTTAAAATGTATATTTGGTTGCAGATGGCATATGCTAATCATATTAATATGAAAGAAGGTAAAAACTACCAGTCTATTTCACAGCATCCTATTTCTGTCTAATCTGGGAGTGAAGATTCAGAGTATCCTCTCCCTTGGACGTTGTTATAAATACGCTGACACGTTCTATACTCTGCACCTACATAGCTCACTGGCTAGTGATCTGTTACAATATCCGTGATTATAGCTTATTTTTCATGATCATAATTTAAAGGGGTCTTTTCTTTACCTAATGTGGGATATGCTCTTATGTCAAAGGAGTATCCTTTCTAGGCCCAAGTGTCTTGCATCTAACTTCCCTTAATCTAAGATAATCTGTCTTCTTAACCAGAAATTTACTAGTCTTGAGCAGATCAGACTTGAATAAAAACAGCAATTACCAGTAGGAAAGTTTCTAAGAACAAGAACTTCAAAAAAATTATTATAAAAATCCCATTGTTATATACAGATAGGTGATCTGGTTCTCTTTTGATAGCTATCTTTGGTTCTCTACTGAAGAGCAACTACTTGTCTAGATAGTTGTATCTCTAAATAGATAAATTATAGATAGATAGATAGATAGATAGATAGATAGATAGATAGATAGATGATATAGGAATGGGCTCTTGTGACTATGGAGACTGATAAGTCCTTTGCCCATAAGCTGGAGGTCCAGGAGAGCTGATGTGTATTTCTAGTCTGAGTCCACTGGCCCAGAATCAGTATGGTATAAGTTCTAGTCTGAGTGCAAGAGACGAATGTCCCAGCTCAAAAATAGAGAAAGCAAATTCTCTCTTACTCTGTCTTTTGTTCCATTTAGGCCTCCAAGGGATTGGATGAGGCCCACTCACACCAGGGAGGACCATCTGCTTTACTCAGTCTACCAATTCAAAAGTTACTCTCATCCTGCAACACTACAGATACACCAGAATAATGTTCAACCAAATATCTGGAGAACCCCATGCCCCAGTCAAGTTGACACATAAAATTAAACAGCACAGAATTAAAGATAGCACAGGAGAAAATATAGAGTCCTGATGAGAGAACTGTCAGCTTTTGCTGATCTGTTGGAGAGTGGGCAGCAATATAAGACCAAACCCCATCATCTAAACTGTACTGGAGACGTAACTAACCAGTGAACTGAGGCTACTAGACAACCACCTTGTAATATGACAAATGGGATTTTTTCCTTCCTCAATAAATAAATAGATGAATAAACAAACAAACAAACAAACAAATGAAAACACTATGAGACACTATTCTGCTCTGCCTGTATTATTTTTATTTTCTTCTTCTCTTAGTCAATATCTTTACCATAGATTCATAGAATTATAGCCTAATCCCCTCTTAACTTTAAACTTTAAAATGTTGAAGCTATCTGGTGTCCTTTAAGGTCTGGAAATTCAGATTAGAGCACCACATCAACCGGATCAATTATGTTACTTCAAAGGGACTTCGAGGGTCAAAATATGATGGTTCTTCAAATAGCAAAATTTATTTAGAGAGTAACTCCATTGCATTTTTGCAATTACTAGAGTCAGAAAATAACCCAAGTAACTTATTTCAATAAATACCTAAAAATCAAATGAAAAATCAGATAAATATTAGAATGTTCTTTTGAACAAAGTCGAAAAGTTTTTGGGCCTCACTATATACAAGATTTCAAATGTCCTCCTCACTGTAGTCAGAGGCAGAAGTAGTCTTGCTTTGCAACAGTTGATGTCCTTTCAGTTCTCCAATGGCAGTGCATTCACAGACTGAATGAGAAGTGACACAGCCCCATCTTGATCAGCAACCTTAAAACAGACATCTGGGCATGTCCCCAGTGGAGAATTCTGTTACCTTGAGTAGCAAGACACAAATCTTTCCAGAGGAAGGATAAAGCTTTGGGCAGCTTGCTTATTCCCCTGACACTGATAAACACATTTAATTGTACTGGTTTAACACATGGAATTATATCATTTTGGTACACTGTAGATTTCTAGAGGGTCTCTAAATGCTGCTTCAAATGACATTTCTTCCCCAAATGATAAAGATTCTCCATGACAGATGATGGACTCAGAGGAGAAAGGCACCAAAGACAAATGAAGATACAAGTCTTGCTGGAAGCTGAAAGTAACCTGACACTGACTTGTCAACTGAGGCTGATTTATTGTTTAACTGAGCCTGGGGGAGAGTATCTGCTTAACAATCTTGAAAACCAAATTACCCAGAGAATGAGATGCTTTGCTTTGTTGGACTTTTGGTTATCTGAATGCCCTTGATATTTCAATAATTCTTATTGGAATTCTTGAACTTGGAAGAGTCAGCTTCCCATCTTAGTATATGTTTTAGGAATACACTGAAGACAACTGAAGTAGTGGATGGTGATTTGGCACCGACACTTCAATTGTCATTAGATACAGATAAAGAACTTATGAGTAATACCGAACCCAGTACATATACCAAAGGCCATTTATTTACTAAGCAAATAATTATTGAATATCTATTCTCTTCCAGGCATGGAAAACAAGTATGCCTGAGGGGAGAGGAAAAAATTGACAATATATTACCAAATATGTATTTAATTATAGACAACTGTGTTCAGTGCTTAAAAGTGGTGAGCAAATGACAAATTACAACAAGGGGCCTGTCCTTATTTTTTGCTGGCAGTTAGGGAAAGCTTACTTGGGAATATGATAGTTAACTTAAAACCAAGCAGAAGAAATATCACTTACAATTATTTTTAAAACAAAATTTCCATTTAATCTTTTAACATAAGCTGCAAAAATACAATATACAGAAAAACAGAATAACTTTATCTATAGTCAAATGTTACAACTAAATAGCAAAAAATCTGCTAATATTACAGGCTGTTTTAATTTGCATTTCTGATTATTTGTGAGTCTGTGTCTTTTTAAATATTGGCTATTTGGATTTTCCCTTCTGGGTATACCTATTCATATTCTTCATTCATTATTCTGGACTTTGTCTTTTTCTTACTGATTTGAAGGAATTCTCCTGTTATAGAGATGAGCATTTTTTCTATATGCTGCAAGTGTCTCTCTTTCTGGTGTTACCTTTTCAATTATGGTCTTTTATCTTGTGCAGAGATTTTAATATTAACATGGGCAAAATTAACAATCTTCTTTAATCTCATGTATGATTTAGGCCTGTTTAAGATAGCATTGTTTACTATAAGGTTGTAAAGTTATTCTATGTATTTTTAAATAACATTTAGGGGATTATTGTTCGCATTTACTCCACATTTAATTTATTGTTGGGTATGAATAAGGTGGATTATTTTCTCTTTTTAGCTAAATAGTTAATAGACACAGCATCATTTTCTGAAAACATAATTCTTTCTTATTTATTTGAAATATTTTTTTTTGTCACTTATCAAGTTTCAATAGATTACTTCTGGGCTCTCTACTCTGTCTCTGCTTCCCTTATTTCCATTTGCTTATCTTATGACCAATACATATTATCTTAACACAATAATTTTATAACAAGTCATGTTATCTAGAAGGGTTGTTCTCCAGTTTTGTTTTTAGAAAAATTTTAGCTATTTTGTTCTTCCATATACATTTTAGGGTTATCTTATTAGGATTTTGATTGAAATTGAACTGAGCTTGGAGACAGAATAGCCATCTTTACAATATTGAGGCTTCAGTTCATGGATTTGGTATATATCTTCATTTTCTCATTTTTAACTTTTTTTATGATTTGATTTCACTTCTTTAAAAAAACATATTAAAAAGTTAAAATTATGGTTACCATAGTTGTCAGTTATTTCAGGTGTTAGCCTCAGAACGTAAGGGCTCCCAAAGTGCTTGTCATTCTTAGTGTCTTAGACTTGGGAAAAAGTTCCTTGTTCTAAAGTGTCTGCAGATTCATAACAAGTACAATGTTTTTTGAGTCATTCTTTCTGATTACAAACACCATTTTATCTCAGAAATTTTCTTTCACTGTGATCCTTGTGTGCTGAAACTTGGGCTAATATTTCTCTGCTACTTTTCTTATTTCTAAATTGGTTTTAGCCAAGAAGAAAATGGCACATCTGCAGGAGATGATGCTCAACTTTAGTCTAATTCAATACTACAGCAGGTATTTTATTTCAGTCCAAAACTTGTAACAGCAAGTGTAGCAAATGTTGAAATAAAATGAAAATATAGTGTAACTTCATTATTTTTATTTACAGTCATTTTGATTTTGAAATAATCTTCTCAGGCTTACTTCCCCAGCTTCACACATCTCTTATCTTTTTTTCTGTTTTTTTTTTTTTTTTTTTTTTTTTTTTTTTTTAGCTTTCTGTTAAATAATTCTGTTTTTACAGCGTTTTCTAATAAATACACACAAAAAAAGCATCTTCTCTAGGATTTCAGTAGATGGCAGCATAGAGCCATTGTTCAAGCGAGGATGTGCCTTTGGTTCTGCTGAGCAGAGTCAAGAAGGATCAATAGTAGTGAGTCCCTGATACAGAATCTGAGCTGGGTGTGTAGGCCAAGTTCAACCCATTTGACAAATATAACATCTCCAAATTTTCTGTGTATCAGCCATTGGGCATTCTGAGCGAAAACTATAACTGCAAATAGCAAATAAAAGGAAAACAAATACACTTACACACTGGTTGGTTCACTGAAATCATTTGGAAAGCAGTAAAAATAACATTCATGAATCTGAATATTTTTTATTGATCACTTAAGAGAAAGAAACTAGAAGCCTAAGTGCTTCTTTGTCATCAGGCCTGATATTAAAGATAGTTGTTGGTAGAACACAGGGTTCCCAGCCATCAAAAAGTTGCCTGACCCCCGAGTAGAGGACACAGAGACTGGCCCCCTTATTATGCTTGAGGAAAGAATTGCAGCCCTCTTTCTCAAAATAACAAGAGCCCTGGAGTCTGGTTTCCAGGAAACCGACGGGTGACTTCCGACTCATTCGCTGACGGCCATCTTTTCTGCTCCTAATTACTTCACTTGTAAAATTGCGAGGATAGATCCTTCTCTGCTTCCTTTATAAAGCTGTGGTGGAGTCTGGAGGAAGCTAAGAGCACAGTATCAGGTGTCAGGAGATAGACCAAGGCAGCAGAATCTGGTAATACAAGGGTGGGCTCTAAAGCCACCGACAAGGGCTTGAACTCAGCTCTACATCATTAATCATCCAAACTGGACAAATTACTCAAGCTTTCTAAGCCTCAATGATCTCCACTGCAATGGTCTAGCTTATAAGACTAGAATACAGCTAGTCTGTTTTTATGCTTAATACATTCTAACTAATATAATTAGAAACATGAATTTTGCCTTGGTTTTGCCATTAACCTTTGTATGGACTTGAGTACATCATACAGCTTCTGAAAGTCTCAAGCTTTCTCATCTCTAAATAAGAATTAGATCTTAACCACATTAGATTCATATATGTTATATATTTGTGAATTTAAAAGCACCAAATAAATGAGAAGTATCCTTACTAAGTGGAAATATAGAGGAACTAAATGAACTTGGCTGACAAATATTTTCATGGAAATGGCCAGGTTTGGGGACTGAGTTAATCAGTAAGTTGTTCCTATGGTCTATAAATACAGTTCCAGGTAATCAGAGTATAGCCATGAATGAGATGGATGTTAAACAGAAGACAGAGGCCAGAAGCAATACAACTGAGCCTGGAACACTAGCCAAGTCTGGGTCACTTGGATTTGACAAGCTTCACATGCTTTCTGAATGGAAGAAACCTTGGATCCAGCCACCGTTTGATCTCACACATTGAGAAGACTTTAGCAGAGAAGACTTTACCACAATTCCATGAATGTCAAGCCCTGGGTAATCCACAGTTTGCCTGCGTGGTCTATAGATAACAGATTTGTAACATTCATCCTTCCCAGAAAAAAACAGTCCCACATTACGCCAGAGGTTTCCAAAATTCATGTAGTCCTCAGGAAAAATGAGCTTCTTATCAGGCAGACATGGCAAAACTTTAAGGACTTTGTATTTAGTTGGATGATTCTTTATTGTGACTTATCAAGAGATCAGAGCCTGAGGAAACATCATGCACACCTTGAATGGAATGGGGGGAAAGGACCATGGTGGGGAGTTCCGGCTCAGACCAGGCTGATGAAATGTACTATGAAGAGCCTAGGAGATATGGAGGAAGCAGATTCCTGGCATATATGGAGAGAGATCACCCAGGTCAGAAAAGACAAGGATAAATTCACAGACTTTAATTAGGGCCCCAAAATTTAGTCTCTCAGCATTAATTGCCCAAGAACTCGATGATGTAAAGAGAAAACATGACATCCTGATAAAATTGATCATAGTGGTTAAATCTCAACCAAGGGCAAATTGTATTTTAAGATGTCCAGGAAAACCAAAATAAAACCAGAAGTTTTCTTGGTGAGTGTAGCAAATTAGAGCTAGAAAGCCATGTGGAGATGGTCCAGACCAAGGATGCCGGGGATAGCATCATCTTGGCCAGGATCTGCAGACGCTCCAGGCCCCCCAGTGCCCTTTACCTCTGCAGGGCCCTCCCATGCAAGCACAGGAAGGATGCAGGAGAGAAGCCTTTCCCCTTGCTTTCCTGCCATGGCATCTACACCCTGGAGGTGCTTCGCTAATGAAGAGCTTCTTGATGCTGCCTACCCTTTTTCTGCATGTGATCTCTAATAAATGGTAGTAACAATTTTGGAGCACTTACATGTATTAACTTAATCATCACAGCAACCCTGTGAAGGTTATAAACCCCATGTTACTCACAAGGAAAATGAGACACTGTTAAGGGTGTGGTTCTAAACAAAAATATGCTAATGGCCAACTTCTGCTTCTGTAATCTGCTTGCTTGTTTGATGTTAACCAGGGTGTGGTTAATCTGCTTGCTTGTTTGATGTTAACCAGGGTGTGGTTCTAGGCTTTATAAACTGCCTCTTTTGGGAGCTCGAGGCTGATTCTCTGACCCTGCGTGGTGGAGAGTCAGTCGCTGGCCGGCTAATAAAGGCTTATAATTCATCTGAGTTGGCTTCAGGAGTCTTAGATTTGATCGCGCCACAACATTTGGAGACCCCAGTGAGATCTCTCCAGAGGGGGAAGATCTCCTAAGACCCGTGACCCCGACCACCTTGGGTGAGGACCTGCCCCGTCCAGGAGATGGCCGCTAAGAGACATTCCTCAGCTCTGGACACCAAGTGGGCTCGCCTAGGAGGGCAGGTGGACAAAAGGTTCAATTTTGTAACAATTGGGCATGAGCCATCTGGAGCAGCTTCACCGGTGAGTCAGACTGCACTTGGATCTGTCTGTCAGTGGGCCCTAAAGAAAACTAGTGGAAGGCTGGAAGCAGCAATACTTCCCTAGTTCAGTCAAGGTCTGAGACATGAGACTTGACTTCACGTATTCAGGTTTCTGGTTCAGGTATTCAGGTTTTGGGGTATGCTAGCGTTTTGTGTTACCTGTAGTTTGTCTTGTTTGTCTGTATTGTGTCTGTCTGTTCGGACTGGTTGAATGTACTGTTACCCTCCTATTGCCTTGGTCTTCATAAGTTTACTTATTTTGATTCTTTCCTTAGGTCCTGCGTGGTGGAGAGTCAGTCACTGGCCAGCTCATAATAAAGGCTCATAATTCATCTGAGTTGGCTCCAGGAGTCTTAGGTTTGATCGCGCCACAACAACACATAATTTAAATAACCTAATGCATGATATTTAGTAAACAGTATACAAAGATATGAACCCAGACTGATTCCAGAACTCATGTTTTTAACTACAACAAGACGCAGTAAACAACAAAACTACCCTTATAAATAAATAGTGGAAACTGAAGTGAAATGTACTTTAAAATGCCTTCTTCCTTTCCCATTAATAATCTTCTGTATGTTATCCCCTGAAATAGCAATGTTATCAAACTAATATGGATTAAATAATGAGCAAGATTATTCATCATATTAAAAACTTTAAATATCGATATACATAGTGTCCAATCAAAATGAACAAATAGTTTAATATTGTCAATATTTTATGCTAACCTTCATTTAATTATATTGCAGAATGACCAAAAGATAAGAGTATAATAGTGATTCTTTATATTGATCATTTTATATGTAGACTTTTAAAGAAAAATGTATATCATTTTTAAAATTGTCTTTTTTTCCTTATGTTGCTTTTTCTAATTATATTATTAAATTAATTTTTCCTGTTAAATCTGATAATTAATTTTTAGTTTATTTTACAAAAATGTCCACCCCTGTTGGATTAGAGGTAGGGAAGCTAGTACTTCACCAGAGATAATTAGAGAAACACTGCAGTTAGAACTACAAAGGTGATTAGACCAAGAGTTTCCCTGCAACAGAGTCTAATGGATCTATCAACCAAGGTAAATTCGTTAGGTTAAAACCAAAATAATAATGTTTTAACCAAAACAGATCTCAAGGTCATTTTCTGGTCCAAAATGGCTGCTGTTGATTGCATTCCAGGCAGTACAGATGAAAGATTGACAAAGAATGACTTGCCTCCCAGCTTTTATGGAGATTCCCAGATGTCTCACACAATGTTTCTGTGGATGTGTCTTCGGACAGAATTTAGCCAAATGATCAGTTACAGCAAAAGAGAAGTTTTTATTGTTCCTTAGGTGGAAGCACTACTTCCTGAATAATGTGGGGCTCTATTACTAAGAAGGAGAGGGGGAGGATAGATGTTGTGATAAGAAACTAGTAAACTCTGCCAGTCTAAGTGAGATACAAATTTTACAATAGTAAATAAAAGTAACATGTAATCTGAGCCATAAAAAAGTACAAATAAAATGCTAAGGGAGTGTGGATGAAAAAGAAATTCTACAGAAAGTAACCTTGCAGGGTGTTGTGATCATAAATTCCTAACTGGGCAGGTCAAGGTGGGTAGTCACACCCCTGGCATACAACCTCTCTACTAAAAAGCTTGTCTTTGCCTTAAGCAAACCCTGTCCATCATTTTTCAAGCATCTAGGTTAATATACTTTGAAATATCCCCTTTCAGACCCATCCTTCTAATACCTGACCACCTTTTGAGACCCTTCAGAAGTACACATAATCTTAACTACCATGTAATCCAATCTCCACACAATCACCTGCAAGGGAATGCTTAATCTTAACTATCCTGTAATCCAGTCACTAAGGTATTGCCTCCCACTTTCATGTAATCTTCTTTACATTCCCTCCTTAATCTCAAATACAAAAATAAATAAATAAATAAACTGGAAACTCTTATTCTCCAAAGCATTTATTTTAGTCTGTTGAGATCTTGTTTATAAAAAATTCTCTGCATGTTTGGACATTCTTATGTCAATGCAAAGAATTCTATAACGTAATACACATATGCACCAAGCATTTGTCTCAATATGTGTACAAGTAAACAGATACATTACTTTTCGACATAAAGTCAAAGAACATTTAGAAGTCTTTATTCTTTCTTGCATAAACTACCTCATAATGCATCTTCTATAATTTCTTGGTTTTTCATAGATATTAATAACATTGTGAAGTAAACTGATTACAGAATCTTTGTAGATTTGTACAGTTCTCCAAAACCTTTTAGTTAATACTTGATACCAGGTTTTGACAACTTGGCTTTATTGATTCCAAAGCATTAAAGTGATTTTTCATAGAAACAATTCTCTTTCACACTTATATTTCATCAATTACTTAGTATCCGATTAAGTTATGTCATTACAAATACAAGTACAGGTGGCATCAACAGGTTTGAGAACCATCACAAGTGACTCCTGGTAAGTATATGAATCAACTGATGGGTGTGTAACTTCCTGGGCACCTGATTAGCCATAAGATAAGTAAGGAGTGCACTTGTGGGCCTCAGTTAATATAATGTTTCTCAAAAAAAAAAAAAAAAAAAAGAAAGAAAAAAGGAGCTTGTCAGTTAATTAAGTGAATTGGCTAAGTAGAAGACAGGTAAGAAACTATACATTGTATTAGATAAGAGGTATCTCTATTCCTTCTTTTCCTACATTTTCCCTCAACATTTTCCTTAATTTTTTTTTCATTTTCCTCAGTTAGTATCTATGCAAAGTTATATTATTCATTTTCACCAAAACAATCCATGGATTGCTTCTGCACTAAGTCCAAAATGATTTGTTTCATTCTCTTGCTATATCATGACAAATTGTTATATTTTTTTTGTCTCCATTCATAGAATGGTTGAGTTAGAACTTTGGAGATCATTAAGTGTCTACACTCTAGATTAATGTAGTCCCATTGAAATATAATGTAAATTTTTCTATTAGTCATATAAAAAGCTAAAAAGAAATACATAAAATTAATTTTTTAAATATATGTATTATTTTATCCAATATAGTCAAAATGTTATCACTCAACATGTAAGCAGTATAGAAACAATTATCAATACAATACTTATATTTTTTGCACTAAGTCTTTGAATTCCAAAGTGTATTTTATATTTACAACACATCTTAGTTCAGACTAACCACATTGCAGTTGTTCACTGGCCACATGTGACTAGTGTCTTCTATATAGACAGGCAGGTCTGGGTGATTTGAGACAATGAATCTCCAGTTCAGGAAGTTTAAATGACCTGGCCCAGGTCATCTAACCATAATTAGTCCTAGCTTAGTAACCATTCCTCACCCACAACATCATAAGTAAGGAATAATTCTAATGTAGATTGCAAACCTAATGGAAGTTTTACAAATCTAATGACTTACCTAAAATTGCATTTTTCTGATTATAAAATATAATCTTATTGTAGGAAATGTACAAAGAACCTAGAAATATATGTAGAAGAAAATAAAAATCACTCCTGAGAATGATCACAAATATTTAAAAACTATGAACAATATCATTCACATTAAAATAACTGAATATTCTAACTATTGTTTTAAGGTTTATTTCCTTCCTTGTTTAGCTTTGGCATTTGTTTCTGTGTTCTTAAAGCTTTCTTTCTGTTTGTTGTTGTTGTTGTTGTTGTTGTTGTTGTTGTTATAGATTATTCACTTTCTGCATTTAAAATGTGTAATTTTTATTCCTACTATCAAAAGAATAGCAGCTGTCTAAAATATCAGTTTATTAGCACAGGGGGTGGAGAAACACAGCTAGGATCTGGCATCATGGAATATTTAAATACTTCTAATGATCCAAAGTAAGTCTGCCAGAGTCTTCCAGCTGTTAAAAGGGTAGACGCCAGGTTTATGAACTCATCTATCCCAGATCAACTTATTCTTGGAGTAAAATAATTTTTCATTAAAACAAAATACTTTTCTTCAGGACACACTCTGAAATGTGTCACTGGGGCTGCAGCATCTTGTATTTTAAACATATTATGTTCCTTATATTTAGTTTTACGTGACAACCCAGCTGAGGTCTAGATATAATAGAAAGTCAGAATGTTCTTCATAAGAATTAGTTTCTGCAATTCTCACAAAAAGAGCTATTCTATGCACATGAATAAAGTTACGGTTTAAAAATGAAAACAAAACAAGGATATAGTATGAAAAGAATTTGGAAGCGCATGGTATCTAGGACAAAACTCAGGATGTCAAATCACAGCATAAAAAAAAGAAAATTGAAAAAGTGAATTCCTGTAAAGGGATAATTGAGTTATTTCTAGCTAATATCACAGAAATTGGAATTGCAGCTAACTGTGACCCATCCGGACAATACCAAATGCTTATGTTAATTGGTCCCTTGTTGCAGCTCAGGAATACTGAGGCATATGGGAAAAAGTAGTGGCCATATTTGTAGAAGAGAATGGGGTTCTGCTTTTAAATGCACCCAACAATCAATAGGCAAACCACTCACTGAACCATGTGTGGTTTAGCACATGGAGCCAAATTCTCTCACAGCCAATTACTTGCCATGGTTTTTTATATCTGGCTTCACATTCCTCAGTCTGTTCTGGAACATTTTTGACCTGGCTTTGATTGTGCATTTAAAAGAGATCTGTTCCGACTAAGGCTCCCCAGCTGGGCAGGAAGATTTCTTGGCATCAGCTCATGCAAAATAGGAAGCATCTTCCATCTCTGCTTATGGACCTTCAGCAATGGTTTTATAATGTAAATGCAAGCAGAAGAACACTTAGAGATTTCTCCTGCATGTAGTGCCTTCTAGAATTTGCAAGAGTTATTGATTGAGAGCAGTTTCACAGAATAATTTTTGTTACTCAGTACACTTAGCTGGACAAACGTACTTGGCACTCAAGGCTATTTGAAATTTACCCGAAATATCCACCAATTTTATTTCTCTATAAATAATAATATAAACCTCTTTTGGTCAAATTGGTTTATTTAACATCACCTCAATAAATGATGCTATTCTAACTTTTCCACCCTTGCTCATGCATGAAATGCCCCTCCACTTCCCACTCCGGCACTTTAAATTCCACCCGTACTTCCATGAAGCCTCCCTGGGTTTTCTTAACTTATTTGCCTGTCTACATTCCCAAGGCACTGATCGAGAGGAGGTAACATATAACTAGTGCTTTATGAATTCTCACCTGTATTATTGTCCAAATTTATTGACTGAACATCTACTATGCTCTAAAGATATACAATGGTGAGCAGGACTCCATCATCCTGGGGCTTACAGACTAGAGCAAGAGATATGCAACAACCCAATCAAACCGTAGCTTTCTCTACCCTCTGAAGTCTTATTTATACCTCTTATTTTACACTTACTATAGATTATATTTTTATTTTTTGCACATCTGTCCACTATGCCCAACTAGATTTAAAATCTTTATTTAAAAAAAAGAAGAAGAAGAAATTCCCACTGACCATTACTGCATTCCAGATATTGTGATATACTACTTACACATGTTATTTCTAATCTTCACAACAATCTTCTAATTCTGGAATTATTCACTTGCTTTGTACATGAGGAATCTGTGCCCTAAAAGAATCAACGAGTGGCCCATGGTTCCAGCCAGGAACATGAACTCCTTAAGTATTTACTAAATAAATGATTGAGAGTGGTTGAAAACCAGATACAGTAATATAATGGCAACTCATAAGTATATTATCACACCATGGAAATTAAAAAATACATATTGATTTAAAAATCTTTAAAAGTAACTGTATGAGCAAACAACAATCAGAGCAAATTCTTGTTTCTTTTTTTCCCCCTGATGCCTTTAGAAGCTGAACTTTCTCTTCTTTATTTCACTAAATTCTCCATTTTTTAACACACAAATGCACATTTTTGTTCTTTCTCATTGTATTTTTCCAAGGTGTTTTGAAGAAGTCCACTGATAGCGTACAGTAACTTGGGAACATATGACATATTTTGAAAGGGTCTTTGGATCTGCGAGCATGCAATTGACAGAGATGGCTGTGACATGGCCTTCAAAAGATACTCAGCATGTCATCCCATAGTGCAAAGTTGCATAAAGGGATTTACTCTTATATCTTCAAATTAGAGCTTAAGGACCACTCAAGAATGAACAGAAACCCTATCTTTAGTCTGGCATCTCCTTTCCCCTTATGTTGGAGTTTGATCTGGTATTAACCACCTATGATGTTAAAAGAAGAATTCTGAAGACTTTTGGGGACTTTAGGAATAAAAAATTCAGAAAAAAAATTAACTCTTTACAATATAAAATAGAGGTATGTATTTTTATTTGTTTGGATGTTTTCTTGTTTTGTTTGTTTGGGGTTTTCAGACCTGAAAAGTCATCAATAACTAGATGGTTTTAATAATAAGTTCTCTCCTAGAATAATGTGGCAAGACAGAACTTCACCAGATTCAAGTCAAAGTAAAAGATATAAATAGTTTGAGAGGCAGGAAGCAGGGTATGAGATGGAGAATATAGTATTAGTATTCTATTTTCTCTCTTTTCCTCTAAGTGGAAAAACAATAATTTAAGTCAGAGAGAAATGATGGCAAAGGCAGAAGAGGGAAAGTATACTAAAGTGAAGAAAATTGGAGGAAAAGGTTAATTTTCTCTATCTATAAAATGGGGGTAATACTCCATCTCAGAAACACCACATTGCAAAACTTCAAAGGATACCCACCATTCACATCAGAACCAGCCACACATTGTGACCCCAAGCTACCTCATAAAGTGAAGTGTACAGAACAGTGCCTGGCACAGAGTAAACATGCAAAAACTGCTGGTTATTTTATCTCCCTAGCTATTTTTTCTTCTCTACAACATGGTTGCATGGTGGCCAATTTCCCCTTTGTTCCATCAGCTTTCTCAGCAATTGTATTTGTTACTGAAGCCATAATTCTCCATGATCTCTTCTCTTAAGCCTATATTATGGAAAACTTCTCAGATAAAAGTCTCATTCCTAGCTCGGATGATCTTTTCTACTGGAGCTTTGACAATTGCTCATCAATGGATTTATCGCAATCGTCCACCTAGACCTGCACTATCCAATATGGAAGCCACTAGTGACCTTCGACTATTGAACAGTTGAAATGGGGTGAGTTGATATTGAGATGTGCTAGCAGTGTAAAATATGCACTGGGTTTAAGAGATTTAGCATGAAAGACGAAAGTAAAATATCTCGTTAATAATTTTTCATATCAATTAACTTTGAAAGTGATATTTGTGATATACTAGGTTAAATAAAATATTAAAATTAATTCTGCCTGTGCCTTCTTGCTCTTTGAAATGTGCCTACTGAAAAGTTTAAAGTTGCATATGAGCCTCACATTAGGTTTCCATTGAACAGCATCGCCCTAGATCCTTTTATTTATTTATTTATTTATTTATTTATTTATTTATTTATTTATTTTTGAGGCATACTAAATCAATGCTTGTTTGAGTCATTTACTAAAGGCGTTTGTATTTTTTCTCTCCATTCCCTCCATGAACTGAGCTCTCCATGTTTATTCTATTTATTAATCTGCATGTGCTCAGTTCAGCCTTCACCCAACTCTCAGGGCCTGCTCTGGTCAGGCTCATGCTGCTGTCCATGGCCTTCCAATCCTGATGACCCAGCAGAATCACTTATATGTGGTGTGGAGCTTTTCAGAAAATCCAGGCACCTGAACCCAGGCACCTGAAGTTTTCAAGTACTCCACAGAAGGTTCTGAGGTGCTGCCAGTTATAAATTACTGCTCCAAGGTCCCCAAAGGTTGATGTTTAAGTGAAACACAACTATGACACTGTGGAAAAAATATAATGGTCAGTTAGCTATTTCTGTATTACTCTTTCCCAAATAACAGAAGAAAGGGTGTGTTTACCAGTGGAGGAACTCTTGTCCCATGGGTAGCAAAACAATAAAAACAACAACACAAAATAAGCTTGCTTCCTTATGTCCTCACGCCAAATTTATTGAAAGCGGAATTATCTTGTTATTTTAGTTTTTTAAGGGAAGGCAATAATTTAAATATCAAGAATGTGCATAAACTGAAGAATATAAATACCTGATAACATCACAAGTGGTTCGTTTTCTTTCCCACTAAATATTGAAATTTTTAATTATTTGTTTTCCCTTCAACTTATATCTTTTCACCTATTATATACCCCAGCGAGAGGTACATTGATTTTTCACTGGTGACTACAGAGGATTATTTGGAAAAAGTACTGTTATAGCTTGGAATAAGCCAAAAACTTGTTGATTTAAGATATCTGTTTGATTTTCTAAGCCAGACCTAGCTGGCAATTTATAACAGCACCTGCTGGTAGAATGCCCATCACAAGCTTGCAAGACTGGGGAGACTGAAAAGCCATTTGCCTCCCAGTATCACAGCTAAAAGAACTCTTGGCATTTAAGACTCTCCCCTCTGAGCAGAAAAAGTAAAGATAAGCTCACATGCAAAATCTAAAGTAAGAAAATCAAGAATTTCTCACCCCAAAATTCTCTTTTGATCATCAATGATTATCTGACACCTAGCACAGAGTCTGGAACACAGTGCGTGCTTATGTAATATCTGTCGAATTAATTCATAAATAAGTTAATTACTCCTTAGAAAATGCTAGCTAATACTATTATATAACCTTGGAACTTGAATATCAATAAAACCAAAAGAAAATAATTTGAAAGAGTTTTATATTCATCTCTATATAATTACTATTTATATGTCTCTTGTAGCAAAAGACAGCTTAGGTTAATGAAATGTAGTATAGCAGAGTAGTTAATAGTTTACATGTGAGTGAGAATACTGGATTTGACACTAGTTTAATGGACAACTTTAGGTCAAAAACTTTATCTCACTGAACTTCATGTTTCACAATAAATTTACATTAATTTCATAATTAGAAAAACATTAATACATTTTAAAAGTAAAACCCCTTCTTTATGTAAAGGGCAAGGTACCTACCTATATCTAAAAGAGCATATAAATACGATAAGGTACTAGACTTACAAAATGTATAATTACTTAAAAAATAAGATATTGACCAGAAATGAAGGTCAGCATTAGAAAGCTTTTTTTCCCCCAAATAAACACAAAAGAAAAAAATGTAAAGAAAGAAATGTGGCCAAGTGGAAAACACATTTCTAGAATTACAAATGATATCCCTAGTAATTCTGAAGACATCATTTATGGAGATTACCTAAGTAATATTTTGCCTAGGATGAATGAGATTCTTTGTTCTTCTATGTGCTCTGGCAGACTTCAACAGAAATTGCAGGGAGACTTTACAGACCATAGAATACTTAGAGATATGGAAAAAGAGGCCAGCCACATCTTTAGATCAGTATAGACCCAGGAATCTTGAAGGTGAAAAAAATATCTCAGTGCTTCATTAGAGCTCAGAAATGGACCGAGTTAGAAGAAATCACATCTGAGGGATAAACATTGGGCCCCTTAAATAGTCAAATGAGCAAAAGGGTCTAGCAGAATAAAACAGACTAAGGCATCTAGTCTGGGGTTTCAAGGAAACAGGACATCCAGTTTCAGCTGATAATGAGGGTGTGAGACAGGAAAGAATAAAAACAAATTCTAGTCAAAAATGACAAACAGAAAATATCCCATTGAGTTCTGCTACCTCCTAAACCCCTTTTAAAATAACCATAAATAGAATTTTCAGTAATTTTATTAAAAATTTCAAATACTAAATTCATAGGGTCAAAAATAATGGGAAAACAGAGGCTTAAAAACATAAAATCAGTAAAGCAAAAGGACTTGTAAAAATTATTGTAGCAGATTTGAGAAAGTTGAATCCTAAGCCAATACTATTAAAGCTGAGAGGAAAAAAAAAAAAAAATGATCTCCTGCTCCCAGAAAAGATTTAGAAATAGATGGCTTCAGACACCTCTGGGAAATGTAATCAAAAACAGGGAGGTCAGTTAAAAATATGTTTAAGAAATAGATATTCCCTAATCTTCTCCCCAACTCCATATTGATGGATAAATTGCCCTTCCTCGTCCCTGAATACTACGAAACAGAGTCTCTGGACTGAAAACTATCAGACACCCTGGAAGACTGGAGATAGATAATCAACACAGAGAGATTAAAGTGAAAATTCAGATCCTGAAATTTGAAGCAATTTCCTGCAGGTTCTTATCACCAGTTGACTACTAGAACTACAAAAGGAAAGCTTGTACTCTCCATGAAGAAGATTGGAAGATTCTTCTCTGAGCATTATGATCAGGCCAAGAGAAAAATGCTAATGGTATCAACTTTGGGGTTCTTCAAGAAAATGGTCAAGGCAAATTAATTTTCAGTGAAGCTCAGAGCTGACATACTGGTACATACAGTATTCTAGTCAGCTTTTTGGTGACTCTTTCCTCAATATGAGCAGATATCCAAAGACTACTCTGCCTCTGTGAAAGCTGTTAACATGAATGAGCCTGAAGCAATTTGAAAAAAATTCAGAGGTGCTACAGGTAGGAGAAAATTTCAAAAATAAAACCATATTCTTAGAAAGAGAAGGCATTTCATCCATAAACCAGAACAGGATGTAATACTGCAGCATAACATACACTGAAAATTCAATAGAAGGCTCAGAAGATGGAATTAAGAAAATCCTTCAAGGAGAAAATAGAAAGAGACAAGGAGGTGGAATAGGAAATTGAAAATATGAAAAAATAAGAGCCTAAGAGGACCAACATCTGAATAATAGACCTTTTAGAGAGGGGTGGGGAGAATGAAATAGAAAAAGAAGGGAGAAAATAATCAAATAAATGATTCAAGAAAAGTTTCCAGCCCTGAAGCATGTTTTCAGGATGAGAGAGCCTTCTGAGCCCTAAGCATAGTGGACAAATGTAAACCCACATGAGGGGCATTATCATGAAATGCTGGAGACAAATAGAAAAATTGAAAGCACCCAGAAAATGCAAACCAAAATAAGTCTGACAGGAAGGAAGATCCCAGTGTGTCTTCTGTACTACAGGAGGAGATGAAAGAACTAGAGCAGATTGGAGCAGGTCAAATTCCTGGAGAGACTCCCCCCAAAACCTATTTAGTAAATTATCATTGTACAGAGAGAAGATTAAACAATTGGGTGAAAGTTCGTGGTTGGAGCACCAATAAGTATGTAGAAATTTAAATAAATAAAATTATAAGACAATTGTTAATTCTATGAAAACAAAATGCATAGGAAATAAAAAGTAATTGCAGGCTTCCATGTAGCTTATCCATGGATATCATTTATAATAGTTGTAATAATGTAAAAATGGAATACGTAACCAAAGTTTTAATGTAACCGTAGTAAAGGGGTGAGAACTAACAAAAGAAACCTATACAGTTATGCATCATTTAATGACAGGGATACATTCATAGAGTGCACTGACGCCAACCTAGATGGTATAGCCTACAACACCCCTAGGCTCTACAGTAGGGCCTATAGCTCTTACGCTACAGGCCTATACAGCAAGTTACCATACTGAATACTAATGACAATTGTGAAACGCTTGTAAGTATTTGTGTATCTAAACCTAAATATGGTACAGTAAAAATATGGTATAAAAGATCAAAAGTGGTACACTTTACAGAGCACTTACCCTGAATGGAGCTTGTAGGATTAGAGTTCGTGGTAAGTGAACGTGAAGGCCTAGGACATGACTACTGTAGACTTTATAAACACTGCATGCTAAATTTATTTTTAAAATTTCTTTATTTAATAATAAATTAAATTTAGCTTGCTATAACTTTTTACTTTATAAACTCTTTAACTCTTTTTAACTTTTGAAATAACTCTTGGCCTAAAACACAATTGTACAGCTGTACAAAAGTATTTCTTGCTTTACATCCTTATTCTACACTAACAGTTGTGAGTAATGCTCTTGCACTATGATGCTGTTTGACCACTAAGATGGTATCAAGGCTACAACATCACCACAGCTGCAACACCAACAATGCTATGGTGTCACCAAGCCTACCACATCACCACAAGTACAATGGCACTATGACTACAATGTCAGTAAGCAATAGAAATTTGTTGGCTTGGTTATAATCTTGTGAAACTACTGCCTATGTGTGGCCTTTTGTTGACCTGAATGTCATTATGCAGCGCATGACTGAATGGCTGTATCTTCGTAGTAGAAAGTCAATGAAAATGTATACTATAAAATGTACATTGAGGAATGGCAATATAATAATTGTATTTAGATAAAATGGTATGGGAAAAATTAGAAATAGAGAAAAGTAGTAAAATAGAAAGTCAAATAAATAGAAATAAATACTAAGCAAACCAGATAAAATGGATCGAACTGATTAATTATGGGGATCTGGGTATTAACCGGGCAGCAGATAAACATGAGAATACAGTTTTTCTTAAAAAATCTTGTGTAACAAGTAAGCTTTTTATTTTTTTATTTTTTAAATTTTTAATTAAGTTTATTGGGGTAACACTGGTTAATACAATTATATAATTTTCAAGTGTACATTATCATTTGACATCTGTATATTCTATTGTGTTTACCACCCAAAGTCCAGCTTCCTGAAGCTACCATATATTTGCTCCCCTTTACCCACTTCACTCTCCCCCAAACCCTATATTTGACCTACTTTACTCCGTCTACCTTCCTCCTTCTCCCCCACCCCCTACTCTCTGGTAACCATTAGTCTATAGTCCATGTCCATGAGTCTCTGTTTGTTTGTCCTTCTCATGTGTTGCTTTTAGGTTTATATCCCACATATAAGTGATATCATGTGATTTTCAACTTCTTCTGTCCGATTTATTTCACTTACTATGATTATTTCAAGGTCCATCCATGTTGTCACAAATGGCAATATTTCATCTCTTCTTATGGCTGAGTAATATTTCATTGTATATATGTACAACAGCTTCTTTAGCCCAATCATCTATTGTAGGACACTTTGGTTGCTTCCATGTCCTGGCCACTGTGAATAATGCTGCTATGAACATCAGTGTGCAAATATCTTTGTGGATATGGGTTTTCAAGTCTGTGAGTAAGCTTTTTAAATCATGGACATCTGAGAAAAATAAAACTAAATTTAAACGGAAGTAGAAGAAAGTGGGGACGAAAGAGGAGGAGAGAACCATGTTAATTAGGGTCCCTCGCTGCACTTCTCTGAAAATCTTGGAGGCAAGTTGATCACAAGAGGTGAAAGCACTTTCTCTGAGGGCCAGAGGAGGAGCCAGTCACTAGAGGCTGACCCCCTCAGAGAAGGCTCACAGCTCAGCAGCTGCAAGGGACTGTGGGAAGCATAGCTACACTAGTCACCCAAAGGAACAGAATCCAGAAAAAAAAAAAAGTTGCAAAAGTGCAAGTAGTAGCTCTGATTGTGAATAGTTAAGTCCTTTTGTACAACCTCCAAATCCATCAAAACTTGAAGAGGGGTCTTGCTAACCAAGCTGGGCTGGATTGAAAGTGTCAATATAAATAACACCAGGGACAGTATTATGAAAGTCTTCACATGCTTCTTGATTAGCTGGCTAAAGTGGGTTACAATAGAAAAAGTCTAACCAAGCGCTATGACTATAGAAATATATTTTGCCCAACTAGAATATATTTAATAAAATTATAAGTGAATGTTACAGGTAACAGTTTTTGGGAGTACGATCTGAAGGACACATAAAAAATCCATGCAACTTAAAATATGTGTCCTACAAGTTTGTTAGATGTTGAATGTTCCCCCTTCTTGAACTCACACATAAAATTTCTAAGGAGATACAGTACATGTAACTAGCAAGACATGGTATAGTAATGTTAAAAAAAGAAACAACAGGTCAAAATGAAGTCACTTTTGCTAAGCCATGTCACCAAATCAAAACTTAATAACTAACCTAATTGCAGTTTTGGCCTCTCCCAGGGGTAGAATTTTAAACCAATGTCTGGAATTTCCAGATCAGTACCAGTGAGGTAATCCTCATGATAAAACCCCCACCATTTTCTTCCCCACAAAAGATGACCTGGCCTAAAAATAATTATTTCTTTCCTTTTGCTAATAACTCCCCTACAACACCCCTTTGCCTACAAAAACCTTCTGATTTGTACAACTTCTCACAGGGCCCTTCTAGTTGCTAAATGAGACCTGCCTGTTCATGAATTGCTTAATAAAGCCAATTAGATCTTCAAATTCACTTTGTTGAATTTTGCTCTTTAACAGTATTTAAGAGCTCAGGTCTTAGAAGTAATCAGATTAAGGTTCAAAGTCAACTTCACTACTTCCTTATGTTATGACCTTACAAATGTTCTTTATACTGTCTTTGTTTGTTTTTGTAAAAACTGGTATAACAATAACAAAAAGTTATACATCTTTAAGGATTATGAGAAATCACTTAGCACTGTCTCTGGCATACAGAAAATGTTAAATAATAATAGCTATTACAGTATTCTCAGGGAAGGATTACAGAAAAACAAGGGCAAATATGTGTTGTGCTTCTCAAGTTCTAGAAAGACTATAAATACTTTTATTTAAACTTCACAATTCTGCCAAATTAACAAAGACGGTAACTGGTAGAGTTTGGACTATCTGACTTCAAAGGCCATGAACTTTCCACAAAATTCTTAACCTAAATTCTGTTAGTGTATCATCAAAGATTAATCTATCAGATCAAAATCCCATCTCTCTTTCTGATCTCCACATGCCACTTAGAAAGAAAAAGCCCTTTGAGGACATGGTACAGCTGAGAGAAAATGTTTGATCAAAAGAATGAAATAAGCAAAGCCCCAGAAAATGTGGCCCTACATAGAGAATTGAATGCAGGGGACCCCAAATACCAGACGAGCTCACCCAGATGACAAGGGATTGGGGGAGATGAAGAGGAATAAGGAGAAGATAAGAAACAATTTAGAACTGTAGATATGAACTACAAAAGCAGTCCGACTGGAATCCACATACTTCCCAGGCCAAATATTTAAATTTGGAGTTATATTAGAAGTCTTACTATTTACTTATTAGTATATCAAACATTAAAAAGTTAGTTTATTCTAGTTAATACTTAGGGATATCAGTAATGCACACTATATACTCTGGAGTTCTGTAGAAATAGAAAAGAACATTAATACAGTCTTTATCTCCAGGTAGTTTACCAGGTGGTGCTTCTGATAAGACATTCTCAAATAAAAATGACACTAACAATATACTACAATGTTTGAGAAGCTTCTAATGAGTGGTACTCACAATACCTATGAAAGGAACTCAGAAAACCAAGGTGTGACTGTCCGTTGAATAAACCAGAGAAAGTTTTACTTGAGGTAAACCTTACAAATAGATTAGAAATAAAGTGAGAGGCAAGATTTTGGAGGAGGCAAAGGAGTGAATTAATGGGCATGAGGATACCACTGTATGTTGGAGGAGCAATGATTTGCTTTGGATGGAAACAAGAATCTAGGCTAAGAAGTTATAAAATATAAGGCTGGAAAAAGGTTGTTGCTGAATGATAGATAACTTTAATGTCAGGCCAGGTCATGGTGTTTGAGCTTTACTTTCTACTAGGAAAAGGGCCATTAAGGTTTGAGTTTGTTTGCTGTCTTAGTCAAGAAATGATGATGGAAACTCCATTCTTCATCTGTTTTCCCCAATTTGATCTATAGATTCAAAATGCAATCCAATAAAATTCCAGAAGCTTTTTTTTTTTTTATAGACATTGGCATGCTGATTCTAGAATTTATGTGGAAAGGCAAAGGAATTGTAATAGCCAATTCTGAAATTCTGAAAAAGAACAAAGTCAGAAGCTTTACATTACTTGCAAGATTTACTCCAAAGCTACAGTAATCAAGGCAACGTTGTATTGTGAAAAGGACAGACACATAGATCAAACAGAATAGAGAGCCCAGAAATAGATGACAGAAATATAGTCAACTGATTTTGACACTAGTTCAAAGGCAGTTCAATGGAGAAAGTCTTTTTAACAAATGGTGGAAGAATAATTGGACATCCTGCAGGAAAAAAAGAACTTTAATCCATACCTCACACTACATTTTTAAAAAATAATTTAAAATAGTCATAGGCCTAAAGGTAACACGTAAAAGTATAAAAAACTTCTAGAAGAAATTTGCTGTACATTGGGTTTGTCAAAGGGTTTTTAGATATAACATCAAAAGCACAATACATAAAAGAATATGTTGATTAATTGGACTCACAAAATTTTAAACTTTTGCTCTGTGAAAAACAGTGTTAAGAGGATGGAAAGATAATCCATAGGAATATATTTGTAAATCATGGATCTGATAAAAGGCTTATACAAATAATACATAAACACTCCTCAATAATTAAAATAAAACACCACAATAGAAAATAGACAAAACATTTGAACAGACGCTTCACCTAAGAAGACGTATAGATAGCAAATAAACACATGAAAGTATACTGAACATCAGAAGTTTTCAGAGAAATGCAAAATAAAAACACAATGAGATGTCACTATATAAAATGGTTTAAAATTTTAAAATTTTAAAATCTGACAATATCAAAAGAAGATGAGAACGTAAACAACTGTAACTCTCATACACTGCTTGTGAGAATTCAAAATGGTACAGACATTTTGAAAACAGCCTGTTCGTTTTTTTTTTAAAGGTAAATGTACACTTAAGTGACCCAGCAATCCACTACTGTGTATTTACCAAAGTGAACTGAAGAACAAAATGTTCACACAGTTTTATTCATAATTGCCAAAAACTAGAAAGAATTTAGATGTTCTTCAACAGGAGAATAGATAAACAAATTCCAAAGAATCTATACAATATAACACAGAAACTACCTATCCATTCAACAACATGGGTAAAACATAAAGGCATTTTGCTAAGTGAAAGAAGCCAAATCCCAAAGGCCACATATTTTTTGATGTCCCGAAAAAGGAAACACTATTTGGGTTAAAAATAAATCAATGGTTGCCAGGATTAGTGTTTGTGGGATGGGATAACTAAAAAGGGAAAAAATAAGACAATTGTGAGGGAATTGAAACTGTAAGCATTTGCCAAAACCAATGAAACGATATACAATAAAAAGGGAGTTTTACTGTATGCCAAAAAAAAAAAAAAAAAAAAAAAAAAACACACACTTGAATTCCAAACCAATTTTTACTTTCTCAGGTAAAAATATGCTAACTATAATTAGGAGATAAAACTGAATATTATAAAAGTTGGTCTGTCTCTTACCAGGTCAAATACATCAGTCTAACTCATAACCCTTGCTCTCACTTTTTCCTTTCCCATGATCAATGCAAAGACAAAAATCTAGACACATTTGACTTTGGCCATGATCCCACTGAATCTCTCCTGTGTGCAGGAAGACATGGCTACTATGTGGTTCTCTTTGAGTTCCCCAAAATATATTTTCAACAACAGCAGTCCCCAAAAAAGGAGCTTGAAAAGTTACAAGAAAAAAATTAAGGGCTTTAAAGTCCTTGGACAAATTAATCTGTTTAACTTTGTTTCATCTAGTTTTTCCCAAACTTGGTTGAACTCAGAATTTTTGCTTCATGGAAATATCTATTAACTTTCTTTGGTGGTGGTTTAGTAAAATATACTTTGAGAAATATTTATAGTTGTTGGAATATATGATCCAGTCCCAGGGAGGTGGTACAATGTAAGGAATGCAATTTATGCAACTGATATTAATTTCAAAATAACTCAAGCTCTTAACTTAAATATTTGAGTACCATGAAAGGGCCATATAGTCCCTGCTATATTTTTTAGAATCCCCTTTTTTTCCTTTCCACTGCATTTACACCTCATGTCTCCTTCGGTTCTGCTTCAGTCCACATTTACTCCTGAATCGCTACCACTGAGATCCAAGAAGTCTGTCAGGGTAAGACTTTCCATAGGAAGGAAAAGGGGGAGTTGGGGAGCAATCAGCAGGCAGAGGCAGGATCCTCTCTGGCAGGTAGAAGAAGGAAAAGCCAGGAAACACTCAGCGATAATCTTTATTCCATTATATACTAGGACGGGGCACAGCTCTCCCTGAGGAACACATTTTAGCTGCAAATGACCAGGCAATTAGAACTAGCAGAACTGAGGGCCTCTGTGCTAATTGACCAATTATGAACATTGTGGCCAATTTCAGCTAGGTAAATAAAAAAAGAGGATAAAACTTAAAGATGCTGTCAGTCGAGGTTTAGCCAGGATATTCTGAGAAGCCAGATGGGGTCCTGTAGGGGAATCCATTGGGTGATCTAAGAGAAGATAACTGTGGAACCCCTTCTGTGGATCCGCTCCAAGCATCTAGTGGTGAGCCTGTGGCAGCTGTTGGCCAGAAAGACAGCCCTTGGGAAGAAGAGCAAGATGCAGATGGAGGAAAGCAAGGACAGGCTGGAACTGCTGGTCCAATCTCTGTCTACTTGTTAAAAGTTGAAGATGTTTAGAGAGGAGTGGCTGCCATGGAGCTTTGGCTTTCTAGATCTCATGTAGACCTAGATCTTTTTGGCCAGTTCTAACAGAACTATACAGGGAAAAGAAAAGTGGGAAATATGGTTCACGGCTTGGTTACCAGAGCAATCCATCACAGGGGTTATTAGTGAAATAAAAACAGTAAAACTATTTCTTTTCTGGTTGGAAACAGTATTCTTGTCATTCAGGTTTAACAAGCTTTGGGAGATTCCCACTCAGTGTCAGACATTTTGCCAGATATTTTCTCTCTTTTACACACACACACACACACACACACACACACATACACACACACACACTTTAGCAGTATCACACTGTATGCTACTTTTTCCCATTTCTATTGGTCACAATGAGAGAAAGATGAAGAGGAGTTTGGACAGATCTGGAACTTTGCTAACAAGATGTAAACAGCAATACAATTGAAGACAACATTGTGCAATGGTTAGGAGAGAAAGCTCCAGAGTTTCTGGGCCAAAATCCTGGGTCCTATTACATGAGAGCTAAGTGATCCTGGGCAAAATATTTATTCCTGTATTCTTCAGCTTGTCATTGCAAATTTCAGATAATACCCACCTTACAGGGTTATTGTAAAGATTATATGTAATAACATATGTACAGCACATGAGGTTAAAAATAACTAGCACAATTTAGGAATGATTGAAAATAAGTATTAGTGAGATTCTTGCTTATGTTTATAAATACAGTTTTTAAAATATTATTCTATAGCTGAAACAGAATGGTTTTAAATTATAGTTATGTATTTCATTTTCTCTCATTTTTCATTATCAATCAAAATGTTTATATCGATCATTATTTAATAACATATAAATAAATATGTTACATACATTATGTAGTCCCAGAATTCAGGATATTCAATTTTTTAAACTGTAACTTGAAGTAGAATGTATAAGTATGAACCGACATAAGTAACTCTAAATTACTGAATACACAATTAAAAAGAGTTAAAACTAGCATTAGTTGCATTTTAATAACTTCAAATTTTAGATAGGGCATTCTATCTCCCTGTATATTGTCAAATCTCTATGTTAGCATAGAGAAGTTTCTGTTAACTACAGCTTCATAATCCAGATCTTTGCCTAAATTAATGTCAACACGTTAGACCTTTCTCTTCATTATTTCCTGATAATCAATAGCGATCTCCTGTCTTTGGTCCTTCCTTTATAACTATTTGTCCTAAATGGAACCATTATTCATTCTGCTACAATAAGTAAGATCCCACAGCTCTCTCACCCTATCTCTCAAATCACTTGGCATTGACTCTCAATTGTTCATTGGTTTCCACTCCCTCCTGGATTTGCTCTTTTCTGCAATCCTGATTAAAGCATAATGTACTTCTCTGGATAGTTTATAAAATGTTTAAAAAGGAAAGACCCTGGACAGAAAATACAAGTTGGTTAGCATAAATTTGATGAATTTTAAAAAAATATTTTTATCATTTTTAAATTACAGTTGACATACTATTATATTAGTTTTAGGTGTACAATATAGTGATTAGACATTTATATAACTTACTAAGTGATCACTCCAAAAATTCAGTACCCATCTGACACCATACATAGTTTGATAACTATATTCTCCATGCTATACTCTACATTCCCATGACTATTTTGCAACTTCCTATTTGTACTTCTTAATCCCTTTCCTCCCCTTCACCCATTCCTTCAATCACCCATCTGGCAACCATCTAAATGCTCAGTATCTATGAGCCAGTTTCTGTTTTGTTTGTTCATTTATCCTATTCTCTAGATTCCACATATAAGTGAAATTATATGATATTTGTCTTTTTTCTGTCTAACTTAACTCCACTGAGCACAATTCCCTCTAGGTCCATCCACATTGTTACAGTTGGCAAAATATCATTCCTTTTTATGGCTGAGTAATATTCCATTGTATATAAGTACTATCTCTTCTTTATCTATTCATCCATTGATGGGCACCCAGGTTGCCTCCATATCTTGGCTATTGTAAATTACACTGCAATGAACATATGGATTCACCTGTCCCTTTGAAGTAGTGTTTAGGGTTTCTTCAGATAAATGCCCAGAAGTGGGATTACTGGGTCCTCTTTATCTTTTGTTATAGCCATTGTTTTAAAGTCTACTTTGTCTGGTATAAGTGTCACTACCCCAGCTTCTTTTTTTCATTTCCATTTTCATAAAATATCTTTTCTATCCCTTTACTTTCTGTCTGTGTCTTTCAATCTGAAGCGACTCTTTTGTAGGCAACATACGTAAGGGTTTTGTTTTCTTAATAGGATGAATCATACTAAATATTGGCTATCTGTTACCTCTCAAGTATTCTGATCAATACTATTAGTATTGCCATGTGCTTTTTACCTAGTGTCAAGTGCAAATTAACAAAAAGGATTTTTTTAACTTCTTGTTCTTCCTTTTTTATACACACGAAGAGATAGGATTATAAATGGATTCTCATAACACATTTTAATTAATAACTTATTTTTTATCCATTCACATTACTCAGCAAACTGAGAGTCATATTTAAGCTATTCATAGTCATCCATTTCAAGGAAGGACAAGCAGTCACCTGCTCACCTATCACATTTTGCTAATAGTACAACTTGTATGACTCCTAATTGAGGGATCTTTTGATCTGGAAGGCAATGAGTTATAGCTAGCAGTGACAGCATTCAAGAATATAGATCTTCAGTCAGTCTGTTAAAACATGTGGAATAAATTCAGCCCCTAGACAAAGTTATCCTTAAAAGAGCCATGAAAATTTTGTTTGAAGCTCATGCTTTATGAGGCAATGCCACATTTGGCCAGTAGATAGCACTCAAGATATTCCAATACATAGAGAGAAGGAATCTTAATGCCATTGTTACTCTGCCAGGGAAATATTAGACAAGTTCATTTTAGATCAATGGAGGCAGGAATTAAGTGCCCCAAACGCTTAGAAATTGGGATTTTTGTACCAAACCCCAGTAGCCTCTTAATGTAAATCTGTACTTTAGCAGGGAAGGAAAATTAATCCACTTGTTTCCTAACACAATTTTTGTTTGAAGGCAAGGGAAGTACCACTCATTTGACACAGTTGAAATAAAAACATGAAAGCTGCACTTGAATGGTAATTCTGATGTCCAGAGAAACCACAACATAGAACATACCAGCCGCATTTCACAAAAAAGACTCAAAGTGCAACAACCTGTAATACTTATCCACCCTGCTAAAGAGCACAGTTCAAAGGCCACATGTATTTTAGAATGCAGTGTGATATTTAAATAACTAAGAACCTGGCTGTAAACAAAAAATGAATCATTATTGCTTAAAGCTGGTGGACCGTGCCTTAGAGCGATTGAACCTACTATTATGTGTAGCTGCTTCTACGTTTTGATAAACGATGGCTTCTATGGTACATACAGAGCAACTCATGTTCCTTTAGATGTAGAAAGTGGTGAAGCGAGCTGCTCCCATGATTTTGAACCATCTTCTACATGTTGCAACCTCAGTTCATCTGATACAGCAAGTTTGGGTCTGCATTAAACAAGGTGATGGGTACTAAGAAGCTGTCCAAGCAGATACAGAAAGCTAGAGTGTGAGAAGTTAGGAGATGAGAGTCACTCAAATATCTACCAAAGAAAGATTGGAGGTAACTGAATGAGAAAAGACCATGTCAAGGGAAAAAGGCACCTGAAAAAGAATCAGTAAAAAAAAAAAAAAAAAAAAAAAAAAACTAAAGAAATAACTTCAAATTCTTTCTGCAGAAATTTGGTGGTCAAGCTCTTTAAAAAGTCAACTCCTGGGTGAATAGGTTTTCACTCCTTGGTTTCACTCACCAGAGTTCAAGCTCAAACTTTCTACAGCTGTTGCCCCAGCCCACTTCAATGGACTTACATTTTCAGGATGGCTGACCCAGTATCCTGCTCAAAAATTTCTTCATTTAGCCTCAAATTGCCTGAAACTACTTTCAGCCTTTGAATTTCCTGTTCATGTGAGCCATTACATGCCTTTCTGTTTTAGTTGTTTGACTTGTTTAAATTGTGTTTGGGTACTGGTAATGAAAATTGCCCTATTAATATGCAGGGGAGGTGGAGGCTCATTCCAACCTCTGTTCACCCCAGATTTCTTGCTTCTCTCTTCTAGAAACCATAAGAGTTCTCAGATTGGAAAATTGCCATTTGATTAGCTAAGATAGTATTCTGTAAATGTTTTCCCTCCACTGTCCCTTTCTTAATTATTGTGGATTGGGCAATAGCACTCCACAGCAGCTCCCTACCCCAAAGTAAGCCCAACATAGTCAAAAGAGCCACTGGCCCTCAGGTCTAGTCTTCTTCCGCCATGGTGTGGCTGTGAGTCTTGGTGACATCACTTCCTCACTCTGGGCCTCAGTTTCTTCATATGTAAACTGAGATGTTGAACAAGATGTTCCATTTCTAACCTTCTATGGCTTCGTTATCCTGCATTCTCTCCATATATGAAGCAACATCAAAATGATTTCCTAGTACAGACATCCATCAAATTTGATATTCAATAGAAAAGGTGATTATTCGGTCAAATAATCATGCATATATGGACCATGCATGGGAACACACATGGAAAGACAATGACAGGTTTATAAAAATCAGTCTGATGTGGTTGGTAGAGATGTAACATGAGCATGCAGGGAGCCTGTCTCTCTAGCCTTGTCAGTCTTGTTCACTCAGTGGCTGCCACTCTTCCCCTCCCTCAAGCCTCTCCTTTTGGCTACTGACAGTAGCATCAACCACTAGCACACTCCTGGGAGCACCTTCTAACCTACAAGTGAAGAGATGGTGAAGAGATAGTGTCATGGCCACCAAAGGCCGAGAAAAAAAAAAAAACAATTTCTTTACAGAGGAATGCTTTGATTTGTATGTGAACTTGGAGCAACTGATAAGTTTATGTGATAAAATCTGTAAATTCCCAGTCATATCTACAAAGAAAATGTCCAGTTCTCTCCCGAAAAGTCCTATAGAATTAAGAATGTAAATAGATTCTAATGATATGCTGTTAAAACCTGAGTGTGTTCATATGTGTGGGCTACAATTCTGTAGGGGAAGGAACGAAGGAAGTAGGAAGGGAGGAAGAAAGTGGGGAGGGAGGAAGAAAGGAAAAAAAGTTTCTGGCAGAGCAGTAGTTCTCAATCATGGGTGTATAGTGAAATCTCCTGGGTGATAAGTATCAGTGCTCAAGCCCACTTTTAGTGATGTTAAAATCCCCAGTGGTTCTACGTGCAATCAGGTTTGAGAGTCAATGTTAGATAGCATCATAATTTATTAAATAGTGACTCAAAAATATTCAATTACTCAACGAGAGTGGCAACTAGGAAGGATTTTAGTAGTTAAGAATTGCTACAAAAAAAAGCCCATCATCTTCTTATTACAGAGGTCTAGAGATCCAAAGACTCCCTGAGAATTCCCTTTATCCTTGGGGTAAGTACTGCCATGTCTTTGAGTCCCAAATCCCACTTCTCTGAGGGCTGCACAGTAGCCCTGTGCCATGTAATTCTCCTTATCTCTCACCCTTCTAAGATTATTACCAGATCAATGCTTCAGGCTTGGTACTGTCATACCTCTTTTCCTGATAAGATAGACTCTGGGGCTTTTAGCATCCATAGATCATTCCCACAACTCTTATTAGTTAAAGGTTCATTCATTCACTACATCAAAACTTTTATAACTGCTGGCCAGTTGAAATATACCCGGGGCAGAGTGATGAATTGGAAAGAGCACTGCACTGAGAAACCGAAGGCTTTGAATCGAGTTTCAAATTTACTCATGCCTCTCCAGATGACCTGAAGCAAGTCACACACAACCTTTTGAGCTTCCATTTCCTTAAATGCAAAATGAGAAAGTTGATTAATGAATAATACCCACTGCAATTCTCAAATGTTATAGTGCATATTATGTTCTTATCTATTTCCTGGTAATGATGTAATAAACAGTTAAGGGTGGGAAAGTAAGTACAGAGAAGCACAAGAAAAAACTAATGGTCCAGATGAGCCATTGACAAAAAGTTGACAAATTTGTTCTCAAACATTGACAGTATCTTTATAAATTGCCTTCTTAAAAGACTACAGTGAAATCATGTGGTAGTGAAATTTCGTAGGCTCCACTTTCTGCTACTTGTCTATATGAAAAGGCCATTTTCACTCCCTCCACACTTCAAAAACCACCCTTACAAAATGAAAAGGCAATGATCTGATTTTCTAGTTGTTAATTGCTCTAAGAGAGAAAGTGATGATGTTTAAAAAAAAAAAATCCTCTAATATGCCAGGAATATTTTAAAATATTCCAACCCCAAATTCAATTCACCGTTCCTTTATAATAGCTCTTGCACCCAGGTATCTCCGTTCTTTTATTTCCAACTACCATGACTGTCTCCTCAGGTAACCTCCTCCTCAAGATCATCCTTCATGTTAGCTCTGCATATATCTTTATGCCCCTTTATGTATGACTTTTCTACTCCAAAAAGTTTTACAAATTCCTAGTTCCTGCAGACCCAACTAAACTGTTTAACTTGTCATCCCCAGATCTCCACAGTCCAGCCCATATAACCTACCTTTTCTCTCACTTTTTCCTCAACTCGTTTCCTCCAGCCACTGTGGCCTATTTATTGTCCCTCCCTTAGTTATGTCATAGGAAGTCCCTCTCTATGCTGTTGCTCATGCCGTTCCTCTCGCATGGAGTGGCTTTTCCCATTTTCTCCCACGTTTGTTGCATGTTTCCTGGTTTAACTATGTGTTCTCAACAACAGACTCAGTGTATTAGATGTTTCCCTCTATCCTTTTGCCTATCTTTCCCCCTTCCTTCTTCCTTCCCTCCCTCCCTCCATCCTTTCCTTCCACTTTCCCATAGTATGTACAGTAATATTTGGGGAATATTGTGAATTATCGGTAGTCACCTTATAAATACAGTAATACCAGACTTTAGTCAATGGAGTCCTTGGTGCTTCTCTCTCATACAGCCTGACCAACGGGGACACACAATTTCTCTTGTGTAGCTTAGCTTTTAGCTTGGAATTCAACACCCTTCAGCATGTTCCTTTGTTAGAATACTTAGTAATACTAGGACACACATCCAAATTTAGGTTTCACTTTAAAATTTTATGTGTAAGTGTCCCAAAAGTACAGAAATGGTCTAAGAAATATGAAAAAAAAAATTAAAGAATTATTCTAGTCATCAAATCACTTAATTATTTCAATAGTGTGTTAGTCATGCGCTCCTTATTTAGAGAGTTACTAATAACAGAATTGGAAGCTACTAAATTAAGGAGGGGCTGCCCCTTCTGGTTTCAGTTGAGTTAGCAGAGGCTCAGGCAGACAGAACACTGAGTGTAAATGAGGTATTGCCTCTTACAAAGCTGTGTGCCCTCCTTCCTCTCCTAGCAGCACCTCTCCAAAAAGGGGATCCTCTCTGTCTGCCAAACCCTTTCCCATTAAGTCGTCTTGTTTCCCAAAGATTATCTGTAAATAAAATGCAGCCCTATCCAGGGACTTAAAGTTGGACAAGAAGATCAACCCATAGAGATCTCTTCCAATTTTTGAAATTCTTATTTATTCTTCTAGGATAGAATAACTTTCTAGAAGTAGGTTCTAAGCATTGGTAAAGAGATTTTTGTGGAGGTGAGGGGTGGTCATATAAGGTGAGTTATAGATTTAGATATGCAAATAGCGATTTTTTTTTAAGTCTGTTACAAGGAATAGGAAGAATCTGAGGACAAGCAGAAGTGGGATAGAGCCAGTGTGTCCTTTGCCATAGGGCCATAGACTCTCCCAGTCAGGCTTGGCAAGGGGTTAGGAAAGATACATGGCCCTGGCTTGCCTCTCTCCATACAGAGAATGAAATTGTATTAGAGAGAGATTCTCCACCTGCAGTCTCAGAACAACACCTCTCAGAGTCACGCTGGGGTCCCAAAACACTCTGAAAAACGTCCCTCCCTAAATCCACAATCTTGGCACACCCAATGAAAGGAAGGTGGAACCTTGCCCCATTCCTCAATCCTCTTGCTCTTGAGACCTAGGACGAAGATGCTCTGCTTCAAACGTGGTCCTGGACCACTTAAAAACTCCACCTTCATTTCTAATTTGGGCTGGGAGTAGAGGAGGAGAAAAAAAGGTGTTTTTTTTCCCCCTGAAATTACAAACCAAACTTTATTTTGGGTTGTGTTTTATTTTTAAAAGGCTGAAAATCAATCGCAATTTTACTCCCTTGCCTCAACTTGTTTTTCTTCTGTAAATGAGAGCTTTGCAGTTCTGGACGTAGAAAATAGCTTTGCCTTGTGTATTCTGTTGAAACAGCTGGCTAGAGACTCACCCTGGAGAAGTGACTTTTCCTCTCTGGACCTTAGCTTTCTCATCTGTTCAATAAAGGGGTTGATGAATGATGTCTAAATTCTCATCCACAGTAAACGTTGTGGGAGTTTGCAAGCCCCATTGCCCTTTGACTTTCCCTTTCGAGTGCCCAGCACAGAGACAATTAAAAGTTAAGGGTTTTTTCAAAGGAGAGTTGTTAACACCGGGGTGAGGATAACCGGCAGCAGGTTTACAATCTTACCGGGCCTCGAAGATACCCGTTTGCGAGTGGGAGATTGCCACCGGGTCTCATCCCTTCATTCCTCTCCTCCCGCGCCAGGGCACAAGGTCCCCACAGCGCAGCTCTCTGTGTCTCCGGGACACCCAGCTGTTTATACAATCCCCAACCTGCAGTAAGTCAGGACGCTACACCTAGGCTCGGTTTCTGACAGCTCAGCCCCTACCCCTCCGCGAGGTCCCTCTCTGTTCCACTATTTTCCACTTCGGAAATCCTTCCAGCCGCGCCAGCCGCACTTTGCACCCCTTGCTTGGGGCTCTTCGAGCTAGGGCTGCCGAGGAGCAGGGCACTCTCCCGGGGTGTCCCAGGCTCCAGCCCCTACCTCCGTGCCTTAGTCTTTCCTATACGCAGCCCCCCACGCCCCGCCCAAGGACCCTGCCGTCGCCTCCCCCCGCCCCCAACTCCCTGGGTGCTCTCCCGGCGCACTCTTTCCCCGCATCTACGCAGGGAGACCTCCTCGTTCCCACCTCCCCAGCAAAACGAGAGCCAGTCAGCGGCAGGGCGCCTAGTCCAGCGGAGCCTCCCGGGCCGGCCCTCTGCTGGGCGGGGGCGGACGAGGCACTCGGCCTCAAGACATTCCGGGACGCGCTCAGCTGTGACCCGCAGCCTCACGGCGGGGCCGGATCGCTAAGCAGCCTTGTGCGGGGAACACGGTACCAAAGCGCCGGATCCGTCGCCTCCAGCTGCCTGGCGCCCCGGCGCTCACTCAGACCCCGGGACGCCGGAGTACTGGGCGAAGCTCGAGCCCAGCGTAGCGTGCGGGAGCTCGAACGGCCCCACAAGCTCCTTTCCAGCCCCTTCTAAGGAGGGGCGCGCTGGGGCCCAAGAGGCACCGCCCGCCCTCCCCCTTATCTGCCCACCCACCCGGCCCGCGCCGCGAGGTACGGCGCGGCTCTGCGCTCGGATTCCAGGAGTGAAGAGCTGTGCTGTGTCCCTGGCGTCCTCAGTCCTGTCCCCCGAAGTGGAGATGCACGAGAGACAGGCGAGGGCGCGCAGCTCGTGAGACGCCGCGCCAGCCGGCACCATGCGCCTGCGGCCGCTGCCCCTCGTCGTGGTCCCGGGCTTACTGCAGCTGGTGAGTGTTTGTTCCGCTGCGCGCCCCGCGCGCTGGGGACGCCTTTCGGCGGGAAAACGGCGCTGCTGGCAGATTCGGAATCGGAGCCTGGGGCTGCTTGGGACGTGGGTATGGGGGTGCACGGAGTGTAGAGAGTTCGGGGTGGCCCCTATAGGTCGGAAGGGAATAGAATAGAGGGGGCCTGGAGGCGAATGAGGGGCTTAGCGAGGCTTGGGACTTGAGGGTTGGGGTAAAGTAGACAGAAAGTGGCCGAGAAGAAGGTTCAAGAGAAGGAAGAGGTTTATTGAGAAGCGTCCAGGAGCGGTTGAGACTACAGAATATGATGAGGATGGGCTGAAAGACCTGCCTCCAGCCCAGAGTTGGAGAGGCTTGGTGATTTTTCACGTGTTTTGCCCAGATGCCCGCAGACACACTTCTTCCAAACCACCGCATCGTGCATATTTGTTCGCAGGGCCAGTTAGTGCGCCTTCCTGGGGGGTAAAACTCAGACAAAAGATCGATCGGGGGTGGGGGACAGTCAGGATTTCTCTTCTATTTTTATATGGCACTGGGGACTGAGCTGGGGTTTTCTGCCGGCAGGGACGCAGGAAATAACTTTACACTCAACTCCACGCAGGAGCCCCCTTTCGGGCATCTCTAAGCAATATGTTCTGGAAGACCTCTCCATCCTGGTTTGGCCAGCTCGGGGGTGGGGGTGGGGGGCGCTGAGGAATAGGAAAGGTGTTCGAAGGTGATCCAGGGTTCTCCAGCGAAGCTCTAGGCGACTGTTGGCATTGTGACTCTCATTTCTCCTCGAGTTTCCCGCGTGGCGCCCTGCTCTCCTTAGGAAATATACCTATATACTTACTGTATGTATTGATAGTTAATTACATTTTAGGAATAGTTCCAAGTAAGATCTTCAAGAATACAACTTTTAAAATTGTAGAAGGGGACAACTTTGGCTCAATCTGCCTCTGTGATGGATTTCTCCTGTTCTATTGGCATTCATCTTGGTAGGGTGCTGTTAAGGGGGCTTTCTTCAGGTGCCCTGGTTTCTTTGGCCCTCATACTGAAGACCATCCAGTTAGCTCTAGTCTGTTAAAACAAGATTAAGGAACCCAAGCACTTAGAGAATGATGATCTCTCCCTTTTTTTTCCTTCCTTCCTTCCTTCTCCTTTCTTTCTTTCTATTATTTTCCTTTAGAGGGAAAGATCAAGTAACTTATGAAACTTTTTCTATGATATGTGTGCCATTGTAAAGGCAAAGATACTTTGCAAGTTTTGAAGATGGAAGGCATTCGAAAAGGTCTTAGAGAAGGGGAGAGGTCGTGGCAAGGAAGGGCCTGTTTATTCTCCTTACAAAAGAGATTAGCTTCACCTGCTCAGCATTTACTAAGGAATTCTTCAGAGGCATCAAAGAAGGAAATACAGTGATGTTCCCAAGTGCCCTTGAATGAGTGAGCACATACTGGCTATATGTAACACTGCATGTTAAAATAAAACTTACATCTGAGTGAGGCATTATGCAAGCAACATATATGCCACATTAGTCTTTACTATCACTTGCTTTTTGAAATGTTTAATTTGGATTCCAATAAGATGTGATCTAAAAAAGCAGTATTTATATGATGTGTGTAAATAAAACTCAAAAAATCTGGGGCAATCAGGTGCTTAGGTAGGATCTCCAGAATACATTCATGAATATCTTAGTTCATTAATTTAATTTTACATTCAACGATCATGAACCTTGCATCTGTTCCACTACATTAAACTCTTAAAGATTAGATATATTTTGTAGCATATGTTTGGGAAAAAGTTCTCCTATCAGATACTATATTGCAAATGTTAGATTTTTTTTTTCACACCACCATAGTCAGTAGGGAATAGGAAATACATCATGAAGCTATTACATACCCTCCTTAGAAGCTAGATTCTAATATTACAGCACAAATTGATTGATTAGTTTTTAAGAAAGCTTATGTCAAATTCTAATCCATTTTTGGATTGTGCTTGGGTTGTAATGTTTTTTTGTTGTTGTTGTTGTGTTTTTTTTTTTGTTTTTTTTTTTTTTTTTTTTTTCCTGGAGCACTTTATCATGGTAAGTGAGGTGGGGAGCTGCAGCTGTGTGATAAGCACACATTCTTTACACTGCCATCCTTTTGGACAATAAAAGGCTGTTTACATTCTCCACATTCTTAGAGCTGTTGCCAGCCTTACAGCACAAGGGGTTAGGATCTGAAAGGAAAAAAGAGTGGCCAGGCAGAGTAGATCTAAATTAAAACATACTCCAATCTGACCACAGCAGGTATCAAAAAGGACAGATCATAATTTGGCCCTTCGGATAGCTTATAGTTTTATTCTACATTTTTCAGCTCATATTGAGCTTCTTTGTTAAATCCCAACAGCAAGTGTATAAAATGTTTTCTAAATTTGAAAACTAGTCTTTTAATTTTCTAGAAACCATATCTACTTATAGATCTGTCCTGGAGGGGTGGAGGAGGGACGAGATTCAGTTATTGTTGGAACTGGATTTTACTTTTCCATCAGCACTGCCCCAGCCCAAGAATATACTGTTAAAAATGTTAAATATTTTTAATGAGTAGTGGATTCATTTGGGGATATTGAAAATTTAATTTTAAGAAAATTGCCTGTTTTATTTGAAAGCAGTCATAAGGAGTTGGACCCAAATAAGTCACTAACCCCATAATACTGGTACAATAACTATAATGTTTTTACTTATCTTTGTGATATTTAAAAATTTTAAGAAAACAATAAACTGAATTGATAAATATTGAAGGTAGCCTAAAAAGTATATGTGTATGTTACCTGTTCTTGCCCAATTTTCCTGGTCTATGTCCAGTCTTTTAATAGACAGGTTGCTCTACCTAATTAATAGGATTACTACTAGGTACTTGCAAAATTTAAATATCAATCTTAAATGTATTATTTTCCTTGCAATTTTTATTCAACAACATATTTTTTATAAAAATATTAACAGCACATTATTCCTTTTCTGCCACTTAATGAAGAGAAAATTAGCATTTGAAATTAATATTATAATAAATTGAATGTTATTTCATGATATGATCCAAGGTAAAGACATCACCAGTTGACAACTTCTTACAGATTTGCATGATAATTTGTAACTCATAAGTGTGATTTTTGCCTTTAAGTAAAATGCAGATTATAAAAAGATTAAATTTGAATTTAAAAGGATAATTATCTTGAGTTTAAGATAAAATTTAGCTATGACTTTTTAAATAAGTTATACATTTCAACTTGTTTTTCTATGATATAATGATGAGTTTATAAAGTAAAATATAAATTAAAAGTAATGTAAGTTAGCAAATTTTTAGAATCCTATAAAATCAGAATACTTGTGATGTAAGGTGTTACATTTTTAAGTTCATTCTCATAATATAGCATTGTCTTTCATGAACTTAAGATTTTTGTTTATCTTAACAAATTAATTTTAATATTTGTTTAGTATAATATTTATAACATTACCAGTTCTGCTTTTACTCATGACTGTCTTTCATTCAAAAATTGCAATTTCCTTCATACAGTTTTGATCAATAAACATCAAATCAGTATTTCCCAGTGTTGGATCAATAATCGTCTGTTGGTGAGATGACAATGCAGAGGAGAAAAACACCATATCATGGTTACAATTTAGAGTTGGCTGGGCTTTAAAATTAACTCCTCCTTAAAAGCATCATTATCTTAGACATTTTTAAATGAGAATTAGTATTAGAAAATTAAATTCTCCTTTCTAGCCACTCACCTCCCACTATAAATTGTGTTCCCCTTACCTATTCTGAGATTTTGTTATTTGGTGTAGTTTTAAATGCCTTCCACATAGGAAACTGACTCTTTTGGGGAACTTATTTTATAACTTAACTAGATTTCTGAAATCTAGTTATTACAGAAAATAAAAGTTTTCTTAATCTTTTTCTGTATTTTTTCTAATTTCCTTTTTTTAAATTGTTTCTGATTAGTGGTCAAAATGCTAAATAAGGCAACCTTTTATGAAAAATCTTTTAGAGGTTTCACATTGTCAGCTTAAATGTATAGGTCTTGAAAGTAGAATGAATTAAGAAATGTATAGGTCTTGAAAGTAGAATGAATTAAGAAATGTTGATTTTTATAATACATTGCCCACCTTTCATCTGTTAAAGAGGTAATCGACACATTTTCAATGCTTTAGTCATTTAGTAGTAGCGATCAATGATAAATATATATGTGTCACAGATTTGTGATTTTGTAAAAGCTCTAGGACTGTCTCTTACAGTTTACATATTCTGCGGACCTCTTTACTTGAAGGTTTGCTGGGTAAGATTTGTAAAAAAGAATTATAGCCGCACACTTAAGTGCTTACAGTTAGGGCTGTGTCAGCGTTTCCGTAAAGAATCTCATTTCTATCTTAGCCATAAGCATTATTGCTAGTCAGAAGTTAGCATTTAATATTTTGATTTGGGAGTCAGTTATTTTAAAGCTGCTTTAAAAAATTGATCCAAATGATTTTGAGCTCTCATCTGTGTAAGGCTACTCTCTAGGTATCATTATAGTATGCAAGATGATGATTTAACAAACTAATTTCTATGTTATTTTTGCACAGTGGTTATAATTTAAATTGTAATATGTTTAAATTATTTTAAATACTTCTTTCTCGATTAACCTTTTTATTACACGTTGTATGATTTTGTAACACTGTTTTATCATGAATGTTTCTAATTGTGCCAAATTCATATACCTTAGTCAGTGTTTTTGAGTCTTTATAATTAACAATCTATTTGAACTTTTTTATTACTTGTGATATGACCGATGGTGTTGATGACCACTCCATTCTTCAGTTCATCACCTTGCTCAAAAAAAAAGGATCTCAAGCAATTTACAGTATAAGTTTTCATTTTATAGAAAGAATTCTAATATATGATTGATTGAAAACTCCCATTTTATATTGTTTTTAGTTTATGTAAATCTAGATAAAAACCTTGAAATAACTGGTTGGTTATGATTTAAGATTGATATATAATATGGAATTCTGTTTCTTTAACTGCTATTGAAAATGAAAGTTCTATTATTCAAACCGAAAATCTATAAGAAATATTTTCCTATTTCCTAGCCAGAATTTTCAAGAAATTAAAATAGTTGTCTTTAAAATTGCCATTATTCTTGTACATTTTGCCTTTCTTAGATTTATGGACCTATGGTAAGAGAAGTGGAAAATTGTATAAACCTAAACTAAAATGATAACAATGTTCTCTTAGATATGCACATAATTACCTGTTTTTAAGTTATTTCACATAGTTTATCACAAGATAGAGAAGGCCATTTTAATTGTTTCCATTTGTGTATTGGAAAAAAACAATTCATTTGGTGTCAATAGACTTGGGTTCTATTTCTAAATAAATTGCAAATTCAACCAGTAGTTACTGACTAACTGTTTGGACCTAGGCTTCACGCTGAGACTATAGCAGATATTGAGGACATTGAAGTAAACAAAATAGCACTGGTCTGAGGGTGTCTGTGTGTATGCATGCATGTGTGTCTAGGGCTGGTTTTATAATAGCCACATTTGTAAAATGAAGTCATTAATGACAAAGTTGATGAAAAATCAATTTTCTAGCATCTCTTTCCATTTTTTTAAATATATATAACATGGTTCTGAATTTTTTTATAAATTACATCTAAAGTTATGGTAAAATTTAAAGTATGTCTTGCATACAAACATAATAGTTTTAAATATAAGTTTTACATAAAGTTTATGTTGTCAACTACATCACAAATGGTACATATATTTAGAAGTAGACTTAAAAAACTGCCAGGTAGCTTAATGTTCATCCTGCTTATTGAAAAGGAAAATTTAGTGAAACCAGGCAAAGGGAATTGATGAACACTTATTTAACACATATAATCAATAAAATCAATAATATTTCACTAAAATGGTACATTCACAGTTTACTCCCTATATTATTTTAAATTGTAAACTACTAACATCTAGTCACTGCTTTAATTTATATAAAAAATAGATTAACTCTCAGTTAAATTCTAACTATTAAAATAAGCAACATTACAGTTTAATACCGTACCTCAATCCAAAGACTAGTATGTGACTTTTGTATGCCTCAGTAGAATCCAGCATATTTAAATCAGAAATACGTTCGACTAACTCCAAAGGTTTCAGGAGTTCAAATGTAAATGGTACAAAATATTTAAAGGAAAATCAATGAAGAACTAGTATGTGAGATCCATCAAAGAAGGAGAAAATTGTTAATAGTATTAATATTAGGAAACAAGCCAACTGAAACAGTCTTACTAATCCTGGGGCTCAATCCAGCTATGCTTTAAACAACATAAATGGCTTTAAAAATGAAGTTTGACTTTGTGACATTGCTGTTTTTGGCCAAATAAAGTGATTCTAAGGTCATAAAAACACTTGTGTAAATCTCTTCATGAGAGAATATGCAAAATTGTGACTTTCAAGCACTGTTGTATATACTAACAATTTTTAAATCTCAATAGTTTCATCTTAAGTTATATAGCATACATATTTATTCATTCAAAAAAGAAATAGTCAAGATTATTTGAAAGAGAGACTGCATGTTTAATTTATATGGCTGTTAAAAGTCCATATGATTTCTATTCCAGAATTCTATCCTGAATTTGTGTGTGCAGACTTAACCAGTAAATGTCTTTGATTGAGCACAACCATCTGCACAATATTTTGAAGGGATAATGAATGCAGTAAGAAAATAAAGACTCTCATGAATTCCCCTCTTGGTCCCATGTTGATGACTTCCAAATTTGTACCTCGGTTCTGTGGTTCCATAGCTTACTGTTCATTTTTACTCAGATCTTTTACTACCAACCCATGCTCATCTTTCCTGAACAAGTGCCTTCCAACATTCGTGGATTCAGATCTTAAAGTCACCACCTCCCCCTTTTTAATCTGGTATATTTGTGTCCGGACAAGTGGCTTAGCATAAAGTACTGCAGAGTTTACAAGATTCTTTCACATATGTTATCTCATGGTTCATTTTCTCATCAGCTCCGAAAGGTAAACAGAGCAATAGTTATTGCATCCATTTTACAGATGAAGAAACAAAAGCATTGAAGGTTTCAGAGATGGAGTAGACCACACAAAAGGTGAAACCTGAATTGCCCGCCCAGTCCAGCCCTTAGCTCATGACAGCATCCATTGTAGCAGAAAGTTGTGAGATCCATCATTGACACCCAGAATGATGGACTTGAAGAGCATTTCTAGGAAACATCCTGTTCTGCTCAGTGACCATGCTGAGGTAGAAACTTCAGCTCATTCATTTCAAAAATCTTTTAAACAAGTTTGTCATAAAGTCAAACAAGTTAAACAGGACAGATGGATTGTTGGATCATGTCCCTTTAGAGGGCATTCTGTTTAGAATTTAGCCTCTCAGAGTTTAGTTGCCAAGTGCTCCAGCTTTTACGTAGCTTTAGGGTTAAGTTGGTGGCTGGTTCCAGTTAGAATCAGTGGAGGATTTGAGAATTCCTTTGATTTCTTAATATATCAAGCTGTACCGCTTCAGACTGAGAAGATGAACAGAAAAAGAGAGAAAGGCTGTAATTTCTATTAAGGGCCACTTAATCTTGGTTTTCTAATCGACAGGTGGGAATACGAGAAAGAGCCGGTATGTGGAAAGGCTATCTAGTACTGTGGGGCTCACACTAGTGCAGAACTTGCAAGCATTCATATTTAATTTTGCTTTACTGGTAGCATACTTGCTCTTGCTCTCTCTCCCTTTCTTTTTATGAAAATGTGTATTTTATTGTAAAGGTAGTATATTTTAGCAGATATTATTATTAGCTCTCTACCCAGATCCCTTAGGATTTCTTTTTAGCCCCTTTTTTTGTTTTTTGTTTTTGTTTTTATTTTAACACTAGGTACCTGTAACTTTCCTTCAGAAGATTTCCTCAGGTGTTGGATACACCTTGCCAGGAAGCACTCAGAGCCAATCTGCTGTGCCCTTCCTCAGAGCAACTCTTGACAAATGACTGACTGACAGGCACCAGGGTGTGAAAAGCTTTGCTCTTTCGCTCTGAGGTTTAACTAATACTCTGGAGTGCCCCTGTGGGAGGAGGCTGAAGCTACCTGCAAGGAGAAGTTGCCTGAGATCAATCACACACTTCCAAGGCTCCCTCCCATTCTCCCACCTGCTGCCTCACTCCCTTACCAGACTTCTCCAGAAGTGCTTGATTATAAAGCACTTGCACTCAAACACTTGTCTCGGCATCTGCTTCTGGAGAACCTGATCTAAGATTTCTGTTTAATTTTTTTTCATATTCAGGAATTTTTTAAGTGGCCATTCTCATCCCTCCCTGCTTTCTGCCATCTCACACTAATAATCACTATTAATATTTTAATGTGTATCTTTCTAGAAATTATGGATATATATGGTTTTATCCTAAGTATATCAACACAACATGATGTTCTATAACATGTATTTTTAATGCAGTAGTGTGGCCATTTTTATGCAGTATAGTAATTATTTATATTTTTGAGGATTCATTATATTTCATGACATCGATGTGCCATACTGTATTTAATCAGTCCCTTATTAATTTTTTAATTGTTTTGAAATTTTTATACATTCATGAATTCAAGGAATTGAAATAAATTCCTAGAATGAATAAAATGAAATTTTATTTCCTAGAATTGAAAATACTGATTCAGTGCTGGGAATATATAGTATGAATTTGCGTAAATATAAATCTCTCCCTAAATGACTACTCCAAAATACAGTACCACTCATGGTGCATATGCCTACCTATATCTCTATCTGAAATGTGTATTTTTTTTTAAACTTTACCAATCTATTAGAGGGAAACACCTCGCTGTTTTTAAAATGTGCTTATACTACTTATAAGAAAGGTGATGTGTGTTTTTATATCTAGTAGCGATTTGTGTTTCTTATTTTGTGATTTTCCTTTTAAAATAATTCCCTGTTTTCCAATTTTTTTTCTTTAGCCTTTAAACTTTAGTTTCATTTTCGTATTGCTCTTGCATAGTAGTTTATTTTGTTATGGTGTTGTTGTGGATACTATTTACATACTTGACATTTAAAAATTATTTTTTGCTGGAATATAAAGAAAGCTATTTATTTTAGTATATTTATGTTTGTATCAGTTCTATTTCTGAACTGGATTATTAGTTTTAATAATGTTTAATTGGATTCTTCTGGCTTTTATGTATAGACAATCATGTTATTTGTAAATAATTTTGTATTTGTTCTTTCTATTAAACTTTTATGACTCTTAAGTTAAGATTTATTCTCTTAATGTACCTGGTGGAAATTTCAGAATATTGTTGAATGACACTGTGAAAAATTTTTTTTCATAATTCCAACTTTAAACTCTACTAAGTATGATGCTTGCTTTTAGTTTCTAATAAACTATCAACTTAAGAATACACTTTTCCGTATTAGAATAAATTTATATCAATCAGAGAGGTTGATTTCAGATACAGTTTTATCATCCCTCAAAATGATTGTATATTTTAAGTTTTTAACCTGTTTATATTTCTTATTTGTGAATTAGTTTCCTAGAATTAAGCTGTTTAAACAAAGTTAAATTATCTGTATTTTAATACACTGGTGTATATATATTTTTTATGTTATTAGTATTTTATTTAGGAACACTAATTCTATATTCATAAGTAAAACATGGTAAAGTCAAACATGTCAGCTTTTGCATCAGGATTATTCTAGAATCATAATTAGAAAAACTTCTATTTCTCGCCCTTCAATCAGGGAGAAGTTAAAATGATTCAAAATTATTTTTCCCTTAGAAGTTTGTTGGGAATCATTTTAATTCATTTGAACCTTTTTGTTTTATTTAGGAGAGGAGATCTTTTATAAACATTTCATTCCCTTTATGGCTACTTATCCATTCAGGATTTCATCTTCAACCCTACTGAATCCCTTTTATTAATTTTAAAATGGAGTTAGGAATTTTTTGTGTATTTAGCATAAAATTTATTTAGCATAAAATTATATATACTATTACCTTAATTTAAAAAAATTACTCCATTCCTGTGAATTTATGCCATATTTCCCCCTTAAGTCTGTATTAATTGTTTTGGGACAAAACACTTTTTGGTAACTCTTATATTCCTATTTTCATTCATTTCTTCATTTAGCAGTTTAAGTGTCTGTTGTAGGCATGACACTATGCTAACTAAGCCTTTCCTTTGATCGTATTCCTATGGGTCTGCCCTCCTTCTTTCTCTAGGTCTACCAGTGTAAATAGAAGCTTTCTGCGGCAGAGTCCATAGTTAATTCACTGAGTAGTCCAACCTAAATGAAGCCCTGTGTTAAGGGGTGAGCCCCAGCCCTCTTTCTGCTCAGTAGAGGATGTTGCAGCCTCCTGACAGCAGCTCTAGCTAGTGCCTGCTTGCATTCCCAGCTTCTCCTGTGCTAAGGTTGGCAGTGGGAAGGTTGTACTCAGTGGAGAGTAAACCCTAGTTTACTGCTTCTGTGCTTTTCTCCTTTGTCTTTGTTTGGTTATAAGCTGCTCAGCACATTTGACTTTTCCATCATCTGATTCATTGTTCTTTATATCTTCTAGAGATGCTCAAGTTTTGTTGACTCTTGGCATCCTTTTCTCTTTCTAACACCTCTATGCATTCATTCTGGTTTTTGCACTGCTAGTTCATTTCATTGGAAATTTGGGGAGGAGGCAAGGTAAATGCATTCACTCAGCTTTCCTCCTCGAAACTGGAAATCTTCTAGTCACGTTTGGCTCATCTTTCTTTATCTCCTACAATATCCATTCGGTCACAAAATCCTATGAAATTTCCTTCCAAATCCCTCTGTAAACTGTCTCTTCCTCTCCACCTGCTGCCATTTCAACGCTACAGCAGCCTCTTAGCTGGTCTACTAAACATGAGACTTCTAAATTAATTCCATAAGTCATGAAATCATCTTTCTTAAATTCTCTTTTAATTTACTATCCTGCTCCACTATTAAAAATAAGATTGTGATTTCTTTTTTCTTAACTCATTGCGTCTTCTGGTTTTCCAGCTTTGAATACCTCATCCAATACTCAGCACATACTCTTATCTGTAGCCAGGCATGTATCCTTAATACTCCATGAACACTTCAGAGTACAGAGAAAGCATAGGTTTTGATATCATACTCTCAGTGCTTTATCTCTAGTATCTCGGTCAAGCCAATAAATCTACTCTATTTCTATTACTTCTCTCATTAAATAATGGTAATTATAGCTAACCCACGTGATTATGATGATTATATGCAAAAATATAAAATGCCTAGTACCTTGCATTAGCTTAACAAAGGTCAGTTTTTATTTCCACCTGCAACAGCTTAAGTTCTCTGTGTGCAAGCAACAGAAACTGCCTCTGACAAACTTAGGCAGAAAAGAAATTCACGAAAACGGGGAAGTTCACAGGAAAGGTTGAGAACTAGGCACATCTAGAGCAGAATCAAGGGTCTAGGTATCAGGAAAGTATCAGTTAGCTAAAATGATGAATAAATGCTAACCTTTTCCCCTCCAGTCCTTGTTATACTTCATTTAAGATACTATGTTCTGGTTGAGAGATCCTGATTGGCTTGGGTAATGTCTTACTTGAGAAGGGATGGGGGCGGGTACTTGGATACAGTTTGATACATACTAGGAAAGCAACACTACATATATCCCATTAGAGAATTTGTGATCAAAATTCCCGCTAAAGGAAATCCTCTGTTAAAGAGACCCAAACACCCACAAAGAAGACCTATTCCAGGTCTTTATATTAATTATCATGGTCTTTCACTCATAAGTAGACATAGACAACCAAAGATCATCAGACATTTAAGAGAACTCATTAGGAAAAAAACAAAAAACAAAAAAACAAAAAAAAACAGGGACAGATTTTAATTTTAAAGATTTCTAATTAGTATTCCCAGAGAATCAAGAGGGTACAGCATCCTGAAAAAAAAAGAGTAGGCTGCTGTGAAGAAAGTCCAACTGGGTAACAAGAAAGAATTCTTGGAAATGAAATATATAACCGATAAAATTAAAAAGTCAGGGAGAAGGTTGAAAGAACAGGATTAATGCCCATGCTGATGAACTGTAAGATGAAGTCAGGGAAATCTGCCATAACAGAACCAAATGACCAAAATAGGACATGTGAGAGAACAGTGATGAGACACAAAGGATAAAACCAGAAAATCCATCGCAGAGCCCCAGAAACAAATAACAGATTATGAGGGAGGGAACATAGTAAAAGAAACAGTGTTTAATTAGCTGATTAAAAAACAAACAAAATCCTGGTGAAATTTATGAACTCGAAGGAAAAAATAGAATATCCTAAGAGCTTTCAGAGAAACAAGACAGATTGATGACAAAACAAAGGCACATTTCATTAACCACACTGGATCTTAGACACAGTGGAATAGTGCCTTCAGAGTTCTGAGGGGAAAGGGATATTGAACCTACAGCCAAATTAGTAATCAAGTATGAAGGGAAAGGGGAGGAAGAAGAGGAAGAGAAATTTAAAAAGTGACATGGGGCATGCAAGGATCTCAGAGGAGTTACCATTTACTCCATACAGAAACATCCTTAGAGAGGTATTTAAGCAAAGAAAGAAAGAATATAGAACAAGGGGATGATGAGGGATACAGTAGTATCTGAGCATGACTCAGAAGAAGTGAAGGAAGCCAGAGAATAATTTGTTAGCCTCTCCCTGGAAGACGAAGGGTTCCATTTCCTTCTCTGTGATCCAGTCCCACTGTGTCTCTGCAGGGAATTCCATTTTAAATCATTACACTTTTATAAACGCTATTATTAGTTTGCTGCATTTGAAATGTACTTCTATACAAAGCATCGATGATTTAAATACAACTGAAGAACAGAATGTAACTATTATAAATATTAATGAACGAATATGATATAATAAAAATTTGGAGTAAAAGGAATACAAGAGGTGATGATAGGCGAGCATGCCTATTTTCTTATCTTTCATAGTAAGAAAAGAAGCTGTCTAATGTTAACAAATTAAGAAATAAATGTAGACTTAAAAATACCAAATAATAGAATTAAAAATAACGCAGCCAACAAAAACTCAGTATGTAAATTTATTTGCTATGTGCTTTCATTTCTTATTTAGTTTATAAAAATAAATTTAAAATTGACATCTGGAAAAGTCATTTTGACCTTATAATGTGATTTCATATTTGTGCGCTTCTTTTTATGTAGTGCTTTTGACAAATATTATTTCTATGCGAATTTCAAAATAAAGAAGTTTTTAGTTCTGGAGAGAGCTGCCCGTCAGTGGCGAAGACATGCTCACAAGGCCATGAGTTTGCCTTCGCTAGGAGATAATGAATGCATCTACGGCATAGATTGTGGTGATGGTTACATAGGTGTATGCTTATCTTCAAACTCATCAAGTTAAGTACGTTAAATACTTCCAGCTTTGTGTATGTCAACCATGGCTCAATAAAGTGGTTTAAAAAATGAGTAAGCAGAGGTGATCTGTTGGGTCATGATGTGTAGGGCAGGGTTTCTCTGCTTAAGCAGAGAAACTATTGAATTTGGGGCTGAATAATTAATTGTTGTGTTGGAAGGGAGTTTGGAGGGAGGCAGTGTCCTGTGCATTATAGGATGTTTAGCAGCATCCCTCCCTGGACTCTATTCACTAGATGCCAGTAGCACGTTCTCCCAACTATGGCAACCAAAATGTCTTCACACATTGACACATGTGCCCTGGGTAATAAACATACCCAGCTGAGAACCACCACTGTAAAGGATTCCTGGCTGTGAGAAGTTGAATCAATGATGACCTCTTTGGCCTCTCTCTATTAAGTGCTTTGTCTTTGAACTGTTGGGAAAGGGTCAGCATTTTGCATAGACCTAGTTCTTAACACTTCTTTTCATCTCCAGTGAGTTTCCTCCAGTTCAGTTCAATTCAACCAATATATTTGAGTGCCAACTCTGTCAGGCACTGTGCCCAGTGCACACATCTCTGTCTGACAAATTTTCCTTTTTAAGGGAAATGAATAATGAGTGATCCTCCTGATATTCCTTGGTGGTCAAGATTTCCCTCTCTAATAGGAATTTATACATTTTATTTTATAAGTACAGATCTTACCAGTTAGGGCTGGCTTAGAGAGTTTTAGTAAAGCCTTCAAATTTCTATATTTTAAAATGCAGTAATGATAACATACTTTATAGAAGATAGCAAGCAAAACAGAAAATGACAATTACAAATAATGTTTGATAAAAATATGAACTAAATCATACTTGATGTGCATATTTGTTACAATTAAATTATAGTGGGATAACCTTTTTCAAAGAGTTTATCATGAACTCAGATTATATTATAGATATCAAACTGGAGAGCAGAACTTTTGAGTGGAAAATTTGATCCTATGTTTTTAAAATTTAAAAAAGTATCTTAAAACTCTTAAAAGTTCAATTGTTAGGAGCAAGAACACATTTCCTTTTTATTAAAAAATTGGGATGGTCAAGTTTACTGAAATGTAAACTAAGAGTTACACTATTTTTATAAATGGCATGAATCACTTTCTTCTCCATTGGAATGCATCTTAAATTAAGTTTCTCTAAGGCAATTCTCATTAAAAAATATTATCTGTGAAAGTATACTGTAAGTGTTGCCTCTTCTCTCCCAGAGAAAAACACGCTAATAAAAAAATAAGTAGAATCCCTCCTGGTGTTGAAATTTGAACTATAATGTTTTTCTATGAAATTATAACTATGTATATAAGTTATACGACCTTACTTGTGGGATGAAGTGAGAGCCACGGTGGACTGCAGCTGGGCTGCCACTCTCTTCCTTTATATTATGGAAGATGAGCCTCTGCACAGGCTCCTGTGTGTGTCGACACCCTGGGCAGGCCAGTACATTCTTTCTCCTGCCTTTGGACATATGCACCATGTGCACACAGATAACACTCTCCTAGTGAACTTTTCCTACCACATCAAAAATGATATCTTTTCATTGGCAAGAAGATGTCTTACCTCTACCTTGAAAGTTATAGATCTATATTATGCTGCTGCCATTTTCTGTACAAATGCTTAAGCAAGCCAGTTTTTACAGATATATTCTTAGCTTCCATCAAAGATTAATGTAGGAAATGGCCATAGAAAAACCTTTTTTAAAAAAATTGTTTTTTATTTTTATAGTGACATTGGTTAATGAAATCCACAAGCAGAGATGAAATACTGCTATTTGTGACAATATGAAAAACCTTTTTTGATTACACTTATATTCATATTTTCATTCATTTCTTGATTCAGCAGTTTAAGTGTGTGCTGTAGGCAAGACACCAAGCTAAGCTTTTCCTTAGAATGCGTACCTAGGGACAAAAATCTTTTTTCCTGATAAATCAAATATCCTTATTTAAAGAATGAGTGTTCCAAAGCAGTGTTTTCTCTTTTACTTTTCCTACCAGAAAGAACAGAGATAATAAATAGCTCAGTTGCAGCAACTGTCTATTTTATCCCAATTTTCTTGGTGTTTTCTCTCCCATTATATAGCTCTAGACCACACATGTATTCTTTTACAGTTGGTTTTTTATACATGGCTTGTATCATGTAACTTGGAAATACTCGGACACCATTGCTGTCCTGAAATTTGATGGAATCATTTCAGTTCTGTGGGTATGCATTTTCTCTAAAATGTTCTTTCTGAAAATTGAGGTGTTTGGATTCACTGATTCCCAAAATGCTGGTCCATGGGCTACAACCATAGTAAGTATTTTCAGAGCCTTCAGGCATGTTATATCAATGTCTCTAGGCTGAGGCCAATGCACCAGGTGATGCTGGGGCCCAGCCAGATTTGGGAAAGCCTAGACCAGATGGTCTCTTAGATGTCCTTTGGCTTTATGAATTTATGATGCTGTCGAAAGCATGGTCTCTGGTGGATGGAATATAAGCCAGTCCCTAGGGAAAAAGCTGCAGCTATACTGATTACACTGTCAGTGACACAGGAAAAAAGAATGCAATAAAAAAGAATTTATCTTATGACATTATAATTGCAGGTGCACTTCTTCATATATTCCGCTTAACTCAAGCAAAGTCTGTGAACACAAAATGTGGATGTTAATGTCTGCAACATCACAACCAACCACATAGTAAACATCCAATAAATGCGAGAGGGGGAGAGAGAGAGAGAGAGAGAGAGAGAGAGAGAGAGAGAGAGAAGGAAGGAAGGAAGGAAGGAAGGAAGGAAGGAAGGAAGGAAGGAAGGAAGGAAGGAAGGAAGGAAGGAAAGAGAGCAAATGCACTATTGAAAGAAATCATTCAGTAACCTCTCCCCACACCCCCCATAGGCTATGCTTCAAAGCCAATATAAAACTGTGACATTACAGGGAGGATGTTAGGGAGGTATATTTAATAGTCTAATCCCTTAGTCTGCTAATTCAGTATCACAAACCTCTTCTAAGTGTGCCTGAAGCCAAGCCCCTTTGCTTTCAAACTCTGGATTATATAGGCAAAAGCCCTTAACTTCTCTTATTCTTAACAATATCATTATAAGGATCTTTTATGACAAGAGTTCTACACCTAGGTTAAAGCACCATACTAAAATAGACTGTCTGATTCTCTCAAGACTAAGTCTGTGTTCTTCTATTACGACAAGCAAAGGATATTCGCAGGAGCCGTAGAACTGGTTGTTTACCCTTTAAGAATAAATACAAATAGCCACAAATAAAATTTCATGTTCATTCACAAACATCCACTTTATAATGCTTTATAATCTCTTCCTATCATCATTATTGACTCATGTGTTTCTAGTACAGCATGCCATGCTATTGACCTTTCTGATAACGTTAGCATTTATATAGAGAAATAATTAATATAGAAAAAAGTGTATTTTTAAAGTTTAGAGTCAATTGAGAGAAAAATAACATGAAAATAAAAATTTAGACATTTAACGATTTTAAATTTATGATCAAGATTTATGATCTGGTTTTTAATCCCAGTGTTCTAGTGTTTTTCTACATTAGTCTTATTTCATTTATTTATTTTTTATGTGAGGTAATCAGTTTAATTGCTGTTATTTATATACTAAGGGCACATTTTTAGTATAGTTTCATTTACTGTCTTTTCAAATTATAATCACTATGTATCAAATTTTTATTTAATGTTAATTAGGTGATTATTTCATGATTGAGCTTTTTTAAAACTTCAGAGACCCAATATGGTTTTACCAGTCATCCCTTTACCTGTCAATAAGCACTGTAACTTTTTGTAACAGTGAGACATCCCCAAACTCTCTCACCTTATATATAAGTAAGTGTAATATAATGTAATGGTGCACGTAAGTAGGTACAGTCTGACCCAAGGAGCCAAGCAGGGCTCTGTAGGGAAAGGTTACTTTTCTCATTATAGTAAACAAGCATATTTCCAGTAGATAAGGGGGCATGTCTACTTTCATTTGAAGAGTAGTATCTGCAGACAGGTATGGTTTAAATGGAACACAGTCCACATGCTCCCATGTGATAAAGGCATCCATTCTTTATCCACAGCATCCCCATGTGGGCCGTCAGGGAACGTACTTACATTTTCATCTAGGAACAACTTTTCTTCTGTGTTCTGAATGGTGGAAATATTAAGATGGAATAAGGCCCTTCTGTATGTTTTACAGCATGTAAGTTAGTAGACCAAAATTGACAAGGTTAAGGCCCATGACCAAGTAATTATGTAAATTTCTTCTATAATATTTGGTTTTGATTTGTTTTCTTTGGATTTATATTGGAGAAATGTAGAACTAAAGCAACTTTATCTAAGTTGTTATTAATTAAAATGCCTGTCATGTAAGAAGAGTATTTTATTAATGCCTACGGTGGGCAAAAGCTGTCATCTTGGAGTGTTATTAATGAGACACTTGAAGACTTATATCAAGAATTCTAGGATGCTAGAGGTTTCTGGATAAAGTGTGAATTGTGGAGAGAGATGTGCTGGTATTGGTGTAAAATTTGGTTCTTTTGGTAATGTAACAAATATAATAGTTTATGTAGTCCTATTATTTCCAATTGACCTTGTTGTTAACATAATAGAGTGTTTGTTCAAGGATCTCATATCCAGATATATCAGGGAGGGACTGGAATGTGTGCTATAAAAGAAGTAGAAGTCATGATTTTTATCCTCACATCTAATCCCTTCTCCCCCTCACATACACTTAGCTCTGAATCTGCTTAATATGCTTTCCAACAGAAACTCCTGCTAAGCATTTTCTCTGGGGACCCATGCTGTCCTGGCTACTTCCCAGTTCTCTATATACCTTATTTCTTTATCCAGGAAGGAAATTCTCAAAGTTTTAGATGTGCCTGACCCTTATACTACTCCAGATTTTATCAAGTCTAATCTAGGCTTTCCACTTTTGTCGCCCTATACACTGAAATGTGATGATATTTTTATGTTTAGCTCTACTCCCATGCTACCCTCTTTGAACACCTACAAGTACTTTAAATGATTAGCTTCAGATGCTTGGCTTTTAATTTTCTCAGTCTCAGAGTTGCTGAGTTTCTCTTTAGCTGAATCTGCCAACCTGCTTTTTTATCTTTAGATAATACATACATTTGAATGCCTACCATGAAATGCCTTTTGCTTTAGATATGTACTTCAATCAGAATCTTTGAACATTAGATATTCTTATATTTCCAAGCAGCCAGAAAACCATTTTCCCAACTTTATTTTAGTGGATTTTGGGGGTGGAGGAAGATATACTTGGGTACTAAAGTCCAAGCCAGGATGCTTCAAGTAGCACAGGAAACCCCCTTAGATTTTCAACATATTCTCTCAGAATAGCATGTATCGCTGTGCCACAGAACATGCTTTAGCTTCTTGCTGACAACCGACAGGAGGCACAGCAGATGTATTAGTAAATCACAGAAATTTCAAAACCACAAAGAAATACATCTAAATACCAAATAAATGCCTCAGATACATAAATGTGAACTGGAGTATGCTATTATCCCTGACTATTGAGGACTTGGCCAAGAAACTGGATGTTACCCCATTGCTATAGCAATTGACAGCCATGGTGATTGGTGAGATCAGGTAATTTAGATCAGAGGAAATGTTTGGTGTAAGCCATGGGCAGCTGGAGAATGTCTTAGAGACTGCTCTGGTGAAAGAATTAATTGAGGTTAGATAGAACACAGTCTGAGAAGACTGGAAAGGCGTGGATAGGCTCAAACAGAGTGGAGGGTCGGGGCAAATGGCAGCAGTAGGTCAGGCATGGCAACAGAAGCTTTGGACCTTTATGGATCCCTGAACTTCTGGTAGAGTTAACTCTAGCATCTTAAATCCTCCTGGTAAGGATGTTAACCTGGCAGCAGTATTAATCATCTAGAGGCTTGTATGTGCAGAGCCTGGTTTAGTCAGTTGTTTGCTCTTGTCCCAGATATTTGCTTGGCAAAATAAGCTTAAGCCTTTGTCCTGAGCTCTGTTCCTGTAAATAATTGAAATTATTCATCTCCCACAAGCATTTGACTTTCAAAGATGGTCCACATCTTGTCTGACTGAGAACTCTGCCAGTCTGCCCACTAGGGCATGAGTCTGGTATATAAATCTAAGAAAGTAGTTCTCAACTTATAGTATGCAACGACCTGGAAAGACTACTAAAAATGCACATTCTTGGGCTGTTGCCATGGTTTAAGGTGGGTCCCAGGAGCCTGGATTTTAAGCAGCATCTAAAGAGCTTTTAAAGCAGATTTTAGAGACACTTGAAGAAACACTAGCCTAAAAGGAGCTAGTTCTACTCTATTTTATAAAATATTCCTCTAAGGACTTCATGGGTTTTAATGATTGACTGTTACCTAAGGATCATGATGGCATTTCTCCTCCAAAGCCAGGATCCTTTGTGCAGTGGGTAAGACGTGGTTTCTATACTCTATACGTAACTTGTCAGGATTTTACCATTTGATCACCATGCTTCTAACAGACAGTTCTTTCTGTTTCAGAGGATTAGGCTGAGTGATCTTAAAACTTTAGCAAATGTCAAATATGTGGACAGATTCAGAATATGCATCAGGGAAAAATAGAGAATGATTCGTGGATGAGTTTATTATTGCCCACAAGTAGTCGAGAAGTGGATAGCACATTTATCCTACCACTGTGTCATCTAGAAATATGGGTATTTGTCAGATGTAAAGTCAGGCTTCTTAATTTTCTCAGTTATCTTTGAGAATGAACAAATTATAAATGAGGTTTAACTTTTTGATTTGGAAAAAAGAAGTTGGAATAGATTATAGAATTGAAGATCTTTTCAGAATGATGGTTAATTTAAGCACTTTACATAAGAATAGTGGCATTGGAGTCTTCTGTGTCAGACACTGTTGGCTAGCTGTCACTATCACTATCTACAATGTCTTTGTTCTTTGTAAACTCTACCACAGGTTGGCTTATAAGACATAAGTATGGCCAGTGGCACACAAATAGAAATTTGCTGAGTGCCACTTCCAAGAAACCTTTTGTTTTTTTGATTAAAATAAGGATAAATTTGGCTGGAGTGCTTTTAGCCCTTTGGCACTTTTCTCCTTTTCCACCTTTCCATCTGGATTATAGACATGTAGCTAAGGAATGCAGCAGCCATTCTGTAAATACGAGGCAGCAAGCATGTCAGAGAGCTATATCCTGAGGATGGCAGAGAGGAACGATGGCAAAGCTTCTGTGCCAGCCTTAGACTGCCTGTCTCAGGGCTTCTTTTCTCGAGTCTCTGCCTATTTAAGCCACTGTGGTAATTAAACTTTTGTTACTTCAAACCAAATACTGTCCACAAATTAATACGGAACACTAAAATATTTTGCACAATGTGCCATCTTAATAAAAACACCCACTATCAAAGATAGCTGTGAATCATGAATGGGGCACATTGGTTTAAGAAAGAAAGAAGAAAGGAAAAAGAAAGAAAAATGTCCTTCAAACCATGCCTCAAAGCCTTGTGGAGTTCAGAAGGAATTATAATATCAAATAACAGTCTATCCCTCCCCCAGCACACATGGTCACAAATTGCTTTATAACTTGAAGTGGTGGCCATAAAATGTCTCAGGGCCTGAGATGGTGAGTTTTGTATCTGTCAAGGTAAAACACTTTAATGACATAAGTGTATAGTGATAGAAGATTTAGACTAGCTCTCATTCCTTCAGAATAGGAGACAGAGAATGAAATATTTTGGAACCACTTCTGAGTGAACTTTTGAAGGTGTTCTTAGTAGGATACAGTTGGTTGTAAGTAGTCTGATGACTTCAGAATTCTTTAGACACAGTAAAACAGTCAGAGAAGTAGATCTCTCTGAGTCTTTCAATTTTGAGAACTGAAATTTGCAAATGTAAGTATATGACTTAACAAACAGGATGTTTGACAGTGAGCCAGAAGCTTATATGAGGAGTTCATGGGGCTCGATCAGGCAAAGACGTGCTAGGCACAGGAACAGTATTGTGTAGTGAACTGTGGATTGGGGACAGGAAATTGAACTTGAAAATTGAACTATTCTGGTTAACTAGCTGTGTGACTCTGAGCAAGTCACAATATCACTAAACTTCAGTGTTCTTCCCTATAAATAACTCCTATTGTTCTTTGCTTAAATATTATATGAACTTTAAAGTTATGCTCAGATTTAAAATTCTATGATTCTGTAGTAATTTCACCAGGATAGTAGAATATGGTCATTTGAGTCAGAATAGATTTCAAGCAGAGGCCTCCTAGAACCCTGCATAGCTCCTCAATAATATTATTTAATATTATTATAGCTAGAACCCAAGGGATAGTACTTAAAATCAGCTTTTTCAAGAGACATTTAGTCTTAATTATGATTTTTCATTTTTCTGGAATTCTCTATTTAAGATTATAAAATTTAGTCTGTGGATTTAGGAAATGATAGAAATTTCCCGAAAAACTTGAGTCTATCAGGGAATCTGACAGAATCATCATTGGGTTGTCCTTGTGGCCCTCCTCATCTCACAGCTTATTGAAAGCCACATTGTAACAATGGTATTCCTTGGGCCACCATTCCTATCACTCAGATGTGACAGTTCATTGGTGTGTATATCGGTCAGGGTTCAACTAGACAAGCAGGACCACTGGGAGATAGATAGACAGATACACACACACATACACACACACATGTATATATATCTCCACACACATACACGTACACGTGCACATATACATGATACACACATATAGTAATTTGTCACTCAATGTCGTCGTTAGGTCCCTGGAACTGTGGTGAAACAATGTATAATGAAACCAGTTTTAGCATAGGTTAATTGGTATAAACAAGAGTTAAGTTCCCATGGCATCTCATCAACATTACATAAAGCACTCAGCATAATTCTTTTAAACTGCTAGTTCCTTTTCTCAGGTAGCTTTTTATTGTGCTGGATTTAAATTCATATTCAGTCTTTTCTGTTAGTCATACTGCTATGGAAAGTCATACTCCACAAAATAAAATTGAAAAAAGATTGGTACATACCTGCTGAATGTTGCCTTATTTATTCATTGATCTAAAATTAAGGCTGTAACTTAATAATATAATAAATTACATTTTAACCTATTTAACTGGTTTGCCAGCCTAATATCTTTGACTCTGTCAAACGTATTGACTAATCCTGTGGAACACTGAGAATTTGAAGCCATTAGATACCTTTCTGGCATTTTATGAGTGCAGTAGGGTTGCTCTTATCAACTTTTGTACCCAACTTATTCGTGTAACCTTTAATTGTTATTTTGTTTCTGTAGTTAATTATTATTGTGAGTTGACAAAAATTGATTTGGAAAAGAAAGGCATCTTTATTTATAAAAATTCAGTTAAATGTCTTTGGTAGATTAAATAAAGGATAATTATTTTTCTTAAATTGCTGAAAAATTAGGTATGGGCAAGACAACTGGAAAAAAAGGCAAAAAATAATCCTAAAACTTTAGGCAGATTCTGCACCCAGATTACTTTACAAGTATTTTCATTTGGGGGTGCTTAAAAAGGAATCAGCACTGGAAATCTTAGGGAAAATGTGGTTTCTATAAGAAATGTGACATATAACTTCCATCAATGGACACATTCTCAGAGAAAGTTTTTGGCTTTACAATAAAAAATTGGTATACTTACATGTTTTGATCAAAATAAAAAGTTCGTATTAGAAATCCTAGCTAGTGCATTCAAATAAAGAAAAAGAATAAATGGCATAAAAGGAATAGATTCATATTGAAAAGGAATGAATAAACTGTCTATTCACAGATGATATGATTGTATAACTATAAAATCCCTAAAAATCAACAACAATAGCAAAAACATCTGGAACTAATAGGTGAGTATAGCTAAGTCTCAGGATATAAGGTTAATATACAAAAGTCAATTGGAACTTGAAATTAAAAAAGAAAAACATTTACACAGCACCAAAAATAATGGAATACTTAAGTACTATAAATCTAACAAAATACGTCAGGGTCTGTATGTAAAAAACTACAGAGAACTCATATGACTCAATAACAACAACAAAACAAATAATCCAGTCAAAAAATGGGAAGAGAACCTGAACAGACACTTCTCCCTAGAAGACATACAAATGGCCAACAAATATATGAAAAGATGCTCAACATCACTAGCTATTAGGGAAATGCAAATCAAAATCACAATGAGATACCATCTCACACCTGTTAAATGGCTGTAATCAACAGGACAAGTAATAACAAATGTTGGAGAGGATGTGGAGAAATAGGAGCCCTCCTACACTGCTGGTGGGACTGCAAATTGGTACAGCCACTATGGAAAACAGTATGAAGATTCCTCAAAAAACTAAGAAGTGATCTACCATATGATCCAGTAATCCTTCTATTGGATATTTACCCTAAAGACTTGAAAACTCATATCTGAAAAGATATTTGCACACTGATGTTCATAGCAACATTATTCACAGTGGCCAGATCATGGAAGCAACTGAAGTATCCTACAATAGATGATTGGCTAAAGAAGCTGTGGTACATATATACAATGGAATATTACTCAGCCATAAGAAGAGATGAAATACTGCTATTTGCAACATGGGTGGACCTTGAAATAATTATACTAAGCGAAATAAGCCAGACAGAAATGGTTGCAAATCACATGATATCTCTTATAGGTGAGATATAAACCTAACAGCAACAAATGAACAGGACAAACAAACAGAGACTCATGGACATGGACAATGGACTAGTGGTTACCCAAAGGGAAGGGGAAAAGAGGAGAGAGAAAAATCAAAATCAAAATAAAATACATTTTTAGTACAAAAAAATTAAATTAAAAAATTAAAATAAATAAATAAAACTACAAAACATTGATGAAAGTAAACAAAGAAGATCTTAATAAATAGAGAGATGCTATATTCATGGATTGGAAGACTCAATATTGTTAAGTTGTCATTTCTTCCTAACTTGATAGATAGATTTAATGCAATATCAATTATAACCCCCAGCAAACTATTATTCAGATATTGACAAACTGATTCTAAAGTTTACACAGAAAGGCAAAGACCTAGAATAACCAACATAGCACTGAAGAAGAACAAAGTTGGAAGACCCACATTACTCAGTTTTAAAACTTCCTATTAGGATATCTGAACGGTGTAGAATTAGTAAAAGAATACACATACAGGTCAATGGAACAGAGTAAAGAGCACCAAAATTGGCCCACACAAATATAGTCAGTTATCTTTGACAAGGTAGCAAAGGCAATTCAATGGAGAAAAGACAGTCTTTTCAACAAATAGCACTAGAACAATTGGACATTCATATGCAAAATATGTACCTAGATACAGACCTTATATCTTTCATAAAAACTAACTCAAAATGGATCATAAACCAAAATGTAAAATGCTAAACTAGGAGAAACTTCTAGATGAAAACATAAGAGAAAATCTAGGTGACCTTGAATTTGTTGATAAGTTTTTAAATACAAAACCAAAAGCACAGTTAGTGAAAAAAAATGGTAGTTTGGTCTTTATTAAAATTAAAAATGTCTTGCTGAAAGAACAAGAGAATGGAAAGACAAGCCATAGACTAAAAGAAAGTATTTGCTGAATACATATCTGATAATAGGTCTATATTCAAAATGTGTATATCATGCACCACACAACAATGTTACAGTTAACAACAGACCACATATAGGATGGTAGTACTATACTTTTAGTCATTATTTTATAATGTACTCTTTCTACTTACAAAAGGTTTGTTGTAAAACAATACCATGTTATGCTGGCAGAGCTCATACATCTCATGTTTACTGCTTTTCTTGATCATATCATTTTTCTCTTGTCTTTCATTTAGTCTCATGCTGCTTTATACACTGAGTGTAGCCTAAGTGTACAGTGTTTATAAGTCTATAGTAGTGTGCAACAATGTCCTAGGCCTTTACATTCACTCACCACTCACTAACTAATTCACCAGAAGCAACTTCTGTTCCTGCAAGCTCCATTCATGGTGAGTGCTCTATACAGGTGTACCATTTTTTTAAATCTTTTTTATCATATTTTTACTGTATGTTTTTCAAGTTTAGATATTTTTAGATACACAAACACTTATCATTGTGTTATAATTGCTTGCAGTATTCAGTACAGTAACATGCTGTACAGGTTTGTAGCCTAGGAGCAATAGGCCATCCACATAGCCTAGGTACATAGCAAGCTATACCATCTAGGTTTGTGTAAGTGCACTCTATGATGTTCACACAACAAAATCACCTAATGCTGCATTTCTCAGAATGTCTCCCTGTCATTAAGCAGTACACGACTATACACAAAGAATTATTAAAACCTAACAATAAAAGAATAATTGAAAATGGGCAAGATATCTAAATCTTATCATAGAAGACATATAGATGGCAAATAATCATATGAAAAGATGCTAAAATCATTTGTTATTAGGGAATTGCAAATTAAAACAATTAATGAGATACCACTGTGCACCTATTAGGATCCCTAAAATCCAAATAACTTGCAATGCCAATTGCTGATGAAGTTGTAGAACAACAAGAACTCTTATTATTGCTCATGGGAATACAAAATGGTACAGACCCTTAGGAAGCCAGTTTGGCAGTTTCTTACAAAGCTAAACATGGTTTTATTATATAATTCAACAATTGAGCCCCTAGGAATTTACCCAAGAGATGTGAAAACTTATTCGCACATAAAAACTCGCATCAAATGTTTATAGCATCTTTCTTCATAATCACCAAAAAGTGAAAGCATACAAGATGTCCTTCTGCAAGTGAATGGATAAACAAACTAATAATAGAATATTATTCAATGATAAAAAGTTTGAGTTATATCAAGCTATGAAAATATGTGGATAAATCTCAAATGCATATTGCTAAGTGAAAAAAGCCAAGCTAAATGGCCACATATTTATGATTATAATTATGTGACAGTCTGGAAAAGGCAAAACTATAGAGACAGTAAAAATATCGGTGATTGCAAGGATTCAAGGGGTAGGGGAGGATTTAAACTGTAAAGCACAGGAGACATTTTAGAGCAGTGAACTCTTCTGTATGACACTGTAATAAATATGCGACACTAAGCATTTATTAAAGCCTGTACAGTTTTGCAGCAAAAAGAGTGAATTTCCATGTAGGTAAATTTTAAAAAGTTATTTGGAAGGTTGAGGAATTCCAGGATGAAATGCTAAATATGATAAAACAATCTAACACTATTACAAATGTATGAAACAACTTCACTGAGGAGGGTTGGGAGGAGGGAAAGTTGCTGACCTAAGTAACTTTATAGATGAGTGGGGTCTGTAAAACTAAAGGCAAGAAACTGTACATAAGCACTCTACTCTAGTTGATAAAATTGTGTCCCATGGGGTGCAGATTAAGTTCCTATGCCGTATGTATGTATGTATGTATGTATGTATGTATACTGGAATGGGCCAGTTAATGCACAGAGCTGGGATTCTCACTTGGAGTTAAAACTTATTGGTAAAGAAGGGGAGGAAGCTAAAATGATCCATATGACAATGGATTAGAGTAAGAGACATCAGTATGAACTCATGTCTAGTTTCATAAAGATACAGCTGCTTATACAGAGAAATATTTACAGATATGTTTATATACACAAGTTGTTAAACACACAGAGTTCCTTACTCTGCCAGCTGAGAGGGCCTAGAAGCAACAGCATCCGAGTAGCAATGAGCACAGGTGCAACCAGATCTTGGTTTCTAATACCATGTTTTAATTAAAGGAACCAGGGATCCTTGGAGAAATGTCTGATTCTAAAACTGGGGCAGGGAATATATAACATAACTCTGGAGCATCTTGTAGTGCCAGAGAGTTAGGAAGTGCTAAAAAAGAAAATCCTCAATGATTGGGTTACGTCAAAATAACACAAGGGCCAACTGAAAGAGCTTCCAGTGGTCAAAACTGGATAATGTGAGCAATAAAATAAATTAATATTCTAGCCCAAGTTTAAAATAAATATGATTTCTTACAGATATAAATTACTGAATAAACGAATGGGGGGACAATAAACAGATTTCCCATGCAAGAGAATTCCAAATGATTTATGCAGATGTTCCACCTTCATGAAAGTGGCAAGCATAACTCTACCCCTTAAATTCAGCCTGTGTGTAGCATCTTTCTTCCAAAGAGAACTGTATGGAAATAGTAAAAAATTAATTTGTAGTGAAAAAACCTGACAAGCACTATCTAAAGCAGATGATCAAAGTTAAAATGAACAGTGATGTTATATTGATAATATATTTCCTTAATATAGCAGGATGAAAATGGCATTTAGCTCTGTAGTCTTCCTCCTAAAAACAGTCTAAGTATGAGAAAAGCATCAGACTTATCCCAATGGAGGGACAGTCCACAAAATCTCTGACCAGTACTCCTAGAAACTGGTCATCAAAAACAAAGTCTGAGAAACTGTCATAGCCTGGGTGATCCTAGGGAGACCCAACTAAATGGACTATGTATCCTAGATGAAATTCTGAAACAAAAAAAGGACATTAGGGAAAAACTAAGGGAATCTGAACAAAGTAAAGCTTTAGTTAAAACAATGTCTCAATATTACTTTATTAATTACAATAAATATATTATACTGACGTAAGAGGCTACTAATAGGAACAATCACATATGTATATGGGGACTCCACTATCTTCACAATTTTCTATAAATTTAAAAGTGTTCAAAAATAAAGTTTTTTGTTTTTTGTTTTTTTTTAATAAACGTTTAAGGTGTGCATGATGTGTAATGTACACATCTCAGATACTGATGTCTCTTTTGAAGTGGTTAAGTGTCAGGCCCAATCTCATGAGGCAAGAGGCTTTCTCCTGAAACCTCTGCCATTGATTCAGGACCAGGAATTCCACTGGATGTCTTACTTTCCTTATATCATTCAGCCCCCACCACAAACCCACTATTTTTCTTCAAATCTGTAAATAAGAAGTCTGATGCCAAGAGAAAATGGAGAGGGTAGGTTTGATGTCAGAATTCCATCTCTAATAAAAAAGATTTGAGTGAAAAAGAAATCACATGAACTTTTTCTTAACGCTTCCTTTTCACATTGTTAGTCCTTTAAAACCATGCCATTCACTAGAATTAAATCATTCTTTAGCACTCTAGTCTCAAAATGCATTTTTTAATCCCGTCAGGCCTCCATTTCATAATTTAGTGTATCTTCAAAGTAATTTAAGCACCTGAGATATTATTAAAGTTATCTCCCCATAATCTCAATGGTGTCTTTTACTCAACTTAGTATTGGGTACTTAGTATTAAGAATTAATTTAATATTTAGTATTACAGTTTAAATTCAGTATTCCTCACAGCCTTTCAAATAAGAATTGAAGATACCCTAGGAAAGAATATAGTAAAATTAATTTTAAAAATCTAAACAGAATTATGAGAGGATAAATAAATACTTTAACCATAAAAGTTAGTACAGTTGTTAAAATTCACCATGAAAGCTGCTGGTGGCCAAGAAAATGAAGGAAGTGTGAATAAATTATATGTCTCCTTTAAAGAGAAAACATACCAATTTCTCAGAGAGGCAAAACTTTCCCTTGTTCCATATTCTGGGAGAATTTATTATTTAGGGTATTTCAAGGTGGTAAAATAAAAGAATTGTTTATAGTAGTTTCACAGCCAACATGGAAATAAAATTTATATGGCCGTTGCTCATAAAACCCGACTAAAAGAATAAAGCCACAATAATAAAAGGCAATGCAATGTACATAGTTATTTGAGATGATATTGTAATGTAGTCATATATGTTATAGTATATTCCAAAATCTAATTCACTTTGAGAATATTAGACAACCAAGAGAGTATATAGATGGTTTATTCCTAAAATTATCTTCTCTAAATATTATCTTTCTCATCTGGGTTTCTATGAATAGCTGGGTCTCAGAGACAGCATGATATAGTCTATAATATGTGATATATACTACTCATCAATTCCTTATACAAATATTTCTTTTCAGGTACCTTCTGTGCCCCAAGATATTCTGGTTCATTGACAAACAGATACCTACTCTTATGAGCATGTTTTATGGGAGAGGCAGATGATAACAAGTAAATAAACCATCAAGAGATGTTCAGAGAGTAAAAGGTGCAATGCAGGAAAAAATCCAGGGTATAGAGAAAGAAATAAATTGGGCTGAGGGAGTGTGAGTTGAGCACAGATAATTTTCCTCATGTTTTTTCATGTCTGGCTTCTTCATTTCACTCTGGTCTCAGCTCAGACGTCACATCAGATATGCAAGGATGCCTATTTATTTCCTATTCTAGGTGTTAATAGGTTGAATAACAACGTCTTTGAAATAATAAGATATAAATTTTAAGAAGGGATGCAAAGGCCCATCTGGTATTACCCTGTTTAACATTATCTGATTAAGGAAGAAGGCTTTTTGCCTCCGCTGATGGTGGTTTATCTTGTACTTTTGAAGTACAAAGCACTTGTTAGAAAATATTTAATAAAATAAACCCTTTGTTTAACTTAATTTAGTGCAATCAACTAACTCTTGTATGCTTCTTAAACAACCTAAATTTTATTTTCTTTCCATTATTATTATTATATTAAGGGGTTACATTTTTCTGGCCACAAAATGTTCTCACTCAGATTTACCAGGTCCTTTAGCTGAAAGATCTGTCCTGGTGCCATACTATGTGAGAAGCCACAAAATAGTCTATGGCAATAGAACCACCGTTATTTATAATTTGCAATGAGGGCCTCTACACTTCTGCTCAATTATAGCCTGAGATATTTAGATTTTTAAAATTTGTCTGAAGTTGTCAGTGCTGTGCATACATCTCCTTTTCCTTTTAATTTAATTTTTGAAGTCATACTGTTTTCAAGTAGATTTGTTATCATCCACTTGTCTGTAAGGTCTTCCTAGGTAAGGACTGGGTCTTTTTCACCTTTATGTCCCTAATATCTAAGCATAGTTCCTGGCCTTCTGGCAGCACTCAATAAATGTTTGCTGAATGAATGAATAGATGAATGAATGAATGAATGAATGAAGAATGACTAAACAGATGAATGAGGCTCTACAATGCTGCTAATCATTTATAGCTCTACTTGCTGGGTTAGACTTATGTTGTTTGTGATATCTAGAATATTTAAATAGACTTTTGCTTATTTCATGAGCTTCCTTTATGTCCAAAAATGTTGAATTACTTAATTCTTCATTTGCTTATGTCACTGGCTATATTTGGACTATATATTAACGATTGGAATGAAAATATTTGCACATTTTGTATTCTTTGTTTGTTTGTTTTTACTCCATGAGAGATACTGAAAGCAGAATGCACAAGGTCTTTCACATTCACCAAGTGCTTCTTTTGAAGGTATTAAATGGTGAACTATAAAAAGAAACATCTTTTAGTCTTCACCATGGAAAAGGATAAAATGAAAAGACCTGTATTTTGGATACAACAAAATATTGCATTATTATTTTTCTCCTGTAGGAGCCTCATGTCACCTTGAATATCATTGTGTGTGTATCACTTGTGTGTTTTCTTTTTAAGACGAAGAGGAAAAACTGTTTAAACTGAAAGCCCTCCTAATCAGTGGTGGGGGCGGGGGAAAGAACCGCATTCTAATAGTCACAACAAATCCATAACTTTATACCTCCTGAAACGTATAGTTTGTACTATGGCCAAATCACTCCTCTACTAATAATGTTCATAAAGAGTAGAATATGTAAAGACATGGTAAAAAAAATAAAATAACAGAATAGCTTCAGTCATTTTTTTATAACAGTTTCATTGAGATATAATTCACAGACTATAAAATTCACTCTTTCATAGTATACCAATCAGTGGGTTTTAGTATATTCACAGAGCTGTGCAACCAACACTACTATATAATTTTGGAACATTTTATCACCCCAAAGGAAGTTCCATACTCATTAAGAATCACTCTCGATCTCCTCTCTCCCTTCCAGCCCTAGACAACCCTAATTTGCTTCTCATACGGATTCACCTGTTCCAGACATTTTATACAAATGAAATCATATAACATGTCATTTGTGACAGGTTTCTTTCACTTAGCATAATGTTTTCAAGGTTTATTCATGTAGTAGCAGACATTAATACTTCGTCGCTTTTTTTGACTGAATAATATTACATTGTATGGATACACCACATTTTTTAATCCAATCACCAATTGATGGACATCAATTTTAGTCTTTTTCAGCTAGAAGTGGATCCTGCCCAGATGACCATGACTTCAAAGAGATATCTCATAGCATGTATAAATTTATTTATTCTTACTTTAGGGAACCTTATTTGATTGATGCAGACTAACTACCCTTGCCACAGCAATCAAAAGAACTACTTCAACACTATTATAAATCTATTGCTATACATTTGTGAATATTTTTTTGGCAAGTTTTTTGAAATGTGAATTACACATATTTACCAAAGAAAACAGTCTTACAAATAAGAAATGATCTACTAAACTATACCAATATACATGGATTTAGAAGTGAAAATGCTTAATAAAAATATTGTTCCTGTTTGTGTTTATCATATCCAACACCAAGCAATATTTGTTATTTTTTATCACTATCATATCTCTATTGTGATGTAATCCATTCTGTTCAAGGTCATTCTCTAGGCCTTTGAAATCTGAGCTTCAAAACACTGTTGACATTGCAGAACTTGAGTCTGGATTTAAATTAGGTCTCTGTTTCTTTTTAGCTGGATTCATCGAATAAAGTTGACTTGCTCTGGGCCCAACAGCAAAGGCAGATAGATGCCTGTTTGCTAGGAATGTGAACAGTTTCAGCCAAGTGGGAGATTTGCTTTGCTCTTCCATGTGTCCTGCTGGTGTCTTATACACACTCCTGTCGCATTCATACATCATGGGATCCACTTATTGTATGGATACCCGTGGTGTGTACAGAAATCTTAGGAAGAACCTTTAATCTCATCTTCTCTGACTCTACAATTATAGCAGTTTTTTAAAATGAATATTCAGCAGAAATATTAGTGAGAAAATTCCTGTCAGAAATACATGCTGATACTTTCTCATAAGACCCAAATTCATCTCTTAATTATCAAAAGCAAGCCCTATTTTTTTTTTCAATATGTACTATTAAAAAGCCCTCAGTTCATCCCAGGGTTCCTCAGTATTTTAACTTATGTACATTCCGGAAAAAAAAGTCCACACCTCCTTCAAGGCTCCAACCCCTCATTACAGTGAAGTGTCTGAAAATAGAGTTAAGTGTTAGCTCTGAGGCATCTCACATCTGAAGTCGTTGAGGATAAATTTTTAAAAATCTGAATTCTGAGCCCAAGACTCATTATTCCTGGGATTAATACCTTGGTAATGAACTGGTTCAGTCTGAGCCAAATTTTGTGTTGTTCTCTTCCATTTGGAATGATGACAGTTGGCTAGAATTATGGGCGGATGGTGGCATGGGATTGACTTTGCAAGCCCACTAAATCAAGAGCAATATGCTGGATTCTGTGGGAGGTGTAACCATGAATTAGCAATAGTGCATTTTACCCTAGTGACATTTTCCCCATTAATACCCAATCAAGTGCAACTCAGGGCTCTCTCTGCTTTGGGGATCATCTGCTTCTGTCCGGCATCTAGTTAATTATATAAGAGCAGGAAGGAAATAGAAGTGGATGTAGTTGATACCCAGTCTTTTCTAGCAGCAATCCAGAATAGGATTAGATGCAACCACTACAGAGTACGTAATACACTAGATACCTTGCTTGCAAATCAACTTCTGCTACTTTTGTTGCTTTAATCTAGATTTTTTTTTTCCAGTTAAATTAGGACATTTGTGTCTAGGTTATTTCATTTTAGAAATGCAAGTAATTTATGAGTGGTACCACTTCTGCAGATAGGGAAGTTAGTTAATGACAAGAGGTATCATCCCAAATTGAGAAATGAGTTTATTTGCTTATCCCTTCCAGAAATCACCAGGATTTGGATCATACAATTTCAGAACTGCATTAGTGAAAAATATAAGAAAAAAAAATAAGTGGGGGATGATTTCTTATTTTTCTAGCATTCTCAAAAATTGCTTCAAAGAGAACGTAAGCAAAGGTGGCTGTCCAAGACCCCAGCCCAACATTTCTTCACCACCATTTCTCAACTCCCCAGTGCTCATCGCTATGAGCGGCTGAATGAATGTGTGTGAGGCTGTGTAGGCCATCCATCTCTTGGGCAAGGATATCCATGGCTCTGCCAACACTATCTTGGCTTGAGATGATAACTGCCTGAACATCAAGCTTCTGTGAACCAAATCCTTCTGCCAGTTTCATTCACTCCCATCCACAACAAAGCTGAAACTTCAGCAGCTTCCACGGAGGATCAGGCCAAGTTGTCAAGCAAAGGTGTTTTCGTTTTTTTCTCAGATCTGTTAAGTGGATTTCTGTTCTATTATATTTTAATAGAAGTCATTTTAGCCAAGAGTTGACAAAGCACGTATTACTTGCCAGAAAAATGTGACAAGGGGGCGGGGGAGGATAAGGGCATTGTCCCAACATGGCTCTCCTCTTTAAGGATCTATTTCAAGGTGCATTTTTTTCCCAAGCCAAACCCCACTTATATCGCTACTTATCTTGGCTGTTCAGAAGAACAGGAGGAATGAGTGCCTGTTTCCAATACTGCTTTAGCAGAATTTGCAGCATGGTTTTGTGCGCATCATTTCAGATATAGTGCATGGCCTCCCTTCCCCCCTCAAGCCTCATTCTGAACTAATTCTTATCATGATCTATAAAGCAAGCAAAAACTTTAAACTTTATAATGTAATAAGAATTAAAATTTGGACGATAAAAGTTATTACACATGAGTGAGTTTGTCTCTCCAAATCAAGGAAATAAAGTAGGTTCCCTGCTTTGTAGCATATGTTATCCTCAGAATTGCCTTCATATAATTATAATTCTGTTTATTAAAAGGAATTATGTAACAATATGGTTGATTTATTCTGATGTGACTGGCTTAGGAACTTAATTGAACTATGCAGTATACCCGAGATAAAATTAATTTAATTAGCTGATTCATTTCAGGATGACTAGAACCTCTCATCACACTTTGATAATCTTCTGAAAAGGTGTGCAAGCAAACAAACAAAGTTTAAGAAGAATTGGACACTTAATAATGATTAAGAGAGGAAACAGAGAAAAACAAAACACCTCCAGCCAGAAAGTTGAAAAATAATACCTTACCTCATGCTCTTCACTCTTGTTTTCAAAAGACAGACTCTCTTCCTAAGATAACTGGGTCCCAGTGACTGAAATCTACTCTAGTTCCTGACTTGCCTCACCCTTTTCTACTGCAGTGTTGCAGCCATGATCTCCAGCTGGTCAGGTCATTTGTGCTACCGGGGCCAGTTTACATGATGATTCTTCTCTGTGGATATAGAAGACCAGTGCAGAATTGTGTCATTTCATGCAGGGTTATAATGAATAGATACAGATGGATAGGGCAAAATTACCTCAGTTATTACAAAACAACTCAGTCTATATATCCAAATAATTCTAGAATCAAGTACTACATCTTCCTATCTGCTATTTTTATCCTTGCTTTTTTCTTCTTCTTCTTCTTCTCATTTTAATCCATTCTGTAAAGTGCCAATGTAATGTATTTTTTATTTTGTTTTGTTATTTTATACATACATACAGATCCCGTCTCATTCCATACAAGGACCTGGGGTGGCTTCAGTACTGCTAGGTTAACCTTGCACTGTACCTTTGATCATATGTCATTTTTCTACTTGAGAACAGATGGCTTTCTATCAACTAAACCGCAGAGGAAAAATTACAATTCCTCAACCTGACATCCAAGCTCCTTTGTACCTGTTCCCACTGTATTCCCCTGATTTTGTCTTGCATGGTCTTACTTTGCGTACCCTGTGTCATAGGCAGTTGGGACTTCTTGCTCTTTCCTCCCTCGCTATTTCTTTCCTCCTTCATCATGCCTTCCATATTTTAGCTCATCCTGTATTCTATTGCCAAAATAGTTCTTCACCACATTTCATTGCTGTTTTCCCTATGAAGCTTTTTCCGATCATCACAGCCACTAATTATTTCTACCTCTTCTGAATATGTGTATTGTGTGTATGTATGTAAAATTTTATAGTCAAATACTGTAGGTGTTTGTATATGCCTATATTTACACAGGGGCTATGGCCCTTCTCTCTGTAGTGTCTCCTAGTACAGCAGTCTAATATAGAATCTAAGATGAAATTTGATGATTATTTGTCACATAAATGAAACCACATGTTTATTATTATTGTGGTGGTAGAGGTGGTTATTATTGTTATTTTTATCATTGATATAATGCTATAGGTTTCTGCCCTTCAGGCAATAAAACTTGCCCATGAATATATTAAATGCCATTTTATTCACCATCCTGCATACAATGTAGACTTAATCCATTGTTTTAAGAAGTTAATTCTTTAAAAAACATAGCCCCTGTTTCCCAGAAGATCATTAATTGTTAGTGCCAAGATGTCTTTCAGGGTTTGCTAACTTCCATTGTACTATCTAGTGAGTCTGTGAGCTGCAAGCAGACAAGGTCTCTGAGGGTGGTGTTATAGGTTTGTCCACCCCCAAAGAAACTGATGAGACACAAAATTCCCAATTCACCTGATTCTACTCCCTTTGATGCTGTGGTACATGTGCCATGAGTGATAATGTATTTCCTGTGAGCAGAACTAACCAGCAGAGCAAAGAGAGCAAATTCAGATAGTCCCCTCAGTTCTGACTCTTTGTTTTAGTGTAGTTAGATCAGAGTTCCACTGTATTGCATTGAACTCGAGTGTTTTGATTTCCTTTGTTGTAGGAACAAATTGTAAAAGGGAGACTAGGACAGAGGTGTTCCTATAATGAACACTGAAGTGATCAAGGAAATCTTTATTGGACAAAAGACCCATTTATCAGTGCCACGGCAATCCTTTGAATAACCACACTGTTTTTTTCCTTAGTCTTTTATCCTTGTGGACCTAGGTAATAAGTATATCTCTAAATGCTAGATAAAGATTTTTGCACATACATTGAGGGGAGATGAAAAAATGTTTTCCAAAATAAAATTAGAAATAGTAATTACCATTTGGAGGTGAGTCCACTAAGTGTAATACATTATTCCAAGTGTTTTTCATCATCATTTATTTAGTTAAAAGAATAGCCCCATTAGTTACCTATCATTCCTGTTCTATAGATAAAGAAAAAAATAAGTTTTAGAAAATAATAAAGCCAGATTTGGAAACAAAAATCTAATCCACGGCTTTCTTTCCACTACACTGGACTGTCTACATATAAGAATGAAGAAGTTCTGTTTAACAGACAATAGAGCAACACCTTTGTGTTGCTTACTGAGTTATTAACCACAACTTAGACTGGCAATATCTTTCAGAGAATGACACACTACATAATGATTCAAAGAAGTGCTCTACTTATTCATTGTCTGAAAATCATGTAAGTATTTGACAGAAACTGATTAGGTACCAGTAATTTCAAGGGCTAAAGGTAGCATCCAGTTCTGACTAACCCAAACACACTGCTCCTGACTTAGGAGAGAATGTCCCAGAGAGGCTGAGACATTCCAGAGACAGATTGATTCTGAAATATGTATTAAAATGTGTGGGGATTGGAGGCATGAGAAAGTGAGAAACAAGGACACCATAATAGGATCCTTAGATCCATAATAGGATCTAAAACTTCCTACAACAATCAGTCTCAACCTTTAGCTCTTTTCATATTCACAGAATTATAAGGGATTAATGAACTTTTAAGTCGTAAAACCAACATCGCCAAGTTCAGGCATTCGTTATCATGAATTTTTCACAATAACACCATATCTATGTTTAAACACAGCTTATTACCTGACACAACTTCCTTTCCTTTCTGACCTCAAACTACTGAATTCTCCAAGATTTTATTCTTGACCCTCTTCTCACTTGATGAAATCTTCTCCACCACACCGAGAAGCACAGGTGACAACCTAGTCTTAAGACTGGAGTCTGAAGATGGGGACAAGACAATCTTATAGGACTGACCCCTCAACCTATGGTTATGTATCTGGGTAGATAGTATCAGAATTGAGTTAAATTATAGGACATCCATTTGGTACCAGAGCATTGCTTATTGGTGGCGATAAAAATCATCACACACATTGAAATTGAATGCTAAGAACTTTTACTTCCTTTCTAAAATATAAGTTTGAGGGCAGAGATTGAGCCCCATTTATCTTGATACTGCTGGTACTCAGAACATGATAGGTCATTAAGCTTTTATTGAATTGAATATCCTCAAGCTGAATCCTGCTTCCTAATAACTTCCATGCATTCTAGACCTACCCTTTATAGCTACATAAAATGTCTTATTCTTCTTTTACTTGACATTTCTTCTAATATTTACAAACAGCATTCCTATTTTCCCCGAAATCTTCTCTTTTCTTGATGTATATCTACAAGTCCTTCCACTATTCCTGACTTTATGTTCAGGACAGATCCAGACCTTGGTCACTATCTTCTGGAGACAACTCATTACTCAATGCTCCTTTTAGAACCCAAGTATGAATGTCAAGATGTGGCCTGAGCTATGAGGGTACAGTAAATTCCTTTGATGGCCCTGTACAATCTGCTATTATAATGCAGCCAAAAGTTGTGAGAGCTTTCTTGGATGTCGTATTCCCTTGTTGGCACAATTGTAAAATTTATGTGAAATGACATAATTTTTTTTCAATTTTAGGTGCAAGGCTTCACATTTCTTTTCATTAATTTCAACTCTTCTTACCTTTCAATATCTTTCTAATTCTTGGTTCTGTAGTCTGACATTAATAATGTGTCCCAGTTTTATGTCGATGCAGATTTGATAAGTGGTTTCTCTCTTGATTTATACAGAGGTAAAGTATATAGATGTTCATTTCACCCTTATTTAAATCAGATGTTCTTGGTTATTCTAAATAAACCCACTATGTATGGTGCCAGATAAGTACTAGACTTATTGGGGTGATCACTTTGTAAGGTATGTAAATTTCTAATCACTTCATCATACACTTAATATACTATTGTATGCCAACTATAATTGAAAACGATAAAAAATAAATATCCATTTAAGTCAGATGTTCTTTCTAAATCTTTTAACTTTTCATTCTTTCTAAGTTACCCTAAGTTAACAAAATGACCTTCTGTTTATCCTGATTTCTTTAAATACACTTATCACTGGACCATTCATACTAAAGAATTATCTTTCATGGAATTTCTCCTTTAAATCATTTCATTATAGGCCATGTACATATAAGAAATGAGAAAGAATTATTAGGGCATACAACATAGGTTCATTCGATAAACTCACTTTTCTTAAGTTCTCAAAAAAAATAAATTAAAAAGCCATGTAAGGTATTTGTGCATGTTAAACAAGACAAGAGATGATTTAACAGTAAGCAGTCACAGAACCCACAGGAAAAGGGGGAAATGTAGTAAATTGCTTGGAAGTGTATTTTGAATAATACCAAATATTTGTGATTTGGCTCAAAATTTTTCCACTTAACCTGGAGGTATTGACTTTAAGTCATATATGCCATGACGTGTATAATCAATAGCAATGAGAAACCCTCTAAAAGTGAAATAAAAAGAGTAAGCAGTGGAACTAGGAAAAACCATGTTATTCAGAATTGCAAAGAATGAATTTTAGGACTTCAAATAAAGGGTCATGGCCACAAGTGAGTATCAAAATACTAGCAGAAGGGATATTGAGGAGATCTCCAGTCCTGTCCGCAGGTTGATCCTCTTGGTTTCTAACAGACCTATCCATAAATGTGCTTAAATCTTTAGTCTTTAATGCCTATAGACTTATAAATGCTCAGCCTGGAATTTGTGAGAGAACTTGCAAACAACCTAGGCTCAGAAAGAGAGGTCAAAGAGATCACAGCATAGCCTCATAAAACCAAAGTGACAAGGCAGGAGAAAGGCAAGGCCCAATAGTGAAGCTTTGAGGCACAGGAATGAGAAGTCTGAGCCAACATAACTAAGAGAGCCTGAGAATCTGCCCTCATTTAGACAGCCTCAAGTCTGACATGGACAGAATTTTATAAGAGATCTCCTCAAAAGAGTATCCACCGTCATGATTTAACACAGTGTTCCTACTTTTTCTCCTTACCTAACCATGCAGATGCTTTTTAAAAGGTCCAGCTGCATATGACACTCTCATCTGGTGCTGTGTATATGACAGGTCACCTGAAGATCTTCCCAACCTTCTTCTCTTCTCTATGACTTTCCATGAGCCAAATTTTCGTACAGGATTCTAAAAGCATTTTTGATTATACATGATGATTATATCCCTAATCACAGAGCCCTCCTTTGTACACTGCATGTATGAAATCAGCAAACTTGGAATGCAATGGTAGTCCAGAATTTCTTACTTCTAATTTGAAATACTCTGGCTCTAAACCACAATGTCTAAAAGCAACCAGCCAGTTTCTTAAACTGCTTTGCCACATTAGTTACATTTTTCTTATTTCTGTTTCCTCTTAATCCACATATCCATCCACACCTGCCCACTGGCAGCAGCCTATGCAGACAGTTGTTTTTATATTTTGGCAGAGGTGCATACATGCAGATCATAGATCAAGGCAACGTATAACTTATGAGAACTGAGATAAATAAGAAATAACTGTAAAATCTGAGGTGGGGGGAGTATTCATTTCAAAAAGAAGTGACTTAGGGATTGTGAAGCTACACTTCTCAGGGCCATGCTACCACTTCTGCCTTACGACAGTTTCATGGCCGTGCTCACTGTTGACCAGAGTGCTGACTCTCCCAGTTCTGTCCTTGGGCTTCAAGCCTCCAGTCCTGTCCGCAGGTTGATCCTCTTGGTTTCTAACAGACCTATCCATAAGTGTGCTAAAATCTTTCATCTTTAATGCCTATAGACTTCTAAAGGCTCAGCCTGGCATTTGTGAGAGAACTTGCAAACAACCTCATCAACCAAGTTCCGACCGTGAGGAGAATTTTTAGCCTGACAGTTTTATTACTTTGACTCATACCCTAAGTTCTCAGAGGCCTGGGGAGACAAAAAGCGGACTATTTGAGTTGCCCCAGTGCTGTCCTCTACAGGATTTATTTAGCATTTAGGTTTTCTTGGTCATTGTTGCATCATCAGCTCCTAGATTAGAGCTAACAAGATCAGGTACTCAATAAAAATGTACTGTGTAAATTTAACTAAGCCTCTTCCAAAATTCGATCAGTTTACTTTCAATGATTTTTTTTTCCCATAAGAACAGAGCAATATTGAAACTGCAGTCATTTATCTGTTCAACAGATATGCCACAGCCTCTTATTATGAGCACATATCGCATATCCTATTCAGGGTGAACAAGTGAAAAGTGGTTCCTGCTCTTAAAAAGCAAGTAGCATCATGAGGAGGCTGAAACTGAATAATAAAATAAATAATAAAATGCTGTTAAGGTAAAGATTGACCTTTGTTAAGGAAGCTACAGGCCTAGGATATGACTAACCACCATGACCCATTTTTAGTCAGAAATTTTTATGTTCAGACCGATGCGATTATTTTGGGTCTTTGAGTTTGTAAGTCCTGCCATTCAAGTCTCCTCTGAGGTTGTCAGGTTTAGTATGTGGCTCCTTTTTCATCCACACAAGTATGCAAGTATACACTGAAAACTGTGTTTTCAATTTAAAAATAATAATAATAATAAAAGATTAGACCTGTTCAAGTGTCAATTTTGTTTTATAAAATAAGAAATATCACTCTTAAGGAACAAGTAACTCCAATATGACCAAAAAAATAAGTGGAACAATATTTGGAATCTATACATCTAGAAAAGAATAGAACTCTAAGCAGAATTTAGTATCAATCTATTTTTTTAAAGAGCAAGTAATGTATTTTTAAGACTAAGCATGCATTACCTGTTCTCTGATGAAATATTTAGAAAAACATTAAGAGAGTTCTAAACCTCAGGAGAAGAATGAACCTATACCCAATAATCTGTGACTTTCTTGAAAAGTAGATAATAATCTTGTCTAATAATTGGGCCAATATGTATAAAAGAAATAGAATTAAAGCTCTGATCTATTTAACCCTAGAAAATTAATTAGATTCATAAGATACCTTAAAATCTACCAGGAAATAGTAGTTAAACCCTTTAGCAAAACTTTGTGCCTGAATTATTCCCAACATTTAGACTGAAAAATGAAAACAAAAGTTATTAAAATATTTTTATAATAAAGCTATATATGGATTTTTTATTGATTTTCCCCTCCAATTTTAATCTATAATTTTGATTTTATCATGCAGCTTGCTGTCAAGATAGTGGCAAACATTTTTACCAGAGACTAAATTTTTCTACATTATTATTCTGGCAGTATTTTCATATAGGAATTTTTTATTTACACTATGTTTATAAGCATTATTTATGCCTTGGGGAAGAATGTTTCAGGTTAAAGCCATCTATTTGACTTCTGGTGGATTAAGCTCCCTTTTATTAAAAATAATAATACCTAACATTTATTAAGATCTTTCTATATGTCTGGTTCTATGCTAAGTAATTGAAATAGCTTTCTTTTTAATACAAATACTCCTTATCAGATATGTGCTATTTTTATACCAGAAGATTAAAACTCAGTTTTAGAGATTGCATTAGTCTGGTAGGGCTACTATAGGCAATACCATAGACTGGGTGGCTTAAGCAACAGAAATTCATTTTCTCACAGTTATCGAGGCTGGAAGTCCAAGATCATGGTGCTGGAAGGATTGGCTTCCTGTGAGACTTTTCTTCCTGGCTTGCAAATGACCACCTTCACTGTGTCTTCACATGGCCTTTCCTCAGTGCATTCAGAGAGAATAAGCTGTAGTGTCTTTTCCCATAAGGGCACTAGTCCTATTGGATGAGGGCCCCACTCTCATCACCTCACTTAATCTTAATTACCTCTTTAAAGGCCCTGTCTCCAGATACAGCTACATGGGGATGAAGCTTCAACATATGAATTGTGGGGGGACACAATACAGTCTATAACAGAAATATTAAGAATCTTATCCTAGGTCACATACCCAGGAAATGTGGGAACCAGTTTTGGAACCCAGGCAGTCTGACTCTAGAGCTCTGAGGCTCCAAGTACTATTTAATATTTTCATTCACTTAACTTTCTACAGTAACATCTACATCTGTCTTCTAGAAACCTTGGTAGGGTACACAAAAATCAGAAGTAAATAGAGTCGACAGAAATTTATTTAAAGCAAATAATATGAAAGCATGTCTTATATATTCAACAAATAAAATGTCTTTGGTGCTGTGTTAGAAATTGTGTGTGTGTTTATTTTTTTCAAGTTAATACAAATTAAGCAAGTTAGTTCAGTATGGATTAAATATTTTTAATCTCTAGAAATCCTAAGGAAAGTATAGGAGTATAATTATCTAGGGGAAAATATATCAACACTAGGTTAGTTAAACTCTTAAGTTGGCCGTACTATAGGAGATGTTATGAATGGTGCTGAGGAGAAAAAGTCAATATTCAAATACTTACAGTATCAAGGTATAGTCAGAAGACTGTAACACACAGGAGACTAACTCATAGATTCATGAATGAAGAATATAAATGGAGATAATAGGAATGACAGTATATACTAGAAGCAGGCATACTGGAACAATGAGAATACTTCTTACCTGTGCATTCAAAAACTTTTTACACACAGTAAATGTATTTTTTAATGCAGAAAAATAAAAAAGCACAGAGATGCTCTCAGAGAAAGCCACTGATCATTCAAGCTGAAAAATAAAAGTCATTGTCAGAAGACTACTTTAAAATACAAAGAACAACTAAGTATATACATAGGTTGGTGGGACAAATGTGGGATAAACTCAAGAATGGAAAGAGGTCTCAAATCTACAATGCCAAATAGTATGTAACATAAGTCTATAACACCCTTTTGTCCCAATCTAGAATTAAAACTATCTGTGAAAAAAATGTTTGTTTTCATGAACTTTACCTAAAAGTAAGAATCACAATTTAGGATCTATTAATGAATTGTTTGCCCACAAGTCAACAAGCATTTACTGAATCAGACACTCATATGATATAAGAAATCTTAGCTTTCTGGATTCATCATCTGTTCCATCCTCTCCAAGAACCTCATATCTATCCCAGATTAGGACACTAGTAAAATCTGAGTTCAGAAGATGAGTAGGTTATGTGAGTTTGTCTTATCTGTTCGTGGACACAGAGCAAAAGCTTAATATGAAAACTTTAAAGATCAGTCACTTAGTAAATATTTGTAGTGCCTTACATGCACATGTACCTGCACATGGAAAAACCCGCAGAGGTTTTAAATAGTAAGATAAAATATTTAAATAATTAACTGTTTGCTCAAATCTTTTGTTACAGAATAGATATAATTCATGTTTATATTTCAGAGTACATTTTTGAAGCAAATACAAATGGTATTTTAATCATGCTGTGCCTTAGTTCATCTTTTTCACTTCTCCCATTTGTTAACACAAAAAAATAGTGGGTCGTCCATAATTTGGAACACCAGAAGAAGGAAGCCTCAGTAATTCTAACTGTAGTGATTAAAGCAAAACTGCTATCCTATTATTCTTGTAGCTTCTTTCACGATAGATTGATTTTCAACTTTGTGTAATCCTATTGTGTCATGAGAGCCTAGTTCCAAAGAGAGCATGTAGCATAATGCTGCTGCATAATAATAAGCACTCTGTTGCTGTTTGCTTAATTAATTATTAATAGTCCTCTTTCTGACCCACTAACAGACTAATTTGGACAAAAAACACACACACGCAAATAATTATTAGTAGTGGAGTTCTGACATTCCACTAAATCACTTTAGCACTGAATAGGGTCATATATTATGAGCTATTCAATGTTTCCCCCTGATGAGGCTATGCTTTTCTTAAAGGTAGAAGTAACAAAAATAATATAAGGTTAGGACAAAAGGGACAGGTAAACAATGGTGAGCAATGATCTGCTGAGTTCTGCCCCATAGAGCCACAAACAATGTCATACGCAATGTTTGAAAGTCCACATGAGCATGTGAGTGCCTGCACACTCACATGTACACACACACAGTTAGCCCATTTGACAGCACCAGTTTGGTGAAGTTCGGTCTGACATGAGTTCATTTCTTGCTGTAGCCTAAATTCTGAAGACAATGATTGGTGATGTAATGCAAAACTCCTTAAAGTTGATAAAATTTTCTATCTACCTAAAGTTGTTCCTGATAAAATATTAGGAAAACATGAAATAAATGGTTTAGGAGTAATGACGATATAATCCAGGGGCTCAGAAAGTGTAAATTCTCATGAATAACAGAGAATGTACTGGGAAGAAACACAGCTGAGGACAAAGAGAACAACTCAGCCATACCCCAGCTTCAGGACGTAATGGTTGTGAGGCTTGTGGCAAGTGATCTGGTTTCTCTTAGTCTCAAGTACCACCTCGAAAAATTGGAAATAATGAGAGTCAACCTAGAGCAGTACTGTGAGAATTAAATTGAATGCCAAGGACCTGACAGGAGGTGGAGGCTGAATAAATGTTAGTTTCCCTTTAAGATGTAAAACGGAAGAGCCTTCTAGAAGAGGGGTCAGGTTCAATGTTTTCTGTGGCAACGCAGCTAGGAAAGCAGAATACTGAGAAACACTAAGGCAGTGCCCCTAACACTTGGCTTAACACAAAACCTCACTTGGAGAAAAGTGGCCTTATGACTTAATCATTGAAAACTAAATTTCAGAGACAGGTTTGAACCAAATCAAGTAGTTTCTCTGCAAATTCTAGGTAAAAGTACACTTAATCATGGTTTTCTCATCCACTTTGTAGTATTTATAACGTTCAGTGAATTTCTTCTTTTCATTGCTCCCTCTGAAACTAAATCCTCTGCCGCTGTTGGCTGTTGCTTTTCAAGGCTTCATTAAAGCTTCTTGGATTAAAGCTTTGAGCCTTGAGAAACACTGTTTGTGTATGTTGCTTGGCTGTGCTGCAGTGTGAAAGCCAACAATGCATCTCATTGGTGTTGTGAGAAAGAAAATATCTCGTCTTCAGCAGTTCTTGTCTCTGCTTGCCCTAATGACAGATATAAAATAATGTGGTGCTTACTCTTTTTGTTTTTGTTCACTCAGAAAATAAGTAATCAAGGACAAAGGAGGCAGTAGATATTAGCTGGAAAAGTACCCTCTGCCACTTTTTCCCCCTTTGCTTTATTTTATTTTCTATTCCCCATGTCATTTATGATTTTGGCATCTAACTGATAAGGAGAGAATTTCCAGTGAAAAATCTAAACATATCTGATTGATGCGGGGCTTCATAGTATTATTTTGTCTTTGTTTCCCCTGTGCCACTCTTAACTGTATTCTGCCAATTCTGAGAAGCTAGAGCAACCTGGAGCTGCAGAGGTTAAACAGCCTCAAAGGAAGTTGGAAGGAACTCATGCTTTTGAGCAACTATCAAATTATTGGCATTTTATTTACTTTGTTTTATTCTTATGAGACCAGCCAAAATTTCTTGAGCCAAAGATCACACCTTGGCCATCCATCGGCAAATCCTGTCAGCACCACTTTCTTCTAAATATATCCAGAATATAACCACTGCAGTATACCTCAACCTCCTAGTCTAGGCTGGGCCTTCTTCATTGCTCTGCTGCTCCATTACAGAAATCTCCTCACTCCTGGAACGATCTCTCCTCCCTACAGCCCTACAGCCTGTATTCGATGCCGCAGCCCTTGTTATCCTCAAGCAAGTCAGAATATGCCTTTGCTCTGCTCAAGACAGCTTCCCATCTCTCTGATTACTCAGGAGGTGCTGGTCTTGATGCCTCCCTGTGTTTACTGGGTGAACGTCAATGTTTCCTGCAAATCCACTTATGGTCTAACCGTCGCCACCTCCCTGCTCTCATCTCCACTTTTCTTCTCCAACCGCATGGGCTAACTTGATGTTCCTGCGCCTAGGTCTAGCTTACTTCCACATCATGGCCTTTGGTCTGGCTGTTTTCTAAGCCTAGAATTCTCTTTTTCTCAAATATCTTCAAAACTTACTTCCTCATTTCCTGCAAGTGTGTGTTCAAATAGGATCTTATAATAGACTCCTTCACTGACCACCTTAGATAAAAAGCAGTCCTCAGTTACACTCTCTCACCTTGTGCAGCCATCCACATTACTGCACGTACCGTCTTTGGAATATATTTTTTGTTGATATTTCGTCTGCTTCCACTAGTATGTAGATTTCACGAGTGAGGCATTAACAGATAAGATTGAGTCTCTAAAAGACATTAAGTTATTTACCCATAGTGTAAGTGAGCAGCTAGACCGCCACCTACAGTGTGGCTATCTCTGCAGTGTGTGTTCTCTCTCTGCTAAATTAAGTAGTTGACTTTGAAGCAAAAATAACCGTGCTCCATCCATTGCTATTGTGGGTCTGCACATTTGATGGAGACAAAATGCTCAGAGCACATTGCACTTTCACATCTACCTGCTGCATCTAAATCCCACAAACTTACAGGTGTTATACACTTGCTGACAAGGTTACTCAGCCTGGGGAGTAACCTTGTTTAAGCCATTGTTAATCTTAGGTTTGTAAGAGAGAGAAGAAAGGTAAGAAAACAAGACTGAGCCTAACAGAGGATTCCTTAACTTCCAGAGTTGATGTCACTTCCCTAGCTATTCAACATACTCTTTTTTATTAGCTTTTTTCTGTATACATCATATCTGTCCTATTGCAACTTTCAAAAAAAATAATCTAATGCTTCCTTTGAAATAAAATGATCCTCCTGCCTGCAGTGTTACTGCAAAACCCTACCTCCAAATTTCTCCAGTATATCCTCTCTACTGTTGCCAGGAGGTTCTTTGTGAAATATTAATCTTATTATTTTATTCCATCTTTAAAAATAAAACTGTTATTACATACAATTATGATTCTTTGACTTAGCGTACTAGTGTTTGAGGAGGCCCTTTCTAATCAAATTCCTGTACATCTCCCAGCCTTCTATGTAGGCTTTCCCCCCTCTGGCAACTTTTAATTTCACAATACAAAAGTATTTAATAATGCCATTCATATGGCACTTTCACATATAAACACTCTTCTCTACTCCAGACACTCTAAAATACTACGTCTGCCTAGTTTCCATCATAACGTTTCTGATGGTCATTAATATCTAGCATCTGTTGAGAGCCCACTATATGTCAAACATTGTTCAAGGTGCTTTGTGTATTTTTTAATGCTCACAACAGTTCTACTCACAAGCATTTTTATCCATATTTTACAGATAAAGGAATTGAAGCTAAGAGGGCCAGAGATCTCATAACCAGACAATGGGAGAGCAGGGATCTGAGCCATATTTCTTGCTACGGTGCCAGTGCATATAATCTTCCCACTGTGCTGGGCCCACGCATCTGGCCCTGATTATATTATATGATTATATCTCCTCCCAAGAGCTGTAGGCCCCTCACTGGCAGAGCATTTTGTTTCTCTTTGTAGCTACAGTGACTCAGCGACCAGAGCCATCAATTTTGCAGTTACTTAAATAGGATTAATTGTCTGTGAAAAAGGCTAGGCTGGGAATTACATCTTCACACCCATAGTCTAGGGCAGTCAGCTTTCACCCTTGACCATGTGGCTTGTCCCTCACCACCCGTTCAAGCTGTCTAAGAAACGCTCACACTTCACTGAAGTCTGTTCATTCAGTTTATGATATCCACAGGTCTGTGAACACAGCCATCTGTAAACATTCATGTTTTGTTGTGGTATGCCTGTGAGGAAGTTTACAGGCCTATTTTCTATTTAGTGAAGATTTTGTTTTGTGCATGAAGGTGGGATTCTCTAACACTTATTGCTTGTACGCTTCATACAGTCAATAGAAGACCTGCCTTGCATTATCCTTCCTATGATGAAAATGATCTCTATTGATTTAACTGTCCTGCATTTTATATTAAAATTTTTTATTACAATAATAATGCATGTTTTACGTAATCTCCCCCAAATTCAGTACTTATTTTTTGTACTGAACTGGGTGATTTAAAAGTTCATATGGAAAAATAAATGCAAGAATTCTCAAGCACATAAAAAAGAGAAAGAACAATGAGGTGGTACAAGTAGTATCAGATATTGGAATTTACTTTAAAGCTAATGTAAAAAAAAAAAAAAAAGCAATTTGCACAAAGAAAAGCAAATAGAGCAGTGAAATAATCTGAACCGAGAAACATAAAAAACTGTAGGAAGTTACTATATGATCATGAGAGCATTTTCATTCCATGGGAAATTGAGAGTTTATTTAATAAATAATATTAGCATTATTTGGCTATCAAAATAAAAAAATAGTTTGAAGTTTAATAATCTGTTTAATCATTCAAAGTTTTAAATGAAGGTAAAGAAGTAATAACACTATATATTTACAAATTTACATTTTTTCACTCATTACATATTATCTTTGTAATTTAAAAGTACAGACTTTATTTTAAAAGTAATATTTACATATTATGTGTTGCCATTCTTAACATTAAAACAATTCAGAAGTTTTATAAGTGAAAATTGAAATGCTTCTTTCTTTCCCCTGCGCCCTCAATTTACAGTTTCTCCTCCCCATATTTTAATGTGCATTTACATATACACACACACATAGACATATATATGGTATTTTTACCTAAATGGGGATGACACCATATTATTTTGCAAATTCCACTTTTTTTACATTAAACATATAATTTCACAAAAATAATTGTTGACAAATCTCATTCTTTCTAAAGGCTACATAGTATTCCATTATAGATTCTACTTCAATTTAAGTAATTGTTGATAAATGCTGTCTTTAATATATTTTTAAAAGTCAAATCATACAGAAGAGTCAAAAATAAAAAGTTAGCTAACTTCTACTACATTTCTAATATTTTTCCTAGTAATAAACCTACAAAATTCTGTGTTGTAATTCTTCTGGAATTACCATTGTAATTTAAATTACATTTTCCTCGTGTGTGTGTGTGTGTGTGTGTGTGTGTGTGTGTGTGTGTGTGTGTTTCAACTTTAGAGAGCAGCTATTTATTTTCTGATATGGAAAAATACCGCCTAATGAGTTTGTACCATGTCTCCCTTCTCTCTACTTCCCTACATGTTGTTCTGTATGATTATGTATTCCATGTTTAGTCTGTAGGTAATGCAAAGCTTTTAACCTAAATTTAAGAGTCATTCATGAGGTTATGCTTTTATAAATATTTACTACAGAACCAAGTTATACTATTGGATTTAGAGAGAAAGAAATAGAATGCTAACACACTAATCCCCAGCTGCTCAAAGGATGATGCCCCAAGCCCGAAGGTTCAGTGGTTTATCTTTTTATTTCTTTCATGTTTTTTTCTTTTAAGTCATTTTAGCTGTTACTCTTGTGGCTCATGATGTGCTCTTTTTAAATTATTTCTTTTTCTTTTGATCTGCTGGAGAGCCTTGCTGAGTAATGTTTTTGGAAAACTTGTGAGGGTAATAAACTTACTGTGAATTTGTATGACTGCAATGTTACATAAAATAATAGTTTAAATATGGAATCCTAAATTCATAGTTATTAACCCAGCAAGTTTTTTTGACAGTTTTTGTTTCTTTGACTTCAATATTCAATGTCGCTGGTGGGAAATCTGTTAATCTGATTCTCCTTCCTTTATAGATGACCTCATTTTTTCCCCTCTCTGATAATTTTTCAAATTGTCTTTCCAGAATTTTGAACAGAGTGTGAATAAGCGTGGATCTTTTTTCCATCTGCCTTACCTAGCCTCAATGAGACTTTCAATATGAAGATCTTCTATTTCTTCAATCTAGAATATTTTTATTCTGTTTTTTCTTTTGTTATCCCCCTCTTCCTGGCCTCTTCTCTTGCAACTTCTTTTCATCAACTACTGAACCCCTTGGACCCATTCTCCATATTTTTAAACTTTCTCTTTTATTTCTTGTCTTTTTCATTTGTTGTTTTAAGGTCTTAGAAATTTCTTTGGTTGAGCTTCCCAGTCAATAACTTGGTTTTTAACTCTATTGTAATATGTGATGGTCCATTGAATATTTTTAATTCCAAAAATTCCTTCTTGTTTGGTATATGCAATAGCCTCTCTAATTTCCCTAAGGGTAATATTTAGAATTTTTAGGGTTATTTTCTATCTGTTTTGTTTACTCATATTTCTCTTGATCTGTTGCCTATTCATACTTGTGAATTGTGTAGGTTAACCTAAGGTGCCATGCCATCAGTTTGTTAAAAGTTCTTCAGATGATTCACATGTGGGGTGAAGATGTAGGAATGTCTGCTGAGTAATAGGGTAGATAAATGATTATGTACGTGCTTCTTCAGTTTATCTTCTTTCAGGTAATAATATGTTTGTAGATTTTTTCTTATCACTGTATAAGTATAAAAACTCTCTCCTTTATTAGAGCTTCATAGTACATGTATCCCCGACTTTTCAAAAGTTTGCTTTACGCCACTTGGCTTTTACAAAAGACCTATATTTGTACCTGTTTTTGCTATCTGAAAGAAATCTAAAGAGGATTTTCACTTTTACTAAAAAAAAAAAAAAAAAAAAAAAAAGATGAAAATCAAAAATAGCATTCAGTATTTGTTTTGTAGTGAACTGTTATTGAGGTAGTGCACACCCGGAGCAGCGAGAACAGCCCTGCCAGGCTCCTTCCCTGGGAACTACACTCAGCATCTCAGCATCAAGCACCATAGCTTTGAGTTGTGTCCGAGCATCTGTGCTTTACCTCGGTGTATTTTGTGTCCTAGAGTAATCAGTTCTTCACTTTACACAATTTAGGCTTACAAAAGTTTTCATAGGAGCACTCTACTTTTGGATTGCAACAGAAACCTATATTTTATTTTGTGGATGTACCATAATTATTAATTATTTCCCTTTGATTTGAAACACTTTCCTTTTTAAATATTAGATTGAGGAATTCTTTCTTCTAATGTAATGAATATATTATCTGTCATTTTGTACATGTGCAAGCTAAATTTTCTAAAGAGAGATGAGATTGAAGAAGGGTCCTAGTAAATATATTAGACCTTAAAGACAAAAGAAACTGATATTTAAGTAACCCTACGTCTCCACTTCAGAGAGTGAAGAAAATATAAAGAAAGCAGTTCTATCCAAAAGTAAAAACAGGAAAACCTTCTACCACCAGAAAGAAGAAGGCCCTTCTTCCTTGACCACAGTGGGACTCCCAGCCACCTGTCTGCTCCAAGCCAGCAGGTCCTACTGAGGAGTCTGCCTGTCAACACGCCTTAGCACTGTCACAGATGTATTCTGCCTTCCAATTCAGGAGAGATAGCGTGTGGTAAGCCATCTTGCACCAAGGACGTGTCACTTTGTTATATGTCATTCAGGTATGCTCAAAAAATCTGTGCATTATATACATCACCAAAACTCCAAAAGCAATTCTAAGTTGCAGTCAGGATTGAGAAACCCTATTCTAAAGAACTGAAATGAATAGTTGCATACATCTAGTATACAATAATCTCTACTCTTTTAAAATTGCATTTAGAACAAAAAATCAAACTCTAGATCTACTTAATAGATAACTTTTGTGTCAGGAACTATTAGCTTATAGTCAATTGTAATAAATGTACAGGGACTCAAATAAAAAACAAAATGAATCTACTCGACCTACAGTGACATAGTATTATTTCAGCATGTTTGGATGGTGTACATAGAGTTGACAGAACATCTCCTTCACTGATGAAAAACCCATATTTTGCTTCAAATTTCACTCCCAGATTTTATATCTCTTCTTTATCATTGGTGTTTAGGAATTTCACTATGATGTGTCTACTCATGGAACTGTTTTATTCACCCTCTTTGGATTATTAGCTGTAGATTAATGTCATTTATCAGTTTTAGAAAATTCTTAGTTATTGCTTTTATAAATATTTCTCCATTATCTCCCTTCTCTCCTTCTGAGATTCTAATTAGACATATGCTAGAATTTTTCATTTGCTTCATAGTTCTAAATATTTTTGTATATATTCATCTTCTTATCTAAGATGATGATGTTTTCTTCAGCTCTCTCTCTCTCTGTCCACTAATTCTCTCTTTAGTTATATTTAAATAGCACTTTTGCCTTTTCTTCCCAAAAATATTTTCCTTTTTTAGAGTTTCCATTTGATTCTTTTACAATTCTTTTTTTTTAATTTCTGTATTATTTCTTTAAATTGTTCACACATGACTATTTTACATTATATGTCTGACAGTTCTAGTCTGCAGTTTTTAAGGGTCTAAATCTGTTCCTTGTCATTTCCTCTGACTCAGTCATGGAGCTTACCTTCTCTTGAGCTTGGTGATTTCAGAATGCAGGCTTTTTGTTTGTTCTTCATTTATTGGTATCCTGAAGGAATACCTTCCTGAGGAGAGTGTTTGCATCTGCTTCTTCTGTGAGCTTATAGTCAGCACCGACCTGGGATCATTTGACCCCTCTGAGAGTCACAATTCAATGCAGGCTTCTCAGGCTCAGCTTATCTACATTGTTATTGGCCTTGGGATCAATATCTAATTTACTACAGCACTATAGGCATAAGACATCTCAAGGCAAGCCAGCTCTTCCCATCTACTCCCAGTTCTGAGCAGCTCATGGTTTGGGTTTTTATGATCATCAGAAAGCATACCCTAAGATCTTTTCTACATCAAGAGAGTCCCTCACAACGACATGGTCTACCATATTTCTGGAAGCAGTTATCTTTTTGAAATATTTATAGTAATGTTCTGAGGAGCCATGAGCGATTATATCAAGAGTCAATGAGCATAGGATGAAAGGATTTGTTTGGTGAATTAGGATAAACTATAATAAGTTGGTTATCATATTAATATAGTGAAAATAATTTTCTGATCTCTTTTGTATTAGTCCAACATCTCTTTTTTAACATCTCTAATTAATTTCTAAGTTAATTTGCTTGGCCACAATGTTTTATATATTTTCATTGAAAAGTTATGAGAAAAAAAGTGCTAATAAGCCTTTTAACTAACTTTGCAAGTAACTTTACTGGCTCTGATGCACATATATAATATTTTCTCTGATTTTCTGTGTTTCTCTGGGTACAAGAACTGCAAAGCTAATGCATCAACAATTTGAATAAAAAATGTATCAACATCTATCTATCTGTCTACATTGTTATGCATACACCTTTCAGTGTTATAATATTTGGCATGATGTTGGGTTGTTTTAGTGCATGGTTTAATTCTTTCAGGTGCTAGACTTTTGATACTGTGCTATTTTGCATAAATTTATTGAAACAAATTAAATAATTTGGTGAGAAGACATAGTGAAAGTAAAGTAATTCAAATGACTTAACACTATTTTCCTAGAGGTGGACTTTGTTCTTCAGTACCTCATCTCTTATTTTTTATCAAGCTATTAGCAGCAAAGTGTGTTATTTCTGATTTGTCGAGAAGGGAACACAGCATGCTTCTTGCATCTGTGTTTAGAAAAGACCAGCACTCCTTGCATACCATCTTCAAAAAGACTCCAATGTTCTTTCTAACATGCTGGGAATGAGGAAATCTTTATTTATATGGGAAGGGTTACTCCATTTCTAGGAACGCAAAGAAATCCAGGATATAAACATCAGCTAAATGAGGGTATATTTCAGCAAAAGTAGTAATAAGAGGACAGGTCATGTCATTATAGGCCTATTTCAAGAAACAAGGGAAATCCCAAATAAACAACCTAACATTACATCTTAAAAAACTAGAAAAGAACAAATGAAGCCCAAACCAGTAGAAGGAAGGAAATAATAAAAATTAGAGTATAATTAAATGAAATTAAGAACAAAAAGACAATAGAAAAAAAATGAATGCAACACAGAACTGGTTCTTTGAAAAGATTAATAAAATTGACAAACCTCTAGCTAGACTCACTAAGGAAAAATGGGAAAGGACACAAACAAAATCAGAAATGAAAGAGGAGAAATTATAATAGATAACACCAAGTACAAAGCATCTAACAAGATACTATGAAAAATTATATACCACTAAATTTAGAAATCTAGAATAAATGGACAAATTCTTAGAAATATACAGCCTTCTTAAACCGAATCACGAAGAACTGGAAAATCTAAATAGACCAATCAACAGTAAGGAAATTGAAACAATCATCAGGAGGCTTCACTAGTGAATTCTACCAAATGTTCAATAATGATTTAACCTATTTCCCACTTAGAAAAAAAGTGCAGCTTGCTGCCAGCATTAATTTTACATAAACACACTCTTTGAAGCTGAAGCAAATCTGAATGGTTTTCAATGTGAAAATAAAATATAAAAAGTGTTCTTGGAGTTATTTCTAAATAGAACTTTTCTCTAATCTTTATGTAACAGATTCATCAAATGAATCTCCAGCTAACAATTGTTTTGAGAATGATGTTAACATGATACATAGGAATGCTACATTTTCTAGGATTTTACATTTTTAGTGATCAAGAATTACCATATTTTGTAAATAGAAATACCACTACTAAAAACAGAATGCTAGAAATAGAATGATGTCATTTGTTTCCAAAGACTATCAATATACTAGAATGATGCAAAAATAATAATAAAAGCAAGTATTGCATGACAAACTTTGGGAGTAAGGTTGTAGCTGCAAGTGCTGCTGGCAAGTATTCTTGGGGCAAACAGGAAATGGGTTAATACCTGTTCTCAAACTTCCAAAAAAATCGAAGAAGAGGCAATACTTCCTTACTCGTTTTATGAGGCCAATATTACTCTGATACCAAAACCTGATAAAGATAACACAAAAAAGAAAACTACAGACCAAAATCTCTGATGAATACAGATGAAAAATCCTAAACAAAATACTAGCAAATCTACTACAACAATACAGTAAAAAGATTATACACCATGATCAAGTGGGCTTTATTCCAAGGGCACAAAGATGGTTTAACATATGCAAAACAATTAATGTGATATACCACATAAACAAATAAAGGAAAAACACATATGATCATATCAATAGATGCAGAAAAAGCATTTGACAAGATATAGCATCTATTTATGATTAAAACACTTAATAAAATAGTTATAGAAGGAAAGTACCTCAGCATAATAAAGGCCGTATATGACAAACCTGCAGCTAGCATCATACTTAATGGTGAAAAACTAAAAACCTTTCCTCTAAGATCAGGAACAAGACAAAGCTGTCCCATCTCTCCACTATTATTCAATATAGTGTTAGAAGTTCTAATTAGAGCAATCAGACAAAAGGTATCCAAATTGGGAATGAAGAAGTCAAATTGTCACTTTTTGCAGATATGATTCTCTATATAGAAAATTCTAAAGACTCCACCAAAACCTATTAGAAACAAAAAATACAGTAAAGTTTAGGATATAGAATTGATGTATAAAAATTAATAGCTTTCCTATATACTAACAATGAATTTTCAGAAAAAGAAATGAAAAAAAACAATTTCTTTTTAAATTGTAACAAAAAGAATAAAATACCTAGGAGTAAACCTAATGAAGTATTTGAAGAACCTATACAGTGAAAACTATAAGGCATTATTAAAAGAAATCAAAGAAGACACAAAAAAATGGAAATATATTCTGTGTTCATGGATTGGAAGAATCAACCTAGTTAAAATAACTTCATTACCCAAAGCAATATACAGATTTAATGCAATCCCCATCAAAACCCCAATGACATTTTTTAAAGAAGTAGAACAAAAATCATCAGATATGTATGGAAACACAAAAGACCCTGAATAACCAAACCAATCCTGAGAAAAAATAACAAGGCCAGACGCATCACTCTGCCTGACTTCAAATTATACTACAAAGCAGCGATAATCTAAACAACATGATATTGGCAAACAACAACAACAACAACAACAAAACAATAAAAACAGACACACAGAGCAATGGAACAGAATTGAGAATCCAGAAATAAATCCTTATATATATGGGCAAATAATGTTCAACAAAGGAACCAAAAACATACAATGGTGTGAGGAATGGTTCTGGGAAATTGGAAAGCCACATGGAAAAGCATGAAACTAGACTACTGTCACCATACACAAAAGTGAACTCAAAATGGATCCAAGACCTGAATATAAGATCTGAGACAAATTGCACAGAAGAAAACATAGGTACCGAACTCATGGACCTTTAAAGAGGATTTTATGAATTTGACATTAATGGCAAGGGAAGTAAAAGCAAAAATAAAGCTCTTGCACAGCAAAAGTTAACTATTAAGACAAAGAGGCAACCATCTGAGTGGGAGAAAATATTTGCAAACAATGCCTCTCTTAAGGGCCTAATATCCAAAATATACAAAGAGCTCATATAACTCAACAATAAGAAAACAAACAATTCAGTTAAAAAATGGGCAAAGGGCCTGAACAGACACTTCTCCCAAGAAGACATACAAATGGCCAACAAACATGAAGATTCTCAACATCACTATCTATTAGGAAAATGCAAATCAAAACCACAATGAGATACCATCTCACACCTGTTAGAATAGCTATTATCAACAGGACAAATAATAAATGTTGGAGAGGATGCAGAATAAAAGGAACCCTCATACACTGCTGATAAGACTGCAAATTTATACAGCCACTATAGAAAACAGTATGGAGGTTCTGCAAAAAATTAAAATAGAATTACAATATGACCCAGAAATCTCTCTTCTGGGTATCCTCTCAAATTTTGAAAATACTTATTCATAGAGATATGTGCATCTGATATTCATAGCAGCATTATTCATGATGACCAAGACATAGAAACAACCTAAGTGTCCTTTACTAGATGATTGGATAAATAATATGTAGTACATATATACATGGACTATTACTCAGACATAAGAAAAGATGAAATACTGCCATTTGCAACAACATGGATGGATTTTGAGATTATCATGCTAAGTGAAATAAGTCAGACAGAAGTTGAGAACCATATGATTTCACTCATATATGGTATATAAAAGTGAAAGCAACAAATGAACATGACAAAGAAACAGAGACTCATGGACACAGACAATAGTTTAGTGATTAACAGAGGGAAGTCAGGGACAAAGAGAGGTAGATAGGAGTAGGAGGGTTGAAATATATGGTGACAGAAGGAAATTTAACTTTGGGTGGTGTACGGGCAATGCAATACACATATGACGTATTATTGAATTGTATGCTTAAAATCTACATGATTTTATTAACCAATGTCAAATTTAATTTTAAAAAAGGGAGAAAATGAGGGTATATCCAACATTATTTGGATATATAACAATCATGTAATCAATTGTTGAATGAATGAATGAATGAATCTTTTAAAATAAGGATCCAATATAATACAATCATACTAGTAGTGATCTAATCGTGATATTTTATCTCCTTTTTTGATTTAGTATTCCCCCACCCCATCACATACACACACACAGCAAGAGAGAAGCCAGGATAGAAAATACATTTATTTTATTCCAGTGCAAATTTTGAGGCCAGAAATAACCAATAATTATAGTTCAAATGAGTGATTTATTGCATTGACATATATTTAAGCTTCTACACTTTCTTAACAACAGGAAAAAAGAAAGTTCTCCTCACTGATTTTTCTGTCCTGTTTTGTTCCACTAATTGTATTTTTTTAATATAATTTTAGAGGGATGCACTGAATCGGCATGTGCCAATAGAAACTAAAACTTACCTTGTGTGAAAATAAAAATCAATATCTGGAGAATTGTTTGATAATTTACACTGAAAACAGGAAGGGTCGATAAGAAAAACACACTAGATTTCCCAGACGGCTGCATTGTGAGTCTGCGTAAAACAAAAGGCTGGGCAGGATTCCCCTGTGCCCACTGTCCTGTCCCAGTCCTATTGTCTGGGCCCATAGCACCACCACAAAACACACATCCTGATAGCATTTCTCTTGGGATCCTGGACAAATGGAGATTTTGCTTCCACCAGTTTTGCAATTTTTTTAAAAAAAGTTATCTACATTTGACTTTAAATATAGTTAAAGCCAATCTTTAGAAAGGGTTTTCTATTTCTTGTGTTCTTCTTTCCTATTTGTTTTCCTTATTGAAATCAGGAGATAAATGCTGAGCACACCGGATAATCCAGCACCATGCAGCAAAGCTGTGAGTAAGGTACACTCAGGTTTCATTTTGTCTTTCTTCCTTGAGAGCCTTCTAAAGATGGCCAAGGAAGAAAATAATCTGTTATTCTCAATGTAGAAGAGTTCGTCTTCAGACCGTTTGGCTCAACACACAGCCAAGGAACTTTGGCATGCTTCCCTGTAACTCTGCAGTTTGCTGCTGCTATCAAAGGAGGTTAGCCTTAGTCAGAAGGGCAGCGATGAAGGACCCAGTACCAGTTCCAGGTCAGAGTCTCCTGGTAAGGTGGAAGCAAATCCTAAAGGGCCTTCCAATCTAGTTTTCTCCCAACAGGAAGCTCCCTGAGACCTAGTAGGGACTATTGCTCTACAGTTACCCATTTATGGCCTGGAAGCATTAGATAACTTAATTTTCCTTTCATTCAGAGCATTTTCATGAACAACCAACATTTAAAATTGTCTCAAGACAATCACTAATGGTAGACATATCTGATAGAAGAAAGAATTAGAGAAAATTTATCACAGTATATTAGTATGGCCTCTGGTTGTTCCTTTTTCAATAATGTTAGCTGAATGCCTACTGTGTTGGTGTAGACGTGTAAGGTATAAATAGACATACAAGACATAGGCCTTGTCCTCAAGGAGTTTTCCATTCACACATGGAAATAAGGGCTGAGCCCAATAGTGCAACGGAGTTTGTGCTCAGTGGCACAGAATAATCAGTGCATGTGGAACTATAAAGTAACTCCTAAGAACATAGAGAAAGGGAAGAAAAAAGCTTTGCCTTCTAAAATTTAAACTAGAAAGGTACAGTTAGACACATCCACAGTGGCTGAATTTGGTCTGAGGATAAAGCAAAGGCTGTAAGCTAATGCAGATTTGGGGGAAAGTAAAACTATACTCAAAGATGCCCGAATGTCTCAAGGAGTGTGTGGGGTGGAGGTGAGGAGTGAGGTATAATATTGTGGTGAAACATATTTAGTCTTTTTGAAGTAAAACTGAATTGACAGAAGGTTGTCAGTTCAAAGAGGAGGTAACTCCAAAATCTAGTGCTCATTGGCCTAAGAAGATGAGCAGTTTAGATCCTGTGACAGAGGAATCCCCATTTGGCTCATAAAGCAAGCAACTTGTTTTGATTCTATACTCACTTAATATTCTGTTTATAAATTGGCTTCTAGTGTAAGTCTATCCATCAGGGACGTACTCTTCTACTCATGTGACATACGTATTCTATCTATGTAGGTTATAACTATCATTGTAAATTAATGTAATGGCATTTTGCAGTGCATGTGCATGTGTACACAGACACACAGACACACAGACACACAGACACACACACACACACACACACACACACACACACACACACACACACCAGTTCCCCGAAGTCAGATAATGTGTATCTATTTCTAAGAATAATTCTGCACAGAATATGCTGTTCAAAGTCAGGCTCTATACTTACCAGCCTGAGGACCAGAGCCTGACATTAGTGAATGTGCCAAAGTGACCTGATTGAGACCATTTATCCACTAGCCATCTGCCCTCCTCTCGTGACACCCCAAGCTCACTGACTGGTTTTCAGATCAAGCTAAAACATCAACCAAATGTCACAAACTATGCAAGAGGATATACATTTCACTTCTAGCTAGAGTAATCAAGGAAACACTATCCTTGAACAAAATGTAGAGATTCATTAGGAAAGGGTCCTTGGTGAATGGGAACCCAAAGGCCAATTCATGAACCAGACACAGAGGGACGTGCACAGCCTGGACAGAGAGGAGCTGATAGGAAATAGTGGGCGATAATGTGGGAAAGGAGGTTTGGGCCATCATGGGAGGCCTGAACTGCTAGAATCAGGTGTTTGAATTGTATTGTGTAGGAACTACTGAACAATTAAAGGGTTTGGGTAAGAATTTGTGGTGTAAGTGCTATACTATGATTACAGTTGGCAAGATGGATTCAACTGAGGTGCAATTTAAAGGCAAAGAGACAAATTTGGACAAGTTTGGAAGCCATTGTAATGAGATAACTATGTCTTAAAGTAGGATGGAGGCAGATGGATGACTGAAAAGAAAGTATAAGTGCTAGAAAAGGGATGAAGAAAATTTCTACTGAAGCATCCATTAATTAGTCAGCCTCCTGCCTCTGGCTAAAATTATTTAAACAGAATTATTCCAGTCATAGGACAGCAATGTACAATATCAGAGTCAAAAGGAGCATCTCACCTCATTTTAATAAGTGGGGAACTGGCTCTAGGAAGATGACAGTAAGATGCATGTTACTGAGGAGCAGGGACAAGAAATGCTGAGGGGGGTAAGTTCAGGCAAAGACTGAGGAAAGAGGGATCAGTGTTGGGCCTGGTGGTTTAGATGAGTTAGAGTCATAGGTGGATTAGACTGCTTCAGCCAAGAGGGAAACAGAGAGTGAGTGAGTGAATGAAGCTATTAGTTGGAGAGTAATTGGCCCGAGGCACAGAAGAAAAGGTATTAGTGAGGCGAACTCCAGTCAGGAACTGCAGGTCTGGGGCTGGTAACTATAATAGCTTATAGTAAAATTTATAATAGCTTATAGTAAAATTTATCTTATGTAGTCTGAGGTGGAATAAGGATGCCGGGTAACTTCAAGGTAACCCTTGCTTAAACTATCCACTCTGCTTGTGTCTTAAGATAAGCTGTAAATTGGAAGTCTTGTACATTGCTGGTGGGAATGCGAAATGGTGCATTTGTGTGGAAAACAGTTTTATGGTTCCTCAGAAAGCTAAACATAGAATTACCATATGATCCAGAAGTTATACTTTTTAGGTATTGAAAAACAAACAAAAAAAATTTGAAAGAATTTAAAACAGAGCCTCAAACAGGTACTTATACACCAGTGTTCATTGAAGAATTTACTTACAGTAGCTAAAGGTAGAAATGACCCAGATGTCCATCAATAGATGAATGGATAAAGAAAACGTGGTACATACATACAATTGAATGTTATTCAGCTGTGAAAAGGAGAGAAGTTCTGATATATGCTACAACATGCATGAATCTTGAAAACATTATGCTAAGTAAAATAAGCCGAGCACAAAAGGACAAATATTGTATGAGTCCACTTGTAATATAAAATATCTAGAAAAGGCAAATCTATAGAGCCAGAAAGTAAGTTACCAGGACCTTGGAGTGAATGCAGACTTATTGCTTAATGGCTAAAAAGTTTCAGTTTGAGGTGATGAAAACATTTTGGAAATAGATAACGGTGATTGTTGTACAACAACATGAATGCAATTAATGCTTTTGAATTGTACACGTAAAAATTGTTAAAATGGTAAATTTTATGTTATGTATTTTTTACCAGAATTTAAAAAATATGTTTTTTAAAAAAAGGGAAGCTGCGAAGTCTGCTTGTAGAGCACAGTTTGAGCCTGAGTTCCTAAGAGGTCATTTCTCTCCTCCTCAAGGATGCCGTGCCCTACAGCCACCCCTATTTCCCTGAGGGGATAGAAGATGGGGCCACTCTATGACCACCACGTCTGCTACAACCACAACTGACAGCCTACATCCCAGCTTCCCCAGTGACTCCCAGAGTCAGTCCTGTGGGATTGTAAATAGCTTTGTCGTTGATTAGAATTAGCTCCACTACCCGTCCCTGCTGCTAGAATACACGTGGGACTAGGCAAATCGGAAGTGCTGGTTTCTGCAGCTTTTTGTTTGGTAGAATGCCAGAGAACACAGCTTTTGCTGTCATAATTGGTCTAAATTTAAACGCTCACTTGTTTTTGTTTCAAATTGGTTTGTGTGTGCATGGACACAGACTAGGTTTGTGGGCAGAGAGTGTATTTTGTCAACATGGAGAAAATGAATGAAAGTTTTTTGTTATCTAAACCAGCCCTTGTTTTCAATGTTGGTTTCCATATGGGTTGATAAATGTTCTCCAGCCTTCGAGTCAAGGAGAGGTTGAAATCCAACCACTTAATTGGAGGTTTTCCAGTTCACAGTAGTTAACTTTTCTACAAATTGTCTCCCTAATTTAGAACAACATTCAAAGAATAATAAGCATTATACTTCACCTTAGTTTGGGCTTATTTCTTGACTTCTGGGTAAATTATTCAGAATTAAAAGACATGTATTGTCTTTCAAGAGTTTTCAGTAAGTTTATGAAAGGAAAAAAAATTGTCTTGAATTTTATTAGTGATTTTCAGTTGAATTACTAAATGGGGTGATTTAGTATTTTTCAGTGAATGCAGCATTAATTTGCATATTAAATTGCATTACATCTGCCTCCATTAATGAAATTATTTTTAGATTTAGACAATCAATACAGTCTTTTGCAATATTCAAATCCTGACATAAGAAATAATGCTGGCTCAATTGTACATTCAAATACTTCCTAAAACATCTTAATTCGTCTATGCTCATTCTTCTCTCAAGTTTAGGTTCATGGCTTTGGTGATACTTGCAAAGTTGTTCGTGTATATGATGGCTGGGGAGAGTAGCAGATGTTTTTGTTTTTGTTTTTTTCTAGATAAGCCTTTCTTGTCATCCTATGCCAGAAAAAGAAGGAAATTTCTCTGATTTAAACACATCTATTGAATGCCCTGTGTATTAGGCTAAATGCAATTGTGGACAAGCCAGGCATGGTGCCATGCATGAGGCTCTGCTGGAAGACAGCCTTGGCATCTTGGGACAATCAGAGTTGTGACTGCAATCACAAATTATTCCATGAGGAAGCAATGTAGGCAATATCTATAGTACTCATCATGACTGCCCAGGGAGCCTTCTGACAGGGTCAGATTTTAAAAAGGCAGACTCAAGTCTTGCTTATTAAATTAGCTGATGACATGAGGCTCAGAGAGAGCGGGGCAGGATATGTTGTTTGACAGGATTCAAAAGCCAAATCCACAAAGAAGAAAGTTAAAAGAGAATATTTTAAGGTCTGGCACTTGGATACAAAAAGAACACCACCAACAGAGGATAAAGGATATATGGTGATCAAGTATGGAAAAGTTTTAGTTGAAATAAACTAAAGTTGTAAGTCATCAATATGGCGAAAGCTTTCCAAATGTGCATAAGCTTTCCGGAATGCTTATGCAACCCTAGAATGTATTAATAGACTATGGTATTTAGTTAAAGAAAAACTGTAGCTTAAAACATTTGCAGGCAATATACACAGATGTCAAGCAAATGCTCTTTGAGGTCAGACAACTGTTTTTCAGATCCTATCTCCAGCTTATTTTGTAGTAGAATCTCTTTAGGAGTGAGTCAATATAAAAATATCAGAAGCACATTACACTTTTTAACTTGAATTATGAATGTTCATTCTTTCACATGCTTTTTTGGCATAGGTCAGGCCTTTTTCTTTAAGGGTGGAGCTGACCTTCGGTCAGAACACACTGGTGTGGACATATCTGTGGATTGAGACCCGCCTCCATTCTCGTTAGTTGGGTGTGTGTTCTGATGGGGTGTAACAATATTTGGAATATCATCCCTCTGAATATGGGTCTTCAGGAGTTTTTTGTTTTCTCATTTAAATAAACCTCATCTTTAATAAATTATCTAAGATATCTAGCTTTTGTTTTTTTTAAGGAGCAAGTACCTGAAGACATCTTCCAATCAATCCAAATCATTCTAGAATTTTTATTTTTTTTCCTTTTTTCTTTTACAGTTTTCTTGCTCTTATTTCAACAGCAACATTTTAAGAGACTCATCTGCAACAAGTTTCTCTGACCATTCAACTTAATTTTTATATAAATGATAACTTTCTTTTCTCACTCATGCTTCATCAGCTTATGTACTATTTCATTAAATTACACTATTAAAATGACCAATATAACTGGCATAAATAGAATGGGGACAGACAGCTGTCTCACATAAAACTCAAGAGAAAAATGTAGGTACTAGAGAAAAGCCCACTAGTGGTGAGCAGTCACTGTACTGTGAAACAGGATCATGATCAGAGAGTGTTGTCACCAGGATGGTTTATCAGTATTGAAGAGTGCTTATGATTGATTGAAGGAGAGGCATTTAGTTTAAAAAAGAGTTGACTCAATTATATGAATTTCCTTAGCTGTTGGAAGATTTATGATATGGAATATTCTCTAGGAATCCTGAGATAGGTAGAGTTAGGGTAGAGGTAGAGAACACAAACCACTGAATAACATTATAGGCAGACAAATTTCAGCTCACTCTGGTATGAATTTTAATGAAGAATTTAAAGATGACATAGGATCTCTTGGTAGTGTTGGTGTAGGACAAATTCAGGATATGGTAGGGAATTCAGTTAAATAATTATAATTTCTCAAATTGTAATGGCAATGCAGGAAAATCAGTAATTGAGGAAAATCTACTAAGAAGGAACAAGCAGAAGACACAACTTGGGCTTTCAGATTGCCAAAATCAAAGCAGTCCTCAATGTCATTGCTTCATCTTAACTTCAAAGAACACGTTGTCTCTCTCTTTTTTAAGAAAGCTAATATTAATTTATTTATTATTTCCTGAGTACCTATGATGTGCCAGTATTGGGGATATAAAGATCTCTAAGGCACAAGACCTTCAGTGTTGTAGTGGGAGCCGACTGAACAAGTAGCCACTCACAGTCCAAAGTGGAAGGGGCAGTGATGGAAATGTGCGCAGATCCTACTAACGCACAAGTTGATCTTAGAGCAGATTGTGACATCAGGAAGAAGGGAGAGATTTGTCTTAAGATAGACTCAGGGGGCCTGCAAAAAAATGCGGCATGAGGAAATCCAGTTTTTGAAGTCTTGATTTAAAAAAAAAAAAATGCTTTCTGAGGATGAAAATGTGTCATAGGTAATGCTACCTATGAATTTTACTCAGATCTGATTTCAAACACCAAAATAACTCAATTGATTGAGGAGTAGAATATAACTTAAGCTAAAGAATAAACAAACATTTTTGTTTCTGAGTGAAGTACTAAGCGAGGCACTAAGATTATTGAGGAAAATTCTTTGCTATATGGCTTACATCATCATCATTCTAAGGGAAGGTAAGATAAGCTTCTACTGCCAGGTTTACAAAATCTTATCTAATGATTGCAGTTCATTTTCTCTGGCATGAGAAACAACCACCACTGTGATAACCCTGATAATACACATAATACACAACTAAAAACAGGTAGCCAAAAAATCTGTCAGAATTCTAATGGCAACAGTTTGTCTCAGTCACACACAAATAGTATTCTGTATTTTCCATTCAGCATACAATGATTGTCTAGTCACTGTCTTCTCTTCTGTACTGAATATCAGTCAATTTGTCCAAGATCCAGCTTGCAAGCTTAGGTGCATTCTCCGTAGTTGCAATGTGTAGTCTCTTGTACAGTATATCAGAAACTGGGCAAACAATGTGGGCTGTGCCAGAGCCAGACATCCTCCTCAATGGTTTCTGCTCCAGGGCTATTGTCAACTCACCCATGGTGAGATACCTCTCCTTGACACCTTAAATTCATTGCACTTGTATGTCAGGCCCAGAATGCTCTGTCATGTCACTCCTGGAAGAATGGTGCCATCTAGCAGAGGAGTTTCCACTGCTTCTTCTCCATCTTCATTTATCTAGTAGAGAAAAAGATCCGTAGTTCCAACTTCTATCATCTGATTATCTTCTCCATAGAGGCACAGAACCTGCTGACACCTGTTATTGCTTCACATTGGACAAAAAGAAATGAGCCATAATTCCCTCTCATCTTGCAGTCCCAGTGCCACCTTTCCAGGCTCTTACAGACTTCAGTCTGGCTCACAGGGACACTGGATTAAAGGTTCCACTTGAAAAATAAAAACCCACCAGACTCAAGATTACAAAGATCAGGGCTTTGGTAGGCTTCTTGACTCCAAGAGAAGGCTCAGTTCCGATGAGTGTAGGACAAATATATAAACTAATAAATGTTGAATATAGGCGCCATTCTTGATCCAATATCACGAACTATTGAAAATACTTTGAAATCTCTTCCTTGTCAAATCCCAGCAAAGCTGCTCTTACAGCAGATCGGTATGTTCTGTCCATGTTGAAGGGACCAAATGAGTTCGAAAGAGTCAGATTTCATTATCTACTCCTCGAAATGCTTTCATTCCTTCAAATAACTCTGCTGCATAGAGCAAACCAATGAGCCAGAATGCAATGACAGGTTTTTGAAGAAGCTTATGTGATTTCTCTCAATCAAACTCTGAAGACCACTCAACTATCAACATGTGATCCATGAAAACAGTTCCAGAAACCAGAGTATTTTGATCTGTTTTTTTTTCTTTAAAATACTGGTTGGTATGGTTATTAGATATTTTGCCTTAAAAGTCCACATCACCTCTTTTGATCCAGTACATTCTTCAGTGCATCCATCATTGCAGTCTTTCATTGTTCTGGCAGTTGTGGGAACAGCTGGAGCTGAACAGAGACAAACTTCATGTGTCCCAGGTCTTCCATGTGTCTGAGTTGGAGGCTGCAGGAATGTTTGGGGGAGTCCCTTGGCTGGTGGCTGTTACATGTGGCAGGCAGGACTGCCCACTTTCCTCTTTAAAAGAATAATTATTGTCTCAAGATATCTGAGACTATACATATGTATTTTGATGCATAGATGTTCTTATTCTTTCACTATGAGAATTTCACATCTCAAATCAAGGAGAAAAAAACACAGATCTTATTGATATTATTCATAACAATATTTTCTGGAATAAATAGTATTATTTCACATCTCTACTACATGAACATTTATTAAGTGAATTTGTTATGATTTAAAATGACTTACAAATCTGAAAAGAAATATATAAGATTGATAATGCTTAATAGTGCTTATTTTGAAAAATATGGTGATGGGTCCTATCCTGTTGAATAAAATCCACTTGACATAGTTGTACCTTTCAGAGTATAGAAATCTAATATGATAGATTATTTTCTTATTAGTAGACAACACATAATAGCTGCATTTAATAGTCTTTAACTTTAGGTAATTGTCACATTTCGAGGAATATAATTTGAGCCCCAGTATATCTTTGCTCCATTCCATAATAGAGTTTTACTGTACTTCACGGCCATAAATTTCCAATTCAGAATCCCTTTAAAGCATATCGATACATACAGGAAAAATATCTTCCCTTCACATGTGGCTGCACCGATCCAAATTAACTCAGACTTCCTCATAAAATGATGTATGTCATCTGGACCCTCTAACATGAAAAGCCGGTACTGGTACTACAGTATTGATTGTTTATAGTCTGCTTCTATTCTGATTGGTGAGTGCTGACCAGCTTCCATACAGATTGGTGAGTACCCATGCTGAATCAGGTGTTAGATCTAGTTAATATCACCACATTAGAATCCCCTGTAGAGCATAATACCCAGGAAATGCTCAGGCTCCACATCTCCCTCATTCTGATTTAATTGATCTGAGGTGGCATCAGCTTTCTAGGTCAGTGTGTCTCAAACTGTCTATGTAAATGACCAGTTGTTGCTATTGTTGCTTGTTGTAAGTTCCAAACTGATATTTTTGTGAATGAAATGAAAACCGCATGATTGGATGCTGCTGCAATGTCAAATTGCTATAAAAGTTTCTAAACACAGAAGTGTTTATCTTTGATTAGTGACAGTTTACAGGTCATATTTTAAGGATCACTGATAATGACACAAATCCAGAGTAGTAAACCACAGGCTTAGAGAGCCTGGGTTGTCTGTCAGTCCTTGCCTTCCATATAACTTCTTACACTTCTACTTGTATTTTATACTTTAATAGTCTAAAGACTTTTTTTTTTTTTTAGTCAGAACCATTTATTGTAAGGAATTGGCTCACATAATTATGCATGCTGGCAAGGCTCAATATCTGCAGGGTGAGTCAGCAGGCTCTAGACCCAATATTTCAGTTCAAGTTCAAAGGCAGGAAAAAAGCCAATATTCTGGTTCGAGGGCTGTCAGTCAGGAAGAAGTCTTTCATATTCAAGGAAGGGTCAGCCTTTTTGTTCTATTCAGGCCTTCAACTGATTGGATGAGGCCAACTCACATTAGGTAGGACAACCTGCTTTACTCAGTCTACTAATTTAAATGCTAATCTCATCCAAAAACACTCTCACAGAAACAGCCAGAATAATGTTTGACCGAATATTGAACCACCCTGTTACTCAGTCAAATTGACCATAAAATTAAGCATCACACCATGACGCATACAAAAATGCTAGGCCTTTATCAAATCTTCTGTATCAGAGGCATTGTCTAAGGCTCTGAGGAACACAAGGTAGCTCAGATTCAGGTTTTGCCCTCAAAAGGCTCACATCAGTATTGAGCAAAAGAAGGTAGCTAGCATGCATTCACACCATTAAAACGCAATTTAGTAAGTGATGTAATAAAGTCATATCCAGGATGATATTGTAGGAGAAACTTGTGGCTCACAAGGGTTCCATAAGTTTGATATGAAACCATTTAGATTTTTTCAAAAAGTCTCCCTTTTTAATCCACCAGCTTAATAATAAATAGGAAGAGACACATAATAGATTCCCAATAAGGACATGTTTCTCAATTAGGAGGTTGTTTACTGCCTTTTTAAAAAAAAAATAATAGTTGTTATCACCATGCTAAGCATCCATTGCAATGAGCATAAAAAAATACTGTCACTTGTGTTTCATTATATTGGCCCAATTCACATTTAGTTACATCATGTCCTAAACATTGTAACTGAAGCAGAATCCTTGAGACTTCCGTAAAACAGAGGTAACAATAAAAGCTTAAAACCTGGTGTGTTTAGAACCTGTGCTAGGTTTTAGTAATATACCACTCAGACGCCTACTGGGCTGCTAGATAAAGAGCCCCCGGGATCCATCTTTCAGTTGCTCTCAAGTAGCTGGAAATAGTTTGCTGTGGCACCTCAGCCTTTAAAGGCACTAGGGACTTATTATTTTAATCCTTGTACAGCCTGATTTATCCCTTCAAACATCTGTCAGCTGTGCTTTGTCTTGAAATTGGTGCTGATGTTACTGCTGATTTTTCAACAGCAGCTGGGAGATGTTCATTAGTTAGACTCTCAGAGGGTGTGTATATCTGTAATATTTTCTTTTACTAATGATCTTGGAAGCATTAAATATTATGCATCCCATATCTACAGAAAATCTTGGGATTTTTATTTCCCTGCTTCCAGATTTGAAGCATTAGGTTTTACTTAATTAGCTAAATTATTAACAACCCAGTCCCTGAGTCCTGGAGATATAAAAGAAAAATGGACTTTAAGTTCCTGGGCTAAAGCCTTGTTATTTAACGCAGGGGAGAGAACATGGCCCATTCTCTCCAGCAGATATAAATAAGAGCTGAAGCATAATTTTTCTTAAATGATTTCCAAATTAGTTTGTCAATAGAACAGTCCTTGATTTAGCGCTCATTAAACTTGATTGAGCTCTCATTCGCTTTACCTCCTTCTGTATTCAGAACAGAGGAGAGGAGGAGAGGTTATTTTGCCCTCTTAAACTTCTCTATCATTCCTTTAGTTGGCCATGGTGAAAGCTCTTATTTGTCTGCTCGAAGATTTAAAGATCTTTCACTCATTTTGTTCTTAATACCTGGTGACTTACTTCCCATATGTAGACAAAAGCAGCAGCATTGTATCCTGCATTTGAAGCATTTAATATTCTGTCAAAGAACTCGTCTGCACCTCTGGCTTCGTTGTTGCTGTGCTTCTATCATTATTTTTTTTTCCTCCAGTTAATTTATTCAGGTTATTTGCATCTGGAGGGGGTGGAGTAGGAAGGTAACTCAAGAAACATTGTGAATCTTCTGTACTTCTGGTAGAAGATGCTGTGGATGGGAGCCATGAGGTATTATGACACTATGGGCCAACTTTATAATTTTACTCAAGTTAGGACCTGGCAAAGGTCCTGGAATGAGTCTGGAATGTATTAAAAGAAAAAGAGCTTCTAGAAAATGATAAAGTAGCCTTGAAGTTGCAGAGAATTCTCCCAGCATTCCTCACACTCGCTTTACCCTAAACTGGAGTAACGGACCATGCCCCTTCACCTCTCCTTTCCCATTAACAGGCAGCCGGCAGGACCTGCTCCCTACAAAAGCTAGCTAGCTCTGAGCGTGCCTGTGCCTGTGCCTGTGCCTGTGCCTCAGCCTCACATAGAAGTGGAATATTATCCAGCAAATTTCCACAAAAGCCATAAGACAGATTCTGTAAGCAGGCTGGAGGTGAGTTTCTGTGGCATATGGATGTGTACTATAGGCCTTGAGCTCTTTGAAGAAATAATTTGTGTTTTATTCATCTCTGAATCTCCCCGAAATATTGAAAAGCTCCGTCGCACAATGAAAAAGACAAAAGTGTGCAGAGTTAGACAATCAAGTTCTCAAATCTAGATTGTAATCTCTCTAAGCCTTAGTTTCTTCCTCTATACAATGCAGATAATATCCCTCTAACTGACCCTAAGACCCTAATCATCAAATACATAATAAACCAGTGAATGGTCTTCCTTTTAACCTCCCTTCTACAGTGACTTGTGTATAATTGGTTCCCAAAAAATAGTGTGGCTCCTCCCCAGGACCTGTTTTTAAATCTTCTTCCTCTTATCTTCTATCCTATTCATCTCATTCATCTTATCCCCTTTATTAAAACCCTTTCTGTTTTCCTTAGTTTGCCTTTTCTTTTTCACACATTTATACCTCAAGTCTGATAATTCTGCTCAGTTCTGCCAACCACCAGGCATTCCCTAGACTAATTGATGCTTTTCCAGGCTAACAATATCATTGACCTTTATCCGAAAACAAGAAATAATCCACCTACTCATTTCTCATCCACTTGGGCCAGCGGATTGCAAATCTTCCAGGAATCAGATAAACTATTGCACAGTTCAAATCCTCCCAAAGGGGACAACAGGACTATTACTGACATGCTATCTACTTGATTACTCTTGTTTTTTTTTTTTTTTTCCCAGAAGGTATTATCATGAATAGTTTTACAATTGAGACTATATACCGTATTTGCAATTCTTCCTGCCTGCCTTTATTGCCTTTCTTAGAACACCATTCTCTACATCTCTTTCAAACTGCCTCCTTTCCAGAGCCAAGGTAACTCTTGCTTGAGGCTCCAGGGAATGAGAACAGATGTGAAATTCTCCTGCAGTTAGAAGATATCAGTGCCACTGTGTTTTAACCACTGATATGAACCAACAGATAATTACAGTTTAAAATTAGTATTTTAATGAACCAGTCTTAGCAAATCTCCCAGGCATTCAAGAAACAAGCAGGAGGGAGGATGTTAATTGAGAAGTCCAACAGATGGATGGTCAGCAGGTACTGATCTGACAGAGAGTTGGACATTCCAGTTTTTATGTGATGCACGAGGCAGGGAAAAGCCCATATTTAAAGGTGAACAGATATACCTAAAGAGTGTTAAAAAAAAATCCACTGAGTAAATTAGAAGATCTACTTAGTTTTATTTAATGATTCATAAATTGGGCAACATCCCATCTTAGCAAATAGAAAGATGCTCCAAGGTCTGTACTAAATGGAGGGCTTTTATAGGCAGCAGTGGGCAGCAAAAAAGGAAGCTTCTTGCAGAGTGCATTATTTCAGACGTCGCCTTCCTATGGGGAAGTTTGAGGGTCTCTTAGGCAGATTACCTTGCTAGTTGCTGACCAGGCAATTCCTGATTGACTGGTTAAAGGTCACATTCCTAGGAGAAGCTAAAGCTGCAATTAAGTCTTGGTTTGCTGATATGGGGCTTAGCGCAAGTGACTTGATTCTGAGTCTGCTGTTTTTCGTTGTTGGGGTTTTTGTTTGTTTGTTTGGATATTTTTTTTTAACAAGAGCAGTGTCAAACTCTAATCAATCATAGATCTGAGACTTCAATCCAAGAATCTAAAATTAAATATCAGAGCAAAATATATAGAACAATAAATTCCTCATCCATATAAACCTAGTGGCAAGGTTCTCTTTTTCCCTTTCAGAGATGAATGACATCATTAAATATTTATGTGGCCTGATACCCCGCAGTAATCATAAGCGGTATCATAAACTGTTAGAGCAAAATAGAAATGTTAGAAATCAGGAGTTAGTAGGTGAAATTGCTATAGTTTATTTTTTAAATGTTTATATTGCTAAATATGTATTTTGTGAAGGGCTTAATTGTTAAACAACCTATTCAATTAAAAGGAAAGCCATAGATCATGTTAAAAACAGTTTGAATGCTAGTTTAAAATGGACTATTAGATGCCTCCCTGTAGGGGTGCTGAAAAGATCTGCGCTCTTGCTTGGGGAACTTGGATTAGTTGATTAAACTTCTGTGCCCTGATCTCTCATTCTCAAAATGATGTTACTACCATTTGCCTTACATGGCTTACTGAAAAATAGGGAAAACAGAATTCAGTGATGTTATCAAACTGCAAGGCTAGCATAAGGACATATCTAGCACATGAATGGAACAAAGTCAACTTCTTACAGAGTGTGCTTTAAGGAAACCCACCATACAGCACACAAGCCACAATTTATATCTCAATATATTTTGAATTAAAAGCCACTATTAACAAGAAAATAAAAATAAACGTGAATATATTTCTACAGCTAGTGTTTTGTGCCCCAGCAAGAGACTGGCTGGGATCAGGTAGAATACTTGCTTACCCAAATCTCTGACTCAGTCTAATCCCTGAAGAAAATGCTCACTCTTGCTAGCAACTATCTTTCTAAGAAACTAGGCATGGTGAGATCTGTCCTGACTCTCACCCCGCCTTGAGCTAGCTCCCTTAACTTACATAGATTCTGAACCCTAGTCATCATTCTTACTGCTGTTTTTAGTCCACCTTCTATCCCAGGGACTTGATGCTGCTTTAACAGAAAGTTAGCTTCTAGATTAGATGAAGCAAAGAGGGGAATGTCCTGCCCTCTCTTCCACTGTTCCATTAAGGATGATTCTTCTTAATGAGCTATTCACAAGGTATCAGCTAGTAATCCAGCTGAGTTGCTTCTTTACTTCCTGTTTTCTAAGCAACACCTGGGCCAGTCTTGATTGGACAAGAGCAAGCACTCTGCATTGCTGTTTTCTCCCAGGTCTATAGGGCAGCTCTTGACATTCAATAGACACTATTCTTTTTGTTCGCAAAAGATTAAATTTATACTTTATTGAGAACTGCAGTTTGCATTCATTTCAATTTCTCTACTTATATAGCTGAAACTTTGTTACATACTGTTGATTAATTTGGGAGATTGCTTTATGTTGTGTGTATATATGTGTGCATATTTTTGTGTATATATATATATATATATATACAAAATATATATAATATATATATGTAATATATATATACACATTCATATAATTTTCAATATTTTTCATTGCTGTTCATTATAATGCACACTTATTAACTATCAAGTCCCAGATATTATGCTAGGCATCATATATACAAATATAAATTTGTTAAATGCCTTATTGTTTATTATCCAGGCATTGAAGTAATTTGATTCCCAAAATTCTGTACCCTTGTCAATTTCAGCAGACACTAGGAAAATAAATAATTCTACCTTAGATAGTAAGTTGCCTGAATGCATTAACTTGGGCATATTTTAGTTCTAGAATTTTATTTGAGAGGAGTAATTATTAAATTTATACCTGCTTACTACTATTTTCAAAATATAAAAATGTATTAAAAATAGGGGGTAAATTATCAGTGACCTTTCTGCCCATTTGTAACTTATAAGCATTTTAGGATATTCATTCTTTTCTCCATTCATATTTAATATACGGTGTAGTTGGACTAATACCATATATACAGTTTTATAGCTATTTTAATGTAACCTTGCAGAAGTAAGCATTCTCCCATGTTATTAAAACCCATGTCATTTTTAAATACTGGTTAATAAGCTTTTAAATAAATATATTAGAGTTACTTAACAATTTTTTTAAAATTTTAGAGATTTGAGTTGTTCGTAGTCTATTAAAATCTAAATAACACTGTAGTAAACAACATTGTCCATGCATTACAGTTGGTATTTTGAAAATTTTTCTAAGGCTGGTACTTTACATTAAAAGGAGTGAAGGGACTATAAATATTTGTATAAAATCTCCATCTGGACATACGTAATCTTTTCTCATGGATAAATACATAGGAGTAAAATTGCTGAGTCTTAGCGTAGGTATGTCTTTAACTTTATATGAAACTGCCAAACTGTTTTTCAAAGTTGCCTTTTACATTTTACTTTCCTACCAGCAATGTACAAGAGTTTTAGTTAATCTATATCTCTGCCACCATTTGCTACTGTCAGTCTTTTTCATTTTAGCTATTGTGGTAGGTATGTAATGTTATCTCATGTGGATTTTATTTTAATTTCCCTAATATGACTAATGTGGTGGAACATTTTATAATGAGCATATTGGCTATTTGTATATCTTTAGTGAATTATATTTCTTTTGTTTAACTGTTTTCCCCATTTTAAAAAATTGGATCATCTTATGATTGAGTTGAATGTCTTCTTTACTATTTTCTGGGTATAAACCCTTTGTAAGATAAATGTATTGTGAATGTGTTTTCTCAGTCTGTGTGTTGTCTTACATTTTCTTAACAGAATCTTTCAAAGAGCAGACATTGTTAATTATGATGACATACAATTTTATCAAATATTTTTATGGTGTCCATATTCTATATTTTTATATTCTATCTTTAAAAAACCTTTGCTATACCAAGGTCTTGAAGATTGCTTCCTTATTTTTCTGGAAATCTTATAGTTTTAACTTTTACATTTAGGTCTAACATCCATTATATCCAATAATTAGCTCTATTAAGTCTAATTATTGTGTATAGTGTAAGAGGTGCATTTTTTTCCACATGGATATCCAGATATTTCAGCACTATTTGTTGAAAAGATTACTCTTTCTCCATTTAATTCCTATGACACTTTATTGAAAATCAGTTGAACATATATGTGGGTTTGTTTCTGGGCTCTCTATTCTGTTCCACTGCTCTATTTGTCTTTCTATACATCAGTACTTTTGAATATCATTTTACTGTAAGTTATATTTCTAAAAATGGATTTTTGTGCTTGAAGTTATCACCATTTTTAAAGCTAATGATTAATATGCTTAAATTTTTTTCTAGAAATATTACATCTGTTTATTCTTCCAAGCACTCTCCCAACCTTCAGTATAGGTTGTTTCATTTAAAAATATGCATGATAACTTAACTTTTGGAAAATATTATGTCATTGTTTTTAAATGGCTATTTATCACAATATTCATTGGCTATTTGTATGGCTTTTCTTGTGAATTACATGTATTTATTCTTTATGTATGTTTACACTGTGATTTTCAGCTCTTCTCTTAATGATACATAAAATCTATTTATGTGATGAGAATATGAAACTTTTTTACCATATTTATTCTAAATAGTTTATCAGTTTGTGTTAGCACTTAACTTTATTAGTCGCATTTCCAATATCAAGAGATGTTTAATATTTATTATTTTATTTCTGAATAGATTTTAAAATCACTTTTTCATGTTCTCCAAAAAATCCTGTTAGGATTTTAAGATCAAATTAAATGAAATATATACATTTACTTGTGCGAAAGTAGTATCTTCACGTTTTCCATTCTTGTCAGTCAAACACATAGTATGTCTCCATTTTTCTCTTGGTAGAATTCTATAAACTTATTCATAGAAGTCTTAGACATCTCTTGTTAAAGCATATGTTAAACTTAATGTTGCTACCATGAACAGCATCTTTTTCAAATTACATTCCCAACATTGTTAATATTAAAATATAGCACTCTATTAATATTTGCTTATTGATCTTTTCTCTAGACACTGTGCTGGGCTGGTATCAATTTGGAATATTTTTCATTTGATTTCCTATTTATGCAACTTATTTTCTCAGCAGGTAATAGTAATATAGTTATTTCATTGTCAGGAGTTTTTTCTAATTATTTTTCTTTATGCTTTGTTGAATTGGCCATAACTTTGTGACAATTTTAAATAATAATTGGCATAATAGTACATGATCTTAAAAACCTCAAATATCCCTTACAGACCATATAAAAGTATATTAAAAATTAAGGTAATTTGAGACTTGGAGAAATATAAAGGTTGTCGAAGTTAATGTTTAGTTAATTTATGAATTTCCCGTATAACCTCAAAAATTCTGCATTAACATCTTAAGTGACGTAGACAGAGAAATTACATTTTTGTTTTCTAGGGCTGCCGTAACAAAGTGCTACAAACTGGGTAGCTTAAAACAACATAAATTTATTCTGTAACAGGCTGCAGGCTACAAGTCTGAAATCAAGGTATTGGCAAAAACATGCTTCCTCAAAAGCCTCTCAAGGAAGATGCTTCCTGCCTCTTTCAGCTTCTGGTAGCCCCAAGCATTTCTTGTCTGGTGGCAGCATAACTCCAATTCGGCCTCCATCTTCAGATATTGTGTCTGTGTGTCTCTGTCTTCACACAGTGTTTTACCTGTGTGCTTCTTCTTCTCTTCTTTTATATAAAGACCCTGGTCATATTGGATTAGTGCTTGCCTTAATGACCTCATCTTAACTTGATGACACCTACCAAGACCCTGTTTCCAAATAAGGTCACATTCGCAGGTAACAGGGGTAAGGACTTCCACATCTCTTCTGGGGGGACACAATTCAACCCATAACACTATCAGAGGAGCAGGCTATTTTATTGATCCTCATGGTTAGAAATCCCTTTTATCAACCCACAATCTGCATACCTCTAGTGGGCAGGGCATATTAAGACCTAGTGCAAACCACTACAAATCTCACCTGGCTTCCATTGGACAGCCTTTCAAATATACTAGAATAGTTCTCATAGCTCACTGTTTAGAGATAGTCCCATCTTTGATGAAAAAACATCAAGAAATGACCGCAATTAAGATTCTATAAATTATATGTCAACCATATACCATCAATTAAAAAAACAATATTTCAGGGGTGTACATAATAAAGCTAGGCTATAGGGCATGAGTTTTGAATATCCTGTTTTCCACTCTCATCAGTTGTCTCAAAAGATAATTCTTAATCCTAATGACCTAAATGGTATCAGAGCATCTGAGATGATTTTTATCCAACATAATCACAGACATGGGCCTCACCTTACATTTTTAGCCTGACTAAAGGCTACCAAAAGAGAAGTTGACATGCTTTTATAACAGTGAGTTCTTTCCTACATAGTTGTGTGGAAGTGCTGATCAGCATTTCTATTTTTTTTTTTTTTTTTTTTTTAGACATCTTTTAAATAACCATGGTGGCCGGAACAGATTGTTGCTGCTAAGTGTTTTAGCTATGTTGAAAGACAAAGCACAAGGAGCATAAGTACATTCATGGGGTAAACTATGAAATCAAATCAAGCAAAGACATTAAAAAGGAGGCAATATGGAAAAGAGGCAAGCAGGGAGCTAAATTTTATTAATCATTAATTCCTTCTTTGAAATTTAGTTTAAAAAGAGAATATGCATGAAATAGAAATATAACTTGCATGCACTGTATAAGAAGGAAAAAAATGTTTAATTTATTTGAAAAAGGATTTTTTGAGGTTTTTGACAACTGACTTAAGCCAGGTCTCTTCTAAGTGTTGTCTCTTCTGTTACTCTCTGCTATTAATGTGATTCCTTTATAAATATTATAAATCTCTAAGTATTCTGTAGCACCTATATTCTAAAATTAGGTTGTATCTAGATGAGAAGTGAGATACATCTAAAGATCAAATAAGCTATGCATAAAAATGATGTCTGTTGTGAACATAGTCCATAAATAAAAACCAACAATTATGAATTTCATCTGCTTTCTGTTGACCTGGCTTAACAGTCTATGCTCAATCATTTTTTTTTTATTTTAGTGTCCATTCCAAATTAACCTTTAATATTTCTCTTTAGGGCAAAATGATGCTTGATTAAGATTGAAGATAGGAATTCTTATGCAAATCAAAATAGAGAGATGGTTACTTAGCATTGGAGGATAGTTATTAAAGCTTCTCTTACACATATCTCAAATATCATTGAAGTATATAAATTGACTAAGCTCTGCAGTGTCTGATAAAGAACTAACATAGGTTCCTCAGTGGTATAAACACAACCTTAAAATATGTGGAAGTCATATTAGCTAAGGTAATCATGTCCAGGAGAGTCTAGGGATCAGGTCTGAACTTCCAAGAACTTGCCTTAGTACAAACCATGAAATCCTGGAAGTAGAGTTTAAACAGATCCCAGGGCTTTGTGTGGGATCCATAAATCAGAATGACTCAGGGCTGAACCATCCAGGCTAATTCTACAAGTTTCTGTACATAGAGACAGTCTCATCTACAGGAAATGTTCTGATTATCTCTTTGGCACCTGCACATTGTGGCTACTACTCTATCACCTCATAGAGTTACACATGCCCTCCATGTTTCAGTTATTGACTGCAGGAAAAACTACCCTCAAGACTGAACAAGAAGTACTGGTGAGACCTGTGAACTTGAGGTCATGAGAACTAAGGGTCAGAGCCATGTAAAAACCTTTGCAGGCCCTAATTTCTAATTTGGAAACTCCACCGTAAAGTGTATTAAGCATATTATCTTCTATGCACATCTCATATTAATATTTTATCTGTTATAAAAAGTTTTTAATACTTTTTATTTCTTTCACTTTAAGAATCATCATCATAAGGAGATGATAGAATGTTTATCATCATTGAACTATGTGATGGAGACATAGAAATTCATTACACTATTTTTTCTTCTTTTGCACATACGTTAAAATTTCTATAATAAAAAGTTAAATTTAAAAAAAAAATGAAGTCCAAGGGAGAGATAGAAAGAAAGTGAAGAAAAAAGCAAAGAAAACTTTGAAGGATCAGTTATTGATAAGATGGGAACTCAGGAAAGGCCGGTGTCTTGGAAGTCATGAGAAGAAACGTTTTCAAGATGAAGAGAGCCCCTGATACTTCAGAAGCTCCTGATACTTCAAATCTTGCTATACGGAAACAACCAGTTATGCCTTACGGTCAAAATCCAGAGCAATCAAATAGGAATTATAGTATAAATGAAAAAAGGGAAAATAGAAAATGGAGAGAAGGAGAAAGAAAAAAGAGAGGAAAAGGAAAAGAATGTGGAAGAGAAACTGGAAGAACTAGAGGAGAAGGAAAAAGAAGAAAAAAACAAAATGAGAAAGAAATCCAGAGAAAAATTTGTCAGTAAACTCCTCATGTACACTCTCTGGGCAACATTTAAGTTAAACAAACACTTCACAAATGGAGGTAGTCTATCACTTGAATTTGAATTTAACATGACATAAAAACAGATAAATCAATGGTTTTTTGAAAGAAATTTAATAAAGAAATGTGTAAGTGGAAATATAAGAAAAAGCACAAGAGAACCTCACATGATTGAATGGAATTAAGAAAAGATTAACATCGATATTTTTAATAGCTGTATATAGAATTTTTATGTATTACTTATGTATGCTTGTATACAAATATTTATGTATTACCTCATTTGATCATCACTCTAAACCATAAATGAGGAAATGGAACTGCTGGGAAATAATGTTATTTTATCAACGAGTACCAGTTCCTAAATGTCTAACCCTGAATTTGTAGCTTCATCTCTCAGGTACAAATGCTATGTGTTTTCAGTTATAACCTGAAAAATATTCCAGGCTATGTTAATTTGTGTTTCATATGTAATATTTATATACTCCTAACTTTTTCTATTATAATTCCTATTGAATTTTTTTTTTAAATTAAGCCCAACAATATTATATAGTAAGGAACTGTTTGAATAAAAGAATCCTTAAACGGAATTTCATGCAAACATTTGTAGAATGATGGGACTATGCATGATTTTAATAGGTTTCTTATTTGAGCTTATCTCTGCTTCCTAATTTTAACAAATAATTTTACTTATTACCCTTGTAAGAAGGAAAAACAGTAAAGGTCATTTTGTTTGTATCTAAAAGGAATGTTACAAATCATGGAGGAATGTTTATTTACTGAATAAAGAATCAGTAAGGAAATTGTTAATAAGTATGTTCTCTACTTCATAGTTTAAAAATAATAAAGAAAAATAAACAAAAAAAACTACCATCAAAATGTGACATTTTAAAGCAACAGCTATTTTATTATATCATGATGTTATGGATACAGAATTTGCATAGGGCTTAGTGATTCTCCTGCTCCTAGTAGCATTCATATGGATCATTTATAGGTGCTCATCTGGCAGTTGAATTGGTCTGAAGAGTTCAAGATGGCTTCACTTACACACCCGGGAACTTGGAAGGAATGGCTGGAAATTTGGACTCAGCTGGGCTCCTTTCCCATTCCTTGTAATTTCAAAGCCTCTACACATGGTCTCTCCAACAGAGTAATTCAACTTCTTAACCAGTTGCTCAGGTTCCAAGAGTGAATATAATAGATACAACTTGGTCCCAATAGTGAGGAAAAGCTTCCCTGATGTCAAAAATGTAGGAGGTAATTAGACAAAAAGAGTTTGGGGAAGAGGGAGCATTCAAGCAGTGTTTGGTTTTAGAATAAAGGTAGACTCAAGAAAACTATCTATAACTGTCACACATTCTAATAAAAGACTGTTGATTAATATACGTCAATCACATTCCATCTGTGCATGATAGAAACTGGCACTGTCTTTGTCACATGCTGAGTAATCACATCTCAATTCTGCTTTCGTGTCTTCATTCATATTTAACAGTCTATAGCAATACTAGAAAGAGCATTCAACTGGAAATGTGGAGATCAATTCTAGAGTTTTTCCTACAGTTTAAGGGCCTCAATTTCTTAATGTGTATAATTTTGTAGTTAAGAGTATATTCACCTCATGAAAATTCAACAAATATTTATTAAACACTTCCGACATGTAAGATGCTCAACTTGATGCCCAAATGATCTGACTTCTGTCTATTCGTCCAGTATCATGCCACAAACTCTAAAGTGACCCACTCTATTCTCTAGTGAATCTCTTACTGGTTTTCCTCTCTGCACTCCTCACAGTTTATATTTATTTTGTAAATAGTTTGTTTATAAATTTTCTGTCAGTCCACTGCACTAGACATTGCACTGTATTAAATGGGAGTCATGATGGTCCTTTCACCATTGAATCCCATTAACCCAGTGCAAGAATGCAGAAGTAACTCCCTCCCAAAAAAATGTGTGGAATAGATGTTATAGGAGACTCAAAGTAGCTTACAATGTAGTGAGAGGAGGTAAAATGAGGCAGAATATTAATGTATCTTAAGAGAACCATGAACAAAGTTCGCTGGTTTTCAAGAGGACTTGAATGACGGTCACAGAAAGCCACGGCATAGGAGTAAGTGGAATTCACATTGAAAAGGCAAAGGAGCCATAGCTAGAGGGACTTTGTTTACCATTTGAGGAATCTGAACTTTATTCTCAATGCAACGGAATATGCTGATGAGTTTAAGCAGTGGAGGGACATGGTCTGGTTGTAAAAATTTACTCTCTGCTGCGCGGTGACTGAAAAGAAGAGATTGGACACAAGAGATTCTGAAGGTATCCAAGAGAGATCATGTTGTTGATGGAGGAGACAGTGGAGGTACAGAGAGGTAGACAGACTTAAAATAGATTTGGGAATAGAATGTAGGAATTAGCAGTGAATTAGATGTGGGAGGGAGAAAACAAGAGAGGGCTCAAGAATTAGTCAAGGTTCTGGGCTGAGTTAGCATTGGGTGGAGACATACCAGATGGGAAAAATTAGGTAGCAAAGGGAGGAAAATGTTTGCAAAAGGGAAATCAGAAAGGAAATAAGCACAAATGACCTTATTATCATATAGAAATGGATTATTGTATGTTGAGGATAAGTCTACATTTCAAGTTTCTCGGTCTCTGAACTTCTTCCCTGTGCCACTACATCAAGCTACTCCCTACCTGTGCAGCCCTGTCCATTAAGAACGAGAGAATATTACCTGTGTCCTCTGTATATCATAGTTGCTCAATAAACACCAAAGTAAACCAAGTTTAATTAACAGGTCGATACATTCTTAATACTTATTTGTACATAAAGACCTAGGGGATCGTTGATTGCTCCTCCTTCTCCAATAGCACACTGGGGAGATTTCCAGTGGTTACTAAGTATGCTGGCTTATTTAATAGATTGCTAAATATGTCAACAAAGCTATGTGCAGTTCATTGAGAAATGGAACATTTACCCATGTGATTTAGGTCCAGAACACTTTTATTCTAAAAAAAAAAAAAAAAAAAAAAAAATCACACTCCCCACAACACTGTAACTTATCTGAATAACTCCTTCCTTAGTCCTTCACTTTGACACAGAAACTCCTGGAAAAGTGTGCTATACTCTCTCCTTGGCAATTTAGTAGATGCTGTGCTAATTCTTTCCTAGACACCAGGGAACACTCTTCACAGTAATCTTTCTCTCTCTTTCCCTGTTTAAATAGGGGAAGCCACAGCATCCCTTTTCCAGGTCCCTATCAGAATTTGACCATGGCCCTCAAAATAGCCCAACAATCCTTCTCTTCCAGATCCCAGAAGCTGAGATTATGCTCAAGTCTCCAAGGGCCAGAGTGGCCAGGACCCCATCAGGAATTGGTTATAGCATCTCACTTTGTTCCTTTATAAAACAAGGATTTTTCTCTCCATGTTCTCTACAAACAATACAGTTAAACTTTATGAATTTGATCCCCAATAATTTTTAAAATATTATATGGTGATTTAAGTACAGGCCAGGAATGATTTTGCAACACATAAAATCTCAGGGGAAAATTTGATCAAGTCATTCAATTAATATTGAAAGATATTGGCATTTTATGGGGAGGGTTACACTTTTTCAGCAACATATGTTTACTAAACGTGTACTTTGACATTGTGCTGGGAACACAACAAAGAATAATAAAATGTCCCTCTCTTTAAGGAATTTAGCCTAATAGAAGACTAGCCAGTTCAGGTGCTATGATAGGAGTATAATGCTGGGAACCCAAAAGGAGGAGAGTGATCAATTCCACCAGATTCTCAAAGACGCTTTTTGCAAGAGATTTCCAGAGAGACAGAGAGACTTTGATTTTGATCTTGTTTACAAATGATTGCAGATGCCAAGAAAAAAGCCACAGCCAATCTTAGCCAAGTATCAGATGACTAAAAGAGAGCTCCCAGTAAGTATAGTTAGCTTTGCCAGTTGTCTGCAAAGTACAAAAGTTCATGGGATTGTGCAAGCAGAACAGCAGCCCACTAGAGATTGTATGAGGAAGTGTTTCAGTCAATTGAGTTGTAACAAAGAGCTCATAGCCTTCCTTCTTAGCCTCCTCCATTTAAAAAAAATTTTATACTCATTTTTAACTGCTACTTGCACTATCATGGAGAAATCATATTATACTTTACAGAGTGCAAAACTGGTGTTGTATACTTTTCCTGATTCAATTGACGTGAATTGATCTGCTAGAAAGCTAAATATATAGATCTTGAACTCCAGGTGAAGTCTGAGCTAATGGTGCAGATCTGTGAGTTAATATCAGCTTACATGTGGCAGATGATATCATAGGAATTATTACCCTTGGAAAGTAATAGAATTTCAGTCTTTTTTATAACACTGTAAATTAATCCTCTTAATTATACCAACTTTTTCAAATATTTTTAAATATTTTGATTTAGTTTTTGTTGTTCTATCAAATTATCATTGCTTATTATTCAAGTTCCATTTTCCTAACTTGTAACTCCTCATTCCCCATCTCCACTCTATTTCCTGCTTAACTACTTTATTGACAACATTTTATTTAGGATTTAAAACATTTCTCAAAGTGGCATAAGAGTAAAGCCGAAGGAAATAAAGTTGTGAAAGGTCCCGGATGTTACACAGTGTCAGTCAGATTGATATATTCAGTTTTTATTGGGCACTTATTATGAATCTGTGACAAGTGCTGGTGACATAAAGCTGATCAAGATATAGTAGCTGCCATCAAGGAGTTTACAAGAGGAAGATTCAAATGAAAAATAAATAATAATAATAAATAATGTAACAAATACGGTGCTCTAAATTTTGACTGTTTACTCTGGGAGCAATATGGAGACACTTGAGCCTAAATATGAACCCGTGATTATCACCATCAAGTATCCTTATATTAGGGTCTGTGGACAATATAAGAAAGCAAGAGACATAATTGAGTCATGAAAATATAATAGTCACACATGAACATAATTATTAAAATCAAAAGACAGTGTATAAGAGTTCTCCAGCGATACAAAACAAGTAGTAGATAGATCATTAGACAGATGATAGATGATAGATAGATAGATAGATAGATAGATAGATAGATAGATAGATGATAGATAGATAGATAGATGATAGATAGATAGATGATAGATAGATAGATAGATAGATAGATAGATAGATAGATAGATGATAAGTAGATGACAAATAGATAAAGATAGATAGATATCTAAAGAGCTGTATTTCGAGGATTGTCTCTTGCAATTGTGGGGACTGGCAAGTCTGACACATATAGGGCAGGCCCTGGGAACTCTCCAGCAGGAGTTGATGTTTCAGTCTTGAGGCAGCATTTCTTCTTCCTCAGGGAAACCTCAATTTTGCTTTTAAGCATTTCAACAGAGTGGATGAGGCTCACCCACAGCATCATAAGTATTTACTTATGTCAAAGTGATTGCTCTGGAGAAAACACCAAAGGTGTAGACGGACACCTTTTGCTGAAGTCATACAGGTGCAGGATACATGGATCCCATCAACCATCTCAGCAGGAAACAGGACTAGTGATGCAGTCATTCAGAAAAGATGTGGAGACACTTGAGCCTAAATATGAGCCTAAATATGTTCAGGGCACTCTTGTTGGTGGTTTGGACCTAGTGAATTACACAAGAGACTGCGACAAGGTTTTAAGAATTGTATACCACCAGAAATGTTGCCAGCCTGGCCTAGAAGGCACAGAGAAAGGACAAAACAAAGGAAGCATAACTCTGAAGAGAGTCATATATACAAAGACCAGAGCTGACCAGACTTTCTTGAGCTATAAAGATGGGGCTGCCATCCCAGCCAGCCCAGAGCACAGGCAGCTTGCCCTTGTCCAGAGAGCCAAGATACTTCTGATTTAGACCTTGATGACAAATGATGGAACAGTAAAATGTCATTCAACATTTAGGGAGGAGGTTTGGAGGAAACTGACCCTGATTTGAATTTATATTTTACTCTTAGTAATAGTAAGATTTTTTTTTCTTCTAGAGCATTTGAGTGATTATGCAACCGAATACTATATATTTTCTTTAAAAGTAATTAAAGATAATATATAAAATGTATATCATTTCTATTACATAGAGGAAAAGTATGAATAAATATTAAAATATTGACAGTTGCTATCAGACTTTAATTTTCCTCAGTTTTCTTAGTTTCATTTTCTAGAATAAACCTTTCATTTCATAATGAGCGAATTTTTTTATACGGCAAATATGTTATTTATATTGTATTGATTGAGGTTTTTGTTTCTTATTTATTGTTGTTGTTGTTTGGTATCAGGTCTATTAGAGTGTTGGTGTGGAAAGAGCAGTGACTTGATACAAAATACCTGTCATCTAGATTTTTTGCTGCCTTTCAAAACTTGGACCTAGGACAAGCCTTTTAAGCTCTCAAGGCTATTTTCCTGCACTAAGTAGTTACACCTCACAAAATAGGTGTAAAAATCAAATGAGATTATTTATGAAAATGCTATAATTCTTAACATAAGTGTCAGGAATGATTATTGCAAAAATAAGTTTAACACAATTATCAGTTTCATATATACAAGTACTACGCATTTATGTTTTTTTACTGAATAAGTATTTAATAGTATGGAAACTGTTCCTGATCTTACAAAACGTATTTGTATTGGATCATAATAAAGCAACACATTTGTGTAAGATGCTCTAAAAATCCCTAACAGACTGTGAATGTTTTCAAGTGAAATATACAATGTATCTAAAACAATTTGAAAAATTTATTTTAAATTAATAAATGCCATATTTAGTGTAATAATGTAATCAATAAATGCTGACATTTTGAATGGAAAAAAAAAGAAAACTGATTGTAAATGCTAACCACATCTACAAAATACCTCAAAGTAATACCTAGATTAATGTTTGAATAACTGAGCACTACAGCATAGCCAAGTTGACACCTAAAACTACCCATCTCAGACAGCATAATTGCTAGATTTATGGTACCCGAAGATTGAAATATCAAATGGATTTGATGGTAAAATGCAAAGCCATACACATGTTCACTTCTAACCCCCATCTCGTGTCCCACCCCTGAAAGCTGCCCCCAACCATGTTTCCTCATCCCGCATTAAAACTCTGCCTAAACTCACATAGAAATACAACATCTGGCATTTCTACTCCTCATTTGACTGCTCTTCCCTCTGTTGCATCCTTCACAAACTCGTGGTGTCTCTCTCAGGCCGTGATATTTCAGAAGTATTTATGTGTTCTATCATGTGAAGCTCTTCTCCATTGAAAACTTGGTTAGTGTTTGTAAGGACACATGAGTGAAAACAGACAGTGCCACTTACCATGCTAAGCCATTTATTCCTTAACAGCAAAAGGACAGTTTCTGTTTCATTAACAAAAGAATACTCTTTGTTTGACTTTCAAAGCTTGCATTCTGAGTTTTAAGGAGACTGCAGTCTGACCCTGTTTTACTCAGCAAGCGTGGCCATATCATCATATTTATGACATTATGATATTACAGCACCCCGTACCACAAGGCATCTTTAACATTCGCTTCGAGCCTTTCATAATTTGTTAAAGAGCCTCTTTTATTCAGCTTGCTAACACAAAATGAAACCTATGTTTTCTTTCACACCAGTTTCCTTAAATGTTTATAGAAATTATGGTATGTGCATGCACACATGTGTTTATACACATGCTATTTCTGTGTGTTAGGTTTGATTTTTTTGCAGAGGTTGTGTCATTGATTTTTCAGATTACTGTCATCAAGATAAAATAAGAATTGCCATATTTAACATTAGCAATAAAACTACTGCCAAGCATTGCAATCTAGTTTTTTGGCTCTTACTGCTAAGATTTCTGTCTTCACATTTATGTTTCCTGTTAGTTCCTGTATCAATTTAGAAAATGCAAAGGGTAACTATTAAAAGATATCTGAAAGGTAAGTGAATTTGCTTCTCTCAGCAGAAAGGATGTCTGCTGTTTAGCTTTCTTCTCCCAAGCAATCATTTGTTTTTCAACTCACAAAATGAATTTTGAAACAATGCCACATTATGCCACAAAATATTAATAGGTACAATTAATACATTGATACATGTTTGACTCTGTCATCCTTCATTTCCTTTATGCCATTCTTCTTTTAATCTGCTGTGACAGTTCTGTAATGGAGCCCCAGAAATATGACTCTAGGGCAAGCCATACTACTAATCATCAATATAGCATTGTGTGTTGTCCAGCAGATATGTGTCCCTGTTTTGTCAGAAAGGATGATATTCTGTAAAATTTCTACCTAGAGAAAATGCTTTTCAAGATTTGTTCGCAAGCAAAAAATTTAATGGGATGCTGAGTTCGGCCATGACAGGGTTTTGTTTTGTGTTTTGTTTTTGTTTGTTTTAGTTTTTTTCTGCTGAGTGGGTTGTCATTTTAGTTTTAACTGCAGAATACAGGACAGAATTGTCAAAGCAATCCAATTATATAAGCTATGTATATGCAACAAAAATAAGGATTTACACCACTTATCATTATTTGTTCTATAGGTCCTTAGCTATAATTGAATCTGCAAGTCACCTCTAAATTGTGTAACAGTGGTCACTTTGGGGGTTCTTGGCTTAAAATAGTATCCCCAGTGAAAAAATTAATGGTTAGCTATATAGATTCTATCATGAACATTATAAACAGATCTATTAAACAAACTAGTTATTCTTCCAAATTGGTACTTAGCAATTATTGTCATTCTGAAAGAACACTAATAAATGCTTCCAGAAAATCCAAGAGGGGCAAGCCAGCTGTCTTTAAAAAATATTTGTACAGATCTGTGTCAATTTATCTCTTATAGCATATGCCAGTACTGTTATCAAGAAAAAACCAACTGTCCCAGCTTGATACAAATCCTCAAGTTTGGAGCATTCAGCTCATTTTGCTTGATGCTAGAAAATCGTATTTTCCTTTTTTGAATAGAAGACTATATGTTTTGGACTGTAAAATAGTTAAGGGTATGGCCTTCCTTGTTAATGATAAGTGATCTATTCAATCTATGTATTATGTATTTTATATATATAGATACACACACACACACATATATGTGTGTGTGTGTGTGTGTGTGTGTGTGTGTGTGTGTGTGTGTGTATATATATATATTAATTATTATGGCAAGTGTTTCATGGTAAACCAGTATAGGTTGTAAATATTTTATAATCACTATAAACACAGAAAACTGAAAACATTCTCTTGAGGTATAGCAGTATCTTCAATGCTATGATTACATGGAAAAAAAATAGGTTTTTTTTTTTTTGTTTTACCTTTCATTTACAACATTTATGTTCTTGTGAAAATCATAGACATTAGCTGGATCTGTTGACTATTTGTAGACATCAGCATATTTTAATACACCTATAAACATAAAGACATATCTGCATTATTTCCAAATATTGTTATTTATCCGGAGCATACTTAGTTTATTATCGGGAAGCATTAATACATATTATATTAATTATATAGAATTATAAATAAAGGTTACACCATAATTTTAGCAAAGATCTGACTGTCTCAGAATAGATACTTTAAACCTTCAACAATTCTTAGGAAGTTTAAGGGTGAAAGACAAAGCCTACTAAGGTGGCCACCTCTGAGCACTAAATCTCCAAGTCAAGAATTTAGCACTGACTGAATGTTAAAATATTTATGGTTAAGAGAAGTGAACATGTACTTTCAGCTATAGGGTGAATAAGTTCTGAATATCTAATTTATAGCATGATGACTATAATCGATAATACTGTGTTGTATAATTGAAAATGCTATATTATATAAAATTTGCTAAGAACCCTTTCTTAAGGATTTTTACAAAAATAAAAAAAAAAAGAACTACATAAGGTGATAGATGTGTCAATTAACTCGATCCTGGAAATCCTTTCACAATGTAAACGTATATTAAATCATCACTTTGTACACTTCAAATATACTACAATGTTATTTGTCAATTAACCTCAAAGCTGGAAAGAAAGAAAAGAAAAAGTAGCCTTTCACTAGAAAAAATATAACTATTGTCTTATAATGTTATCACACTCTCAGTAATTATAAACAAATCAATAAACAATTTGGAACAAGAAAAAAGGAATATGAATACCGAGATCGGTTCATTTTCTTATCACAAATTCATTCTTTATCAACTATCAACTAGTAAATCTTGGATTTTATTTCCCTGATCAGAATAAAGGTATTAATTACTTAGTTCTGTTCACTTCCTGGACTGTTGCTTCCCCTATTTAGGACTAGCTCTCTATGCTTCCTGTTATACTGATATATGTGTACGTATGTATGTGTGTATGTGTATATATATAGACATATATATTCAGACCCTTATGATAACTATAAGTGAAATTTCTTTATTTTTTTAGATGAGGCAACCCTTGCAACCAAGGTTGCAAGGACCTTGTCAGCTTATGAGCCCTTATTTAATTAATTAATTAATTTATTTATTTATTTATTTATTTATTTAATGCCTATAACACCTGGTATTCCTAGGTGGTCTCCCATCCAAGTACTAACCAGGCCCGACCCTGCTTAGCTTCCAAGATCAGATGGGATTGGTTTTGTTCAGTGTGACATGGCCATAGATATTATTTACATATGATTATTTATTTATGTTTTTCCCTGCTCTTCTGCAAATCACATGAAGACAGAAACTCTGCGCCCTATCCAGCAGTATGTTCCCAGTGCCTTGAGCACAAGTAATGCTCCTGGAAGGCATTCGAAAAATCTGTGTTGAATCAGCGATTAAAAATGATTACGAGCATTTGTGACCACTGTTCCAGGTCTCCTCACTTCTCCTCTGGACTAAAGAACTCACCTACTTGCAAGTGTTACTGCCCATAGGTCTGCCTCACTCTTGACTTTTGACCTCGCAGCCTCCTTTATCTTTCTGAAGTGCAACTCCAGCCTTTTCTTTCACTATTTACTGTACAGAAAAGCAGGCACAGAGAAGGGATGTGGCTTGCACAGGATGATAAGATCATAAGTGACAGTGCCAGATTTCCATTCAGGTGTCCCTGACTCCAACTTCTTCTAGTAAATCAAATCGCTACTGTTTCTATCCTTTGCTCTTTCCTGCTTCGGATTTTACCTATTCTGGTTGAGTTCGTTGCCCCTGTTTCTTTCATTTATTTCTTCATTCTTGGCACAATTTCTCTGATTGGGTAAATTCAGCCACTGGAGGATGTACCAACAGGTTAATTTCCACAACCCATAGACTTGATTGGTTTGTTATACTTTTCCCAATTCAATAATTTGCAAGTGCAATGTGGGAGTACAGTAGCATTCATATGATTGCAGGTATAGGCAAAAGTCAGTGAAGCAATAAACTTACTCCTACAAAATAAAATGATATTTTTGTGGAAATATGTCTAAACTATTTTAGACTTCCCACTTTCTTAAACAAGGTGTGCTAAAATCAGGAGACGGTGAGCTTACAGTGCTAAGCTTCAATTACTGAAGAAATTCAAGTCTCTCCTACTCCTCTGATGCCATGAAGGTCAAGAGTCAATAGCTATTAAGTAAACGTGTTAATTAGAATTGTTAGACACTGGACTGAGGCAGCAAGGCTAGTGGTGATCTCTCTTCCATTGGTGTTTTGTCAAATAGGAAAAATACCACCTGTTAGGACTGCTATAGGATAGAGCTACCTGGACTGATAATGATATAGATATATATTGGATAGAATTTGAACCTCAGAAGCTCAAAGCTTTAAATGCTATTAACTTCCTTTATATTATCCACTGGCTGTAGGGAGAGCTCCTCCCCTCCCCCAAACCTTATCCTTCCTCTTCCCACTCCCACATGTCCCCCTCACCCACAGTTTAGAACCCAGCACCCCATGCAACTACAAGGAAGAAGCAAAGCTATCACAATAATGGATGTATAGAAAAGGGTTTTATCATAATTATGGCAAAGATCTTACTGCCCTAGATCTCAAGGGAAACCAAGTAGAATTAGTGGCCTTGTAGCACCCAGAACACTATGAATATAGAATACTCTTTTGTGGGCTTTCTTTTATTAGCTCTATTCTTCTTGATCAACAGGTCCTTCATCTAAAAGTTGATACTGACTCACTAGATGTGTAGAATCAAATACAATAGCCTGGCTCCAAAAGAGAAAAGGGCCATTTGAATATAATACAGTCAGAAAGTAATTCCAACGCTATAAATTTAAGACATTTATAGAATAAACTTTTCTTTATTAAGCTATTAATTATCAAAATGGCTTCAATTTTTAAGAAATTAAGATTTAATAAAAATAAAACAGCAATAATTATAATGATGGTGATAGACACAGTTATGGCATGTAATATTGACAGAGTAATTTATAGTGTATGATTTCTTAAACAATAAATAACATAAAGGTATTTTAGATCACTTAGTGATGCAGTAAAGAGTTACGAACTGAAATGCTTGAGTGTTCCAACTTAAAAAAAAAAAAAAACTAAGCACCACTGAATTAAATGTAGATTTAGTTTATGATAACAAAAATATATAAGCCTATGAGAATTCTGAAAGCAAAACTTTAAAAAAGATACTTTCTACCTAAGCCAGAAGATTAAGATTAATATTGACTCTGATAACTCATGTTGCTTGCATGTACCATTGAGATGCAGTGGCGAAAATGGCCCCTCTGTGTTCTTCCTCCCTAAAACCCATAACTCCAGTCTAATTGTGTGAAAAACATCAAACTCAAATTGAAGGGTATTCTACAAAATAACCAGTACTCCATCAAAAACAAGGAAAGACTGAGAAACTATTGTAGCCAAGACAAGCCTCAGCATTCATGAGGACCAAATTTAATATGGAATCTTAGATGGGATCCAGATAAAGGACATTAGGAAAAAATAAAGAAATCTGAGTAAAGCATAGACTTGAGTTAATAATATATCAATTTTGTTTAATTAGTTGCAACAAGTGTACTATAATTTAAGATATTAACAATATAGGGTCTACCGCCGTGCTACCCTAAACAAGCCCGATCCAGTCTGATCTCAGAAGCTAAGGAGGGTCAAGCCTGGTTAATACTTGGATGGTCTCCCAAGACCACCTAGGAAGACCAGGTGTTGTAGGCATAAAAAAAAATTAAAAAATAAGGGATTGAAAACTGACAAAGTCCTTACAATCTGTGAGGACAACCAAGGGTTGACTTGCCTAATATATATATATGAGTATATGTATACACACACACACATATGTATATACACACATACATACACATACATACATACATACATACATACATACATACATGAAATTGGGTGCCGGGTATGTATGTGGTAACTATACTATGCAACTTTTCTGTCATCTAAAATTATTCTAAAATAAAATTTTTACTGAAAAATACATAACAGATATGATTGAAAAAAGGATCTTCTGATATAGTGTTTGCAGAGAAAGATGTTTTTTAGTTTATAAATTATTTCCATAATTTGCGACAGTTCTCACATCTGCTACTATAAAATTCATTGCAGCTTCTCTGCCTCTTGGGAAAAAATGCATTTAATTATCAAGGAAATTCAACTCTAGCTTGTTATGATGAATGATTTGAACCTGTCAGCTTTTTTTTTCCCCGTGAAAACAAAAGAACTGAAATGAAATACAGTCTTCTTCCTCTACTCCCTTCCTTCCACCTGCTTCATTTAATTGATGAAGGTTTGAGCTTTTATTAATCTTTTTGAGCTCTTCTGTAAGATGCAAAAAAAGCTAATATGATATCATTGTATCTAGCTAATGTGTGTGCTTTGTGAAATTGATACAGTCTGCCAAGACATAAATTACTTAAGCTTTGATAAATGTGTCGAAATCAGGGAATGTTCAAACAGATAAAGCACAGCAATTCCTTTTCCTCCCTTTTTTAAACTCCGTTTTATGCTTGCAGTTAAATGTTTTTGCATTATTATTGCAATATGATGGGACAAAGACAGCAGTGATACCAATATTAGCATAGAGAGCCTCAGCAAGTACAAAAGTAACAAGGGGATACAGCCATGCATTTTGTGGAAAACATCTAACAACTTTACCTTGGGCAGAGTGGTTTGCCAGCAGCTTCAGAACCACCTACAGCCCTCATCCAGTAAGTTGTATCATGGAAATTGTTCAGGAATGAGGGCACCTGCCAGACATATTGTACTTTCAGCTCCTTTTGCTGACTCATTTGGTAGGTTGGATTTAAAGATCCACTTTTTTTTTTTGCAAAGACAGCCTACCTGTGCCAGCAATCTGGCTATGACTCAGATGCCAGAGAGACTGGAAACACAAGGAAACATTTGATAGATGCTCTGGAGTTGAAAAGATTGCTTTCTACTCAGTCATCAATGCATCATATGGCACCAAACAAGTTTTCTTGATTAACCTTAATCAGTTTCCTTAGGGACCTGAGAATATATAAAAATGCTTTGAAGACAATTCTTGAATAGGTGGCATGGGACTATCCATTGGACCATGCAGGGACTATCCATTGGACCATGCAGGGGCCATCAGTTATTGAATTCTTTTTGCCAGAGATTGGGCTCAGTAATTTCCATCTGTTCTTTTATTTCATCCTTACAATAAAACAGCAAAGGAGATATAGGTGAAAAAACAGAGGTTCACTTCAGTGAGGAGTGATGAGATCATCTGCCACTAAATCCTATGCTTTTCCACCATACTGCTTCCATATTAGGAGTGTATGGATGAGTGAAAGGCAGGACCGTGACTCATCCAACTGTAGTCATCCCTGATTAGGTCTTTTGAAGATAAGCATGAGCCTTGGGGTCTTAGGTCATACAACCAAAATTTGTAGACCTCGTTATAGGAGAGGGTACCCACTTACCAGTGATGCATGCACGCCAGAGAAAAACTGAACAAGTTACATCAAAGAGAAAGAAAGTCAGGAGAGGAGGTGCAATTGTCAGCTTCTTAAGACAACTAGAAATATATTCACCATTTTAATTATACAACACTATGTGATAGCTTTTCAAGATTTGGGTTTAGATTTGAAAATCAGTATTTGTGAAAACTGTCCATGTAGTTTAAAGTAATAAACAGATGAAGTTAGACACAGCTTTTCTCAACTCATTTAATGTTGTTGTTAAAGTAGGAAATATGATGGTCTAGGGCAAAGAAAAAAATTAAAATATATATCTCTGCTTTTCATCTGTGGAACTATTAGTGAGTGTTGTCTCTGGAACAGAGAACTATTATAAATCTGTGCTATCAGTTAAATTTTATTATTTTTTATACAGGCCAACTTTAAAATCAAGGGCTTCTTATACATACTTGAACCTGAAGAGTATTGTGTTGGAATATAATTTTTATGAATCAAATTCCATTTTAAGTTCTCATATGGAGAATCTTTTTTGGAAGGGTTGATGAGCCATCTGAAAAAAAATAATCCATCTAAATTATGTTTTATAAGCTTAGATTTCTTTTTACACTCATATTTTTTAGGATGAGTCTCATAAGTTTGAGTCAAGTTGTACAACATAAATTACCAGGAAGAAAATCTTCAGATTTTTTTTAAAATCCCAGTAAATGGCCATTTTTTGTTATTCTTCCTATTGTTGACTATTCTCAGAAGCATCACAGCAGAAGTCCTAGCAATAAGAGAAGGATCTATTAATGTCTCTCTTAATGGAGTGTATTATGTATTCCAAAATGGACCAATACAGTTAACTTAAGACACTAAGTGATTTCGAACTTGCTCGTCATTGAATTATGGGTTCACTGTTTATAAGTTTTCAATAATGGAAAGTAAGGAAAAAATCGGGCAAAGTGCTAAATCAAGGAGGAAAAATTCAGGAAAATGTGTAATATAAAGCAAGCATATTATTGTAAAAAAAGAGCTTGTTGCTGCTGGTAGCAAAGATTGTTGTCATACTTGTGAGCAAAAATGTATTTAATCAGCAGTATGGTGTGTAGAGGTAAGAATCGAAATTTATTTTCAAAAAAGCAAGCTAAAAGGTGAGAATTTCAGAAAGGATTTACCCTATTTACCTACTCAGAAAGGGGTAGAGATCGAGAAGTAAAGGAAAATTTCTTGTATACTAGGTAGAGATTCTCAGCAAGTGAAAGGTATGTCTGTCAGCACTGACCAAGCAAGGCACAGCTCATGAAGTCCTGGAAACAGGTGAACTATTGATAATAGACTCTGGGCAGCAAGAATCATAATCATAGAAAAGAGAAATTAGACCTTGATCAGCAAGGGGTTGCTTATCTGCCCATGTGCCCTTGGACGTCTCGCTGGAGAGAGAGACCAGGTTACCTCACTTAGACCCGGCTGCATTAGTTCTCAGGAAACAGAAGGCATAATTGGAGCCAGCACTGTCTCCACAGGCTATTGCCAATTGATATGAACAAGGTTTATGCACATTATAATTAAAAGTGTTCAAAATCAAAAAGCAAGTTACAGTATTAGAAACACCCAGAATATTTTGAGCAGAAATACTGAGTTATGACCCCTCTTTTCCCAGTGAACATGCCAGCCTTTCAACACCAGGAGAGGCTTTTGGCTTAGGATCATACACAACTCAGGATGTACTCCCCTAAGGAGAGGTGATATGAATTTAAGTTCTCCAAATAGTAAGGATGTGCATCATATCAATTTGCCCTCCTGCCAAACCTCAGTAATTTAAGTGAAAAGAATTTTTTAAAATACTAGACACAAGGAGGAAAAGTCTTCAGGAAATTAATCAAAAGGGCCAATATATATTAATATATATTATGAACTCCCCCTGCCAAAGGGAGAAAAAAAAAAGAAAAGAAAAACCCATATATATGTTTAAGTTCTTGAATTCCTACTGTAAAGTGATTGAGGACGAGGTATAGGTAAAACACTTTTCACAAAGCTCTATTAGAACTTAAACTTCTAAACTTTTATGAACATATAAAAAAATAACCTCATACTATTAAACTCTACCATGTAGAAGAGTGCAATGTTTATAATCCAGGCTGTGCTTTATTTTATTTATTTTTTTCAAAATTAGATTGAAAGCGATAATACTTGTAATAATCTGAGACTGGTTTTACCAGGTGCTTTGCCAAGTATGAAAGCATTGGGGAAACAGTACATAAACACAGTCTCACTTCTTTCTCATCCTTTTCATCATGCTGACAGTTTTCCGGAAAATCATTACCAGCATGGTTTGTGCCATTAGAGATAAGAGGCTATCTGTATTTCCACTAGAAACCCCTATTTTCCAGGCTTTATAACTCATTTATAAATATTCACTCCAGGCAGTAGTTTTATGTATTACGGTTCCGTGTCTCAAAATCCACATTGACTTAACTAAATGATTTTTAGAAATCATGAGGACTCTTAAACTACTACAAAAAGAATAAAAATAAAGATCAAATACAGATAACGTGCTGTGTTTCAGTGGGTATGACTTGAACCACAATACAGTGGAATCTATAAACCACATGCATATAACTCTTAGCAATTCTATCTTTCAAGGTATAGTTCAGTTGTAATAAAATTTATTGTATTATATACCATCTATTAATTAATTCAAAATTATGCTTTTCAACTAAAACTTTTGTAGAACTTTTTGTTACTATTTATATTCCTTTTCTGTTACACTTTGCGGTGGCATTCTATCAAAAACTATGAAGTTATATGGCATAAGCCTTTGAATACAATAGTCTTAATATTTCAAAATATATTTAAGATCAATATTTTATATTCGGGTGGTTTGTAGCTTCTTGAGAGAAACCTTCAGCATTATAGTTATGTTTTACCTGAAAGAAAATTAATCACAAATTTAATGTTTTTATTAAATGAGAGACCAAAATATACTACTTCCTTCTATCTGTAAAGATAGAATTATAAAGATTAGGAAACAGCAACTAAAACCACATCAGCCCATTAAAATGAAAAACTTTTTTTTTTTTATCTCATTTTAATTTTTGTACTCACGGATTTACATTGCTTGGAATTAAATGCTCACCTTGTTATAGTGCTGAGCACAGCTGTGTATGTGAAATGCTATTTAGCAAGAATTGAAATAATATTGCTAGAATTTCCCTTGTGCTTTGGTTTTATAGTATGTGTATGCTCAAAGCCTAACCTAAAGTTTATTTCTCTTTCTTCTTTTCGCAGTTATTTTGTGACAGTAAAAAGGTGTTGCATGCCACAGAGGGGCTGGATTGGGAAGACAAAGATGCTCCAGGGACATTGGTTGGAAACGTGGTACACTCAAGGATCATCAATCCTCTGCGCCTGTTTGTTAAACAGTCTCCAGTCCCAAAGCCCGGACACTTGGCATATGAGGACAGCATGGAACACTTCTGGGATTGGCTGGCCAACATCACGGAGGTTCAGGAACCATTGACAAGAACTAAACGGAGGCCAATAGTAAAAACGGGAAAATTTAAAAAAATGTTTGGATGGGGTGACTTCCATTCCAACATTAAAACTGTTAAACTCAACCTCCTGATCACAGGGAAAATTGTTGACCATGGCAATGGAACCTTCAGTGTTTATTTCCGACATAATTCCACAGGCCTGGGCAATGTTTCAGTGAGTTTGGTACCCCCCTCCAAAGTCGTGGAATTTGAAGTTTCCCCGCAGTCTACCTTGGAGACCAAGGAATCCAAATCTTTCAATTGTCGCATTGAGTATGAAAAAACAGATCGGGCGAAGAAGACTGCCCTGTGCAACTTTGACCCGTCAAAGATCTGCTACCAGGAGCAGACTCAGAGCCATGTGTCTTGGCTGTGCTCCAAGCCCTTCAAGGTCATTTGCATTTACATTGCCTTTTACAGTGTTGATTATAAACTTGTGCAAAAGGTCTGTCCTGACTACAATTACCATAGTGAGACTCCATACTTATCTTCTGGCTAAGGTATGAATATATATACATCAAATTAGAATCACCAAGAACCAAGCCCAGCTCTTCATAGTAAAGGGTCCCTTTTATTTCTAGCAGTGAACCTTAGGTCCATATTACATTTTCAAATTTAAAATGAGAAAAGAAAAAGGAACATTTTTAAATGTGGCATGTGTTTGTTTCTATCTTAAGTACCCTAAATCTAAAGAGCCATCACTTTCACTGAGGATGGCTAAGTCCTCCAAATATTGTTTCTCTAAAACAAGAATCAGAAATAGCAACATATAACAAGAAAGAATCAAATTATGCATGTGATAAACAGTGCTCTTGAAATGAGACTGCCTTGAAATATGTTTTAGAAGGTTACCTTAAAAGCAGCAGATTCAGCAAGGTAACAGAAAAGATTATATTTGATAGACGAATTGCATTTCTGACACCGAATTCTTTTTATTGCTGTCTTTCCCCTACATCTGTGCTGATAGGGATATGATAGATGAAGGGGTAAAATTTGTTTTAAAACTCACATGTGAAGTTACCGTACCACAGTGAAACTAAATACATTATTATCTAAGCTAAAGTTGAGCAAATGTGATTTAAACACTTAGCCCTGTGTTGGTCACCACCCTTATGATTGATTCTCATTTGAGTAGTAATATTGGTGTATTGGGAAAGCAAATCTGGGTATGTCAATTCAACAATAGTAAAATCATAATGTTTTTAGATTCTTTCGCCAAATTCAGTGCTGTGAGATTATCAAACATGTCATAAATCTGTAGTCATCCTGTAACCTATAACCTCATTCTATTCATTTTGTAGTATGATTTTTGTATACATGTGTAGAATAACTCTGAAATTGAGAGAAAGTGATTGTTTTTTAAGCTAGAAATGGGGAAAAGTTGGAAGTGAATGGAGGATATTCCAGGATTATGGATTCATTATTACTAGCCTCCCAGATTAAATTCTCTTTGAATTTAATTATTTGAGTGAAGGATCAAATTCCATGTAGAAATAAAGAGTATATTTAAACATTACTAATTATTATTAAGTGATAATAATCAAGATACCTGATTCACCAGGTTTTTAAAATTAATGTTTCTTCCCAATCAGTGACCTCCCCATCTTCTCCAGGGGGGTTAGACAATCATCCTGGATTATAGAACTGGATGATCTTGGCATTAGCACAACAAAAAGGGTCTGGATGACCAGTAAAAATGTTTTTAGAAATTAGAATGGTTACTCCTTTTACAATAGATGTTAACTTTTTTCCCCCTTCTTATCTGTACAATATCAGTTAAAGTAAAACGTTAAATTGAGGACTGAAGAGAAACCAGTCCTAACCAACAAAAATACTCTTACCACGTTGTTCAAAAAGCTAACAGCTCTGTTCTCTATTTTGCATCTCCATTTCTTTCCTTTAACTACTAATATCTGCACAGTGTTTGATTTTGTTTTTGTAAAAATTGTAGTAGGCTTAGTGTGTGATAGTACAGGCTTGAAATTTTTGCTCTGGATTCATCAGGTGCTTTTGTAGTTCTGTGGTTTGTGTGAAATATTTTGAGACATCTTTTTATTTTCATCTTGAAACAAGATTAAAATACTATTTATTGCAAAATATGTGGGAATCATATATGTATATATACTTAGAATTTTCTGTGTACAAAGAAAGTACGTGTACACATTTCTATGTAAATAAAAAGAATTTGCTAAATCTGTCACGTGACTTTAGGGTTTTTTTTTTTTTTTTAAGACCTGTTTCTTTTCCTTACAAGGGTTTAGTGTGTGTGTATGTGTGTGTGTGTGTGTGTGTGTGTGCGCGCGCGCGCACGCGCACAAACGCACAGTATCAACTGAGCATTAAGATTTTTCGTATGTACATATTCAACAGAACAGCTCAACTATGGAGACTATAAAGTAAAAGGATAATTCATATAAGGTGTTTGGCACATAGCCTGGCATCTAGTGAGAACTCTACAAGTGTGAACTGCCATTATTATTATTATGACATGAAATGCAATTTAAAACTGTCTGATGTTTAAAAGTTTAATGACGTAAACATTATATCCATGCAAAGAAAAAAAGCGCTAAATCAGTTTACATGAGTCTTAGAAAAAGCGACGTTAAAAAAAAAAGAGAGAAAGAGAAAGAAAAAAAGTTTCCCTAGGCATATTTTTTAATTGGAGTAGAACATATGCTACATATATCTTTAAGTCATAACTTCATTTCAAAGCCTACATAATTGTCAGTAATGGTTCTTGGCACAATATAGATCAGATCCCATTTAAACATGCAAATGCACACATTTCTACAAAGTCATTTTCGCCTTTGAGTACTGCAGTTGAGGAAAAAGACTTTCTTGTAAGCTAATTTTATCCCAGATCACAAACTGTTCAAATTAAAAGGAACACACTTTTTTCAAAATAAATATCAAACTAATAGGTCGTATGCCTGAAACTAATATAATGTTAATGTCGGTATACCTCAAGAAAAAAAAATCTTTAAAAATTAAAAAACACACACACTAGCAGAAATTTAATGCACAGGGAGGTCAGGCAACTTCTCAGAGTCTCACTAGGCCTGCAAGCTAGTTTCACACCTGAGCAGAAACAATCTTTACCTATCACCACACAAAATGAGTAAAGATACCATATTTCTATGACTAAAAACAATGTGATCACACCAGCTACAGGCTCTGCAAAATCTGTAGAAGGGAAATGAGACCAATCCTGTGGACAGCATGCAGTGTAGCATGCAGCAAAGCAGCACTTGGTAAAAAGGAAACAGTTTCCTTCTTACTGCTTAGGACTTGGAACCTCAACACATTTTCATGATCTAGAATAACAGTAGCAACAATGAGCATGGTCCTCTGATATGGCCACTTATAAGAGCACCTGATACATATTACATTATATTCTTTACTCTTTATTCTGCAACACTTTTCTTCTTTATATGACCCAGATGCCACATGCTAAATTTAAGCATGACTGCTACATTTTGAACATTCCACATCTGGCTAATTCTGTTTCCATTCAAGACATAGTCCTACTGGGTTGGAGCTGCTGTTACCCCTTAGTGTTGTCGGCAGATGAGCAGTATCATCTGTAAGCTTGTTAGAAACGCAGAATCTCTGGTCTTACCCCAGACATAATGAATTGGAGTTTTCATTTTAACAAGATTCCTATGTGACTTGTATATTCATTAAAAACTGAGAAGTACTTCCTTAGAAAGTCTGATTTAGTGAATGCGTTATAGGAATTAAGAATCTACATCTTAAATAAGCACACTAGGTTATGTGGTTCAAATGGGCTTCTGATGATACTTTCAAAAAAAAGTTAAAGGAACTGACCATTTTAAAAACAAAAATTAAACTAATGAATTGATAATCAAATAAAGAAAAGTGATCGACCTATGTGGAAGAGTAATATTTCAAAGAGAGTGCAGCCTACATAATCTTCCAGTTTAAACCCGTCATTTGACAGACAAGTAAGACTGAGGCCCCATCAGAGTACAGAACATACCTATTAAGTGGCAAACCCAAGTGAAATGCAGGCCTCTTGACTCCTAGTCCCAGGTCTTATGTTACATAACAAATGTAAATTGAAGCAGCTATTCAAGACAAAACAAAAATAACTGCAGTGAGTTTATAATAAGACATGATCCAGAAGCCAAACAAAATATGAAAATGGCTGGAAACACTCTCTCCAAATTCTTCAAGATTGTAATTTCTCTAAAACACATAATTTTAAAAAACTAAAAGCATAGGAAAGTAAAGTCTAGATAGAACCATTATATCCAAAGATAAGAGTTCCAGGACATATCAGAGGTATAACTGGCTAAGAATCAACAGCAATAGAATTCTACAGTTGGCAGAATTTTCAAATTATTATAATGCCTGATAATATATTTTTATAGAAATAGGTAAATTGTGGGGAATGCTTTAATTGCCTAAAGGTCAAATTTTACCCCATAAAGAATCTTAATTAATTGGCCTATAAAATAGGATTGAGTTATGCATTTTTAGTTGCAATAAAACTATAGTTAACCCCAAGTTAATTAACCAGAACTTTGAATGAATAGAAATTTAATATCTCCAATTATAAGAGACAAATCACAGAGAAACAAGCTTATGTTAAAGATGTTTTTGCCTCATAAAAATCTTGTAGGAGACATTTAAGGGGCACCTCCTACTCACCTTCATCTCCTACCACATACTGTGAAGTGTGGAACCCTGGGAATATTTCCCTTTTTTCCATCCAATTCAGCTACCCCATAAGTAGTATGTAATCAATTCTCAAGGGAAAATGAGTTAACTTCTTTGTGTCCTTCACAGCACCTGGCAAAGTGTCTTCTATGTTGTAGGTACTTGATCAATATCTATCACTTGATTTTTTTAAAATCTCCAGTCCTGTACAGTGATTATTCAAAACCCCACTCTACCCATGTAACGTAAGAATTATCTAGCATATTTTCCAATATGAACATATCTCTCTAGCTAAGCACAATGAATACTGAATGTTAGCTCCCAGAACCACAGAAACTTAAAAGCTGGAAATAATTTTAGAAATCATCTAGAATAAGTTTTTTTTGTCAGATAAAGGAGGCCTGATGAGGTTTAACAGCCTGATAATTCTTATTGTTCTTCTTGCTGATAGATACTGTCAGTTGTCCACCAAAATGGATCCTCCTCCTCCTCCCATTGCAATGGAAAGGTCAGGTATGTGGCCGGCCATGCCCTTGTCTTGTGCAGTGAAGTGTGGCCTTGTTGCCCAGCTATAGTAAATACGATGTGAGAGAAGAGGATATGTATGCTTCCAGGACTGACATATATAGATTCATATAAAAATGCTCTCATGCTTCTCTGTGTTTTTCCCCTTTGGCTGTCTCAGAGAGATGCCCTGAGGGACCGGAGATGCTATACAATGAAGGAGGCAAAGTAACTGCCCGTATGAGTGTTTTTCAACCATAGAACACAGCCATCCAGCTAATCAAAAGCCCACCCAGGACTGCTAAATGAGAAATAAGCAAATATATTATTCTTTCAGTCACTGAATTGTTAAGATGGTTTTGTCTCAGTATGATCTAATACAAATGCTGCATTGTCTCCTCTATGCTCTAGCGGTTAGCCCGCTCTGATCTCTCTCTATTTGAACTGTTTCTTTCAGTCAATGCTAGGCACTGTAGTAATAATTTCCAATGCTTTTAGCTTGCCTCATTATTTATACCTCTTCTTGTGTTCTATCATCAAGAACAACAACAAAAAAAGTTCACTAAAGCTAAAGATCCCATTTTATACTCTTTTAAATGTCCCACAATGCCTAGATGAAGCTATTGCCTTTTAAGAAATATATACATGATGGTAAATTGTGTTGAAAGATATCATAAGGAGTCATTTACACAAAAACATTTGTTTTACAAATAACTCATATAAAATAGAGGCAGAGAATTCTTAAAAGATAATAAAACAGTAATTTAAGAATCATGCTAATTCTACTCCACCTACAAAGACAGGAAAGAAGCATATTCATTTTCTTTTTTATCTTTTTTTTTTTGTTAGTAACACACCTGATTCATAATTGCAAAGGTACCAAGATGAAAGACTTTCCTCCCAGCTATTTTCTATAGCTACTCTGCTTCCCTGTCCAGAGGAAAACCATAGCATACATTTCTTGCATATGGCAGAGATAAATGAATATATTTTGAAATGTTTTAAAGGATTAAATATGTTTTCTTCGGTTTTCAGGATGCTCCCATTTGTATGTATTCTGGTTAGCTGAAACATTATGACGCATTAATTTGTTTTTGTATCCTTTTTAAATTTAATAAATCACTTTCAAATGTCAAAAATTTGAACATACTCCCATAATTCCATCAGTAATAAATATATTTATTCTGATATTTTTCTTCTTATCTTCATCCATATATATGAATATATGTATAAATTCATATGTAGTGTAGTAATGTAATAATATACCATTACGTCTTATGTGTCAAATATTTGACTAGAATCAAGAACATTTCCAGAGCAAATCATGTGAGAAATAGTGTGTGGCTCAATATGAACTCGAAAATGGAATACCTCCAGAATTATGAGAGTAATGGGATGCCCTCTGCCTTCTCTCTTTCAGTCATTTACTCTATGACAAATAGAGGTCCTGTAGAATTATTCTAAGTCCCTGAAATATAAAACGATTTTGCAAAATTTATTGGATTAAAGCAGAAATCACAAATCTTAATTAAGAGGATTAAGCTCAGATTCTACTCTCAATAGAATCTGGGAAGCCAACTCACTGTCAGAGCCCCTATGGCATCTATCATGGTGAATGAAGCCTATCAATATTATAATCTTACTCCATACACTTACTGAAAGAACCATTCAAATAATAATATTATAGAGGTAAAAGATTCTTTACAGGGAAAAAGAGCTAATGTTTATTGATGTCTACTATGGGTCCAATACTATCCTAGATACTTGACCAATAAGCACAGATTTTGGAGTTAGTCCAATCTGGATTTATGCCTTATATCTGTCATTTAATAACTGTGTGACCTTGAACCAATTACTAAACCTCTCTGAGCTTGGGTTTTTCTCATCTGCAAGATGGAGTTATAATACCCACCTCATAGTGATATTGAGGTGAAAGTAAATATCACATAAATTGTGAGCAGTTAGGGAGGACAAGACCTTAAAGTGCAATACTGTTTTTTTTTTTTTTTTATTTTCTTGCTACCAATACTTTATACAGTGTAGACTTACCAAAACCATTGTAAATTATTACACTTCATTGTTTTTCTTTAAAATCTCTCCCTCAAAAATCACATAGTATATGAGTAAAAATGTCCTTATTACTGGGCTCAAAGCCATATGTGGCAGTAGAAAAGAAACTGGAATTCTCAGGTATTTTTAGAGAGATGTCTACTTTAAATGTATTCTTTCTTTCTATATTTGGGAGAAGCTAAAAATTTAGACATAGTGTCTTGCATAAAGAAGATCAAAGATTAAAAACAAAGTAAGAGACAATTGACCTCATATTATTACCCATATTTCTTTTAAGTAGAGAATAGATATTTCACTAAACAAAATAAACTAATTTTATTTAGTTAATAAATGCTGTTTAATAAAATAATGATCACAAAAGGAAAACCTATGATGTAGTGGACACCTAGTGGATGATCTTGCAAACTCCCTTTTTTTTCCTTTTAATTTTCCTTTGGCGTAATCAATGTAGTGACACTGTTGGATCTCAGGAGCTAATTTGTACAACATGATCATGGCCACTGAATTCTTTCAATAGCACTGGGAATGAGCACCTCTTGCACAATGGACCAGTCAGAGCCTTCTCTGGGAATTTAGAGGTAGGATCAAAAGACAGTCCATCGTAGAATATTACACTTAGGGACTATTGGACACAATGTTTGCCAACATGTAGGTAAAGAAGCAAACGAAGCTGTCCTATGGAAAGAAAAAGAGGGAAACAAACAAAAAAGAGCAGAGATGAGAAAAGAAAAGTCCTAAAACTGCTCAAGTCTTTTTCTGGTTCATTCTGGGGGCTCGCTGCAATCTCTGCCTTTGTGTTCAGTGAGACTGCTCTATATACCATGGAAATAAATGTTCCTTTTTTTAATTCTATAGATAACTGTATTAGTCAGAGTCCTAGCAGAAATAAAGTCACTCAGACAGTCTGAGAATCATATGAGAGAAGTATATGTCCACATTTGTTTGACTTTAGCCTTGGCATTGTTACATGGTTTGGCCACCTGGATGTCCATAGACTTACCCTTTGCCTTATCCAAGCAGAAGCTTTACATGTAATTGTGAGGTTCAGGTTGGGCTCTCTTGAGTTTCTGCCCTCTGTCATGAAAACATCATATCCTTTCAGCCTGGGATCTGGAATGAGAAGACATGGAATTTGAGCCACAGCTGACCCATAGCCCTCATGTTACATGAGAAAAAAAAGAAATCTCTACTGTTTTAATCTGCTGAAATTTTGCAATTGTTTGTTACCACAACAAAAGCTGACAAATACAGTGAGGCACCCATAGCTGGGCAACAACTGGAAGCCATTACTATCTAAAGCTAAAGAAATAAAGGAAGAAATAGTATACTGAGAGCAGTGGGAGCTACAGCAGTGAAGAAAGGGCTACCTAGCTTTGTGGGAGCTGTGGTTAAGGGAATATAGCCACTGTTCAAAGAAGAACAGAGGAAAGAAATGAATATATGTCTCTTTCTCTCTCTCTCTGTTTGCCCTCATTCATATCTGACAGCACCTCCCATTGCTAAACCCAACCAGAAATCAATCGGCAAAGTGATCCAAGAGAAGGAGTTCATAGGGCTCAGCATCCCAGAGCATAGAGCAGCACAGTGGCAGATACCAGCCACTAGTCAAAATGGCAGTGAATGGATAGAAATTTGGGAAGAGCAGGTGTATAATAACCTCAAAAACAGCTCACATTGATTTATGTCACATGCAACCAAGAGGCCTCCTAATGAGAAGATAAATTTGACTTACACAAAAAAATTAGTGAGGGAAACAATGATTTGAGCTAAATCTCTCAATAGAAAAGAACAACTGAGACCATATGTTGCTAGTAGGCTAAAAGCTACTTTATTGAGGGGGGAAAAATTTGATGGGAACAAGAATCACATTTTATTACACAGATTCTGTGGTACCTAGCATTGTTTCACATAATTTCTATGTTATCTAAAATATTCGATCAAGATAATGGAGTTGACAATAAATTTGCTTCACTTCCAACATCAATTTAGATAGTTGTACTTCTATTTTCCTACTGGTACAAGGTAGAAAAAAAATTGTTATACTATAGTACCAAAAGATTTTAGGTAAAGAAAAACAGAGCATGTTATTTTGCAAGAGACAATTCTGAGTTGTAGGATTCTACAGTGATTTATTCCACTACATCATGGGAAAATAAATGCCTTTTCCAACTGACTGAGACTCTTTTCATTTGTCAGCTATTGATCCCCTCCCACAACTTCTCTTCCTAGCTGCATGATGCTTCTAGAGGTTAAACCAATGAAACCCAGTCCCATTTATTTCTTCCTACTTTATGCTGTGGTATCATCATCGATAACATCAGAGCAGCCAGCCACTCATCTTCAGTTAGTAGCACAATGGCAGATATCAGCTAAAGGAAAGCTTTTAGGGGTTTTCCAGATATTTCCTTTCAGGACCTAATAATAGAAATTAAACCTTGAAAGTAACTATAAAACACATATTTTAGAAATAATTCTCTTTAAATTTTATGTGCATCTACTCCTGCAGTGCATGCCCTTTTGTTTGTTTCTAAGGAGAGAGCAAGAAGAAAAGTCATAATAGTTATAAACCTAGTATATGTTAAGTAGGCAGAAGGCAGGTTACAAAAAAGGAGAATAAAGGGCATGGGCCAAGTTTAAGGTCAAAGAAAATTCTCCATGACTCTCAAATGCTATAATCTGGATAATCTATTTCTAGGGTCCACTGACAATGTTCCCCTTACTTTTAGTTCCTCAAATCTTGCTGAATAACGTTTTGCATCCTAAATATTTGTACTTATTGTTTCTAATTCATTAATTATTACTTTCTATTTTTGAGCTATTGTGCAAAGATGTTCATCTCCCTTTAAGTCCTCTCAATATATTGACATGGTTCTGAACACCCCAGGGACCAAGACTCCTCTACAGACACTTAGAATATCTAAACACTAATTTATATTGTGAAAGTAAGAGGCTAAAAGAAAACATATGTGCCTGTCTAAATAATTGTTGATTTCTTTTATAGATCAGTGATTTTGTCATTTGAGGGATATCATCATTTGAATTGTACTGACTTTCTTATTAAATTGGAAGCTACATAAGTTAAAAAATAAGTCTCTTCTCAGCTTTTTTTCTAGTCTGTGAAATAGTAATAGTAGGTTGTCTGCTCTTAGTGGTGCTTGACGAATATTATTAAAGCTACCATTACATCAGTTTATTCCTCTATTTATTTACTTATGCTCCATTTTGTCCAAGAAGTTATTTAACGTGACTTGTAGAAATAAAATTTTTAAAAATACAAAATACTATAAATCAAGAATGGCAAATGACTTTTATGCTACATAAAACTTTATTGTTTAGAAGTGGTGGTCCAGAAGATGATGTGGAAAAAGGTTTGCAGTCTACTTGGTTGCTCACTAAGAATGAGTGACGTAATCAATTAGCAATGTCTTCCATGAGCTGGGTAGGGGGAAATAATATATAGGCCATCTTAGTTTTTAATGTGAAAAATGAACCCAATTCTTACATGAAAACATAAGTAAATAATCATGTACTGAAGAAGGTTTTTCAATATGATATCAGAGCAGAAACCATAAAACAAAAGACTAATAAATTTGATAACTGAATTTTTTAAATATTAAAACAGAGCACACAAAAAAAGATTTTTTAAAATATGAGAAATTGGAAAATATTTGGCAACACTCATTAAATAAGGTGTTTGTAACTTTTAAGTCTAAAGACCTCTTTTAGATCAATGACCAAAATATTTTCACAATTAAACAGACAGAGAACATTCTATCAGCTATACTTAATAAATGCCCAACTTAGAATGGCTTAAGCAAATGGAGTTTTATTGTTCTCATGTAAAATAAATCTGGACATAAACTGTCTGGGGCTATTATAGAAGCAACATGGTGCAATTCTGTCAACAGGGACTAGGCTTTCCTGCAGGGCCACCCTAAGCAGGTGACTTTCATCTCCTCACCTGATAGTGAAAAGACCTGCAGCAATGCCTTCTTGTATCAGTCAAGAGGAAGAGGAGAGACACAGAGCAAAAGCAAAGAGGAAATAAGCTGGTTTCCCTACTACATTTTAAAGGGCTTTCCCCAAACTACCCCCTCAAATGAGACTTCTACATACTTCTCACTAGCCAGGATTGTGACATATGGCCAACCCTAACTGCAAAATGAGCTGAAAAATGCAGTTGTTGATGTTGTCATTCCTATAATTTAACTTGGCAGATAATGGCCCTGAATAAAATTGAAATTGTTTCATTAAAAAAAATAAGAGGAGAATGAATACTGGGAAAGCCAGTTACAGTGCCTGCCATGAGCATGAACCTGTAAGTAAAAGGAAAGAAGATAGAAAGAAAAGAAAGAGGGAGGGAAGGAAGAAGGAAATTTGTTTAAGAAGGAGGGTGGGAAGAATAGGAAGATAAGTGGCTAATAAATATGTGAGAACAGTTTTTGTTAGCACCATTAACCAAATTATCAGAAACTGAGATATTATTTTCACCTAACAAATTAGAATTTTTTCAAGAAAATTTTTTTTCATAAATATCCTAGTCAAAATATATATAAGAAAGTGGACTAGTTTTTTAGTCTGCCTTTCTCGCAGGCAATATCTTCAAAAGTCTTTTTGTTTTGCTTATTTTTGACCCTGCTATTTCACTCGTAAGGAGCTAGTCATATATGAGCACACAGATTAATTGACAGTAATATTCACTGAAGAATTATTAATATGGAAATAGTAAAAACAACAGAAATTTTTAGATGGGACACTGGTTAAGAATATTGAGGTACATCTGTGCTACAGAATTTTGTGCAGTCACATAAAATGAAGATATGAAAGAAAATCCTATTGGAACAAGTCTATCAAAGGTAGGCAAATGGTAGTTAACGGGTAATTTTTAATTTATTCCAGTGTATAAAATAGTGAGTTTTGGGATTCTCTACATTTTATTTTACAAAACATGATTGCAATAGTTTAAACCTAAAAATTGTTCTAAGGCAGAGGAAACATAACAAACATCCTTCCTCAATCAAATTCTCCATAAAGCACCTATCGATGGCCCAGGATTCAGCAAAGCTATTTTCTAATGCATGCTACAAAACAAACTATTTTGAAATGTCTGCCAAGGGAAATACATAAAGTAATTTTGCAATAAAGCATTCTTATTTATTGAGGACATTTACCAAAATAACAACTTTAGTTAAGAAATAAGCTGTTACCTTTCTTTCTGGCAAAAATCAGAAAGGAGTTGTTTGTTCAGGTCTTTTCTAACTCAATGTAATAAAATCCTATCAGCTGCACATAAAAGAATGATCATTTTGCTATTCACTGTAGTGAGGAGTGGGGGAAAAGTGGGCAAAATGCAATTAACTCAGTCACAAATAATGTGAGTGTGTAAGAAACTGGTAAAGAAGAACACATTTTGAAACACATCCTGGTGTTATTAAAATGGAAATTTTTAACTCTTTCTTTCCCAAACCTTCCCAACTGACTCTCATGCACATTTTGAGTATCAATATATAGGGTTCCATGCTGAGTGTTAGGACCTTAGTCCAAGGACAGGTCAAAAAAGCTACAAATTATTGAATATTATTTTTACTTGATTTTCTTATGAGGTGGTGATAACATGGTCTATTGCAGAATAACTGTGTCTAGAGACCAAGTGCTTCCTAATAGATGTTGCTTTGAGGTGCAACCTTACTTATATGATACATGGGCAGGGTACAGTGTAGATGCAACAATAAATGGTGATATGTAATTTGTAAAAGCAAAGTGCTATCCTTTTGACTGGACTGTCAGCTTGCTAGGGCCATGGATCTCTCCTTCACTGTTCTTGCTCATTACTCTTCCCTAACACTTAGCAAAGTGCCTGATACCTGGTATACTTGATAACATGTGTTTAGTTCAATTGAGAATGAGAGAAACTACCTTCTGGGGCCATCCATTCAGGGCCATAATTGTAGACTTATTAAAAGTCCATTTTTCAAAATGATTCTTTAAAATCTTAGGTTATGTATCAGTCAGTTAGTATTCCAGCAGGAAACAGAAACTACCCTGAAGAAGTATTTTGAAGTAAATTGAATGAAGAGACTATTTATATAGGTGTTGCAAAAGTAGGGGAACTACCAAGGGATGTCGAGATACCAGGGAAGGCATCAGTGAGAAATGCCACTGCTCTTAGGACCTAAGGAGAAGGCAAAGGAAGAGTGTTACAAAAATCCAGTGAGTAGAAACTATTCTAGAAGAAAGGATACTCAACAGTAACTGGAGCCATAAGGAAGGAAGACACACCAGAATCTTATCTAGAGCAGAGATGAAACAGAAGAAACACCCCAAACTTTATCTCCTCCTTCCAATCTCCTGTTGGTACCTTCCACTGATCAACCCAACAATGAGCCAAAGAGCAAAGGAGACGAAATGGTACATGTAGAGATCAGATTCTCAATGCATAAAGCAGAACAAAAGAGAAGGAGAGCAGAGAATGGATTGGTTTGGAAGAGGCAACAGCACATGGAAACTAACCAACACATGGGGAAAATAGTCTCCCTTGAGGCTTGTTAGTAGGTGTGTGAGGAACCATTACAGGGATTCAATCAAAATGGATGAACAGATAACCTGAACTTGTAAAAATGGGAGAAATTAACTTCTCAAGTGTCAACTGGGGTATGATTTTCTAAACATTACTCACCAGGACCACATTTTACCATTTCACTTTTCCTTCATTTAAAAAAGAACTGCTGAACTCAGATTCCACAAAGTTTTATTCTGTTTTTCTAAGAGAAATTTATAACATGCTTTAAATTTTTGCAAGACCCTTTGTGATTACTTCTTATAAGTTATAGTTTGTTCTTGTTTTGGTTAATTGGTTGGTTTTGTTTTGCTTTAACATTGCAGCTACAAGGCCTCAAGAAATCTGGCAATAGGATATTAGAATTATATTTGTTGACAGTTTTTTTATTAGTCAGGTGAAATCAGCTTAACTAATTTTCAATATTGAGTACCCTCTAAACAAGGGAAACCTCTGCCTCTAGATGCCTCAAGCCAAGATTAATATAGTCTTTAAGTGTGAAAGCTTTTGAGTCCATCACATTCAGCAACATCTTGCACTTCTCAGGTTTGTAGTCTCCCCAAATTTTTAGAACAATTATATCCAGGACTAAAAACAAAAAGGACTTCTTCTATGAACTTCAGGTCCATATATCACCCCTGTCTATATTCAACATCTCCACGTGGATGCTAATAGGCATCTCAGTCTTAACAAATCTGAACTCATTCTCCTAATCTTCTGCACAAAATTGGCTCCTCCTATAGGCTTCATCATCTTGTCAGTTGCTCATTCTCAAAATATAGAATCATACTTGATTGTTGTTTTTTTTATACTTCCTATCTAACCCAAATGCAAGTCTTCTTGGAGCTGACCTTCAATTGTACCCCCCTGTTCTAAACCACATCACCTCTGGCCTGGATTATTGCCCCCTACCCGGGTAAATCATCTATCCATCACTCTATCTAGGCTTATTCCAGTCTTTTCTCAAGTAGTAGGCAAAGTGATCCTTTAAAATGTTAAGTCAAATTCTACTGCTCTTCTGCCTAGAATTTACCAAGACCTGCCATCTCATTCAGAGAAAAAGTCAGTCTCTATACTCACCCCTCATCACCTGACTCCCTTATTTCTTCCCTCACCTTGTTTCCTTGAGCTCCACTCCTCTCCATTGCTTATGTCACTGCATGTATACTCATCTTCCCCTGTTCTGCAAATTCAACAGGCATGTTCATGCTTTAAGGCATTCATACTACTGTCTCCTCTGCGGAAGGCTTCTGCTCCAGAGAGCCACGTAGCAATCTCCCTCATCTCCATCAGGTCTTAGCTCAAATATCTGCTTAAGTGAGGCTTCCTCTAACTAACCTATTTTAAATATCCATCTCCACCCTAACTCACTCTATCCTTTCTTATTCTATTTTTCTCCATATCATGCATCACCACCAACATTCTTCATATTTTTACTTTTATTTTTACTTTTCCTCTTTATGACCTTTCTGCCACTCCCAAAAATGAAGCTACAGTGTGACAGGAGCTTTTTCCCTGCATCAAGATGTGTACTTGGCACATGGTATTCATTCAATAAATAATTATTAGATGAATAAAAGAGTAAATTAATAGTAGACTAACTGCTGAAGTAGAGATGTGGATAAAATTTCATTCATTTTTTTCTATACTTATTATTTGACTCCTCAATTCCATTCAATAATAATTTTTGAAATTTTTAAAATTTTAAATCATATATCTCTCTCTAAAATTATGCAGCACTAGGAAGTGAAGTTCTCATTCCTAGTTTTCTCTAGATCTGGGATCAGCAAATTTTCTCTTAAAGGACAAGGTAGTAAATACTTTTATGTTTGTAGGCCAAAGGTTCTGTGTCATGAATACTCAACTCTACCATTGTATTGCTAAAGCAACCATGATCCAATAAAGTTGCTTATAAAAGCAGGCTGTGGATCAGATTTGACCCTTGGGCTGTGGTTTGCCAAACTGGTATAGATTTGATGCTAATCCTGGGGTATAGGTTCCCACAAATGACTAGCTCTTTCAAAAGATGCATAAGCAATCAATATTTTAATAAGCTTTACTCAGTAGAAATCAACTTGATTTTTTCTCTCATTGTCCTCAACCTGCTCTGTGAACTAAGTTATCTTTTCTTTCCCCTGGATAAAATCTTGGGCTGATCCCATAGCTTTTTAAATCTCTCTTGAATTAAAAAAAAAAAAAAAAAAAAAAAAAAAGGTTTCTACACATCTCAAGATAGCAAAAAATTCACTACAATATTTTAATCATATAATTCCATCACCTTTACAAATTCTCTGTTTCATTCAGGGAACTTCTCCTCCCTAAGCCTCCTCTGTTCATTATAGCCTATACCACGCCCCCTGTCCCCCCACCCACTGCCACTCTATTCTAGTTTCAGTGTAGTCTATGTTTTATGTGTTTATTCTGTTAACATACTGCCTCTTGTTTCATATATTTTATCTTTATTGATGATAAGTTCTAAATATTATAGACCTTAGTCTGAGGAATCTCTCTTACCTCCTGTCTACGAGTAAATCTCACTGATTTTACTCTGAAATCATCTACACTCACTCTCCACTAAACCATGCTGTGTACAATCATTGCCCTCTTCTGTGTGCACTGACATGAGCCCTAAGTGTCTACATCATTCTTTCCCTCTTGACTCTCCCCTTGAATTTATTCTCCACTCTACAGAGAGAGTAATCTTCCTACTTACAGAAGGTAAATCTGATCCTCTCTCTGTGCCAAAGTTTTGCCACCCTGAGGCTGCTTTAGGGATATTGAGTTTAAGCAGTTTATTAAGAAATGAGACTCAGAAAGGAACCTTTGAGCCTCCCTCCCTTTGCTACTCAAGAGATTCAGAAAGAGGAGTCTACTTTAGGAAGGAAGCCCAGGCTTATTCACCTTAAGAATTTTCAGTCTAGCATTAGTCAGGACGGCTCCAAGCCCGTTAGCTAGGTACTCCCTGTGTCTCAGAGGTCTGAATTGCCTAGCAAGAATTTGCCTGCCATGTGTGTTCTGCTCTTCCTCAACTACCTATGAATCACCTGTTCTCACTTCTGAAATCTACCACACACCTCCCACCCCCCGCTTTTCTCCTTTGACCAAAAAAGTTATATATAACCAATGTTGCCTCATTGTTTTTGGAATTCTCATGCTTATGTGAATTCCCCATGCACATATATTAAAACGTTGATTTCCTCCTGTTACTTTGTCTCTGTTAATTTGATTATTAGTCCAGCTAGAAGAACTTAGAAGGTGGGAGTATACTTAGAAGTATTATTTATTTTAGCTCCCACACTCTCCAAACTTCCTTTTAAACCTTTACTGACTTGACATTTGCTCTTAGAATTAAGACACAACACCTTATAAATTGATATGTGAACCTCCCAACCTTCTCAGGCTCACTTGGTCCCCCCTTCTACTCATTCATGCCCTTTCAGCCACATTGGTTGTATTTTAATTCCTTATATTCACTTCTCTTATGTTTTCTTTTTTAATTGAAGAAATTATTTAAAATTTTTCCCCTATCTACCTTCCCTTTTTCTCCTCCCCCCTACCTTCTGCCTCTCTTTCCTACCAGAGGTCTTTCACGTGTTGTCACGTCAGTCAGCACACCCCTTTCTCTGCACTTCCCTTCATTAACTCATATTCAACCTTCCTACTTCAGTTTAATTGTCACCTCCCCCTATTATCTAACTTTTAAAAACATTTTAAGGAACACATGATGTAAAAAAATAACACATGAACTATGTGTGTTTGCAGTTTTATTTACTGCTATTTTTACTTAATTATATCAAGTAAGGTGTTTTCATAGGTAAGTAACCAAAATTCCAAATCAGACTGGCTTGAACCATTAAAGGGTTCTTAATTCATATAAAAGAAAATTCCAAAATTAGAGTTTTCTTTACTTTTCCAGCTCCCTTTATCTACAATTCTGTCACTTCTGCTCTTCATATGGTTGGCTTTTTTCTCAGGCTCACTTCATTGTTTGTAGCAGCAAAAGTAGCCATTTTAGTTTCAGACTTTGAACTGATAGACCATTTTATCCAGAAGGGAATCAAGAGAAGACTTCTCTCGAAATCATGAAACAGAAGAAGCCCTTAGTTTCATTCTCATGGCCCCACTTACAAGACATGCCCCTCCCTAGTGACAAGAGGTACACTGATGGGCTTAAACCCATGAGAGCCCTCGTAGAGGTAGCAATTGGTGTGAGGTCTATTCTCCACTGATTCCACCGCTTCTTCACTAAGGAGGGGCTGATTTTCTAAATGGAAGATCAGTCTGTTTTGACAGAAGGAGCAGAGACCTGGATACTTGGAAAGCAACCTACTGTATACTACAATAATAAACTGTGAACATTTTCCCACCTCATTTAATTGTGTGTTAAAACACTATATTTAACATCTTTAGAGTTATTGTGGCATAATGTTCCATCCTTTGAATCCCCTGAATATAACTCCTAATTTTATTTGTTAGACAAAAAACTTATTTCCAATGTTTTAAAATATTATTATTTCAATAATTATTCTGTCTTCCTTTGCCAATGTTCAACTTTCTCTTCACTATATGTACTTTATCTATTATAAATAGCTGTTATAAATAATACTGAGATGAGACTTTTTTCTACTTCTCTATTTCCTTAGGATAAATTCACAATGGTAGAATAAATGGGTCAAATGCTAAGAATGTTGAAATGTAAATTGTCCTTCAGGAATATTGTACCAATTTGTACTGTACAACAGACCCTCAGTGTATGACTGAGGTTGTTCATGACAGTCTTACTAATTAACACAAGTCCCCCTCCCTCAAGTGTCAAGTTCTCTGTCACCTCTATGCCTTTGTTTCTATTGTATACTCAGCCTGGCTAACCCTATTCCCCTTCCAATGCTCATGCCCTTGACTTGAAAGCATTTCCTCACCCATCTCCGCCAGCTCCTATTTGTTCTGTTACTGTCATACTTCTGGCATTTCAACAAATGTAATCCATTACAATCATTCGTTCATTTGTCTGTTTCTTAATCTAGGCAGTGAATTATTTGAGGAAGAGGACTGTCAATTACTATTATTACTGTTATTAATATTTAACCCCGTACCCTCACTACTTAGCACTGTCTGAAATGTGGGACATACTCAGAACTGTGTTTTAAATTACAGACATGGAAGCTGACCACCCTCACAGTATAATCCAAGGATGATCCATCAAAACCCACAGGTTTGTTGTTCCATTCACCCTTGTTCTAGTGAGAGTCCCTTATGGCTGGCACAGCTCTAGAACAGAGTGTTTCTCCCTACGGTAATACAGGGTTTGGTCCATTATAAGAGGCTCCCATCCTACTCTTTAGGTGTTTCTATGAGCTTGTCCTTTGGGTGCTAAAAGTTTCAAGAATCATCAGAACAGAGAGATGAGGTCCTAGGGTTTTGACTGAGCTCTAAACCAAATATCACTTCAATCTCTTTCCTCCAGGACCTGTTCACATTCATCAATATGCTTGGCACATGTTTTTTTATTCAGAGAAGGGCGGAGGGATTTCAATGTTTGAAGAGTGGTGTGTAGATGAGAAAGGCCTGAGTGGGAGCTAAGAAACTAAGAGCAGAAGAACATGACTCCTCATTCAGCCAATAATCTACATTTGAGTCCCTATGAAAAGATATAAGGAGCAGAAGACAGACTGTTTTGTTAGTGTGTTTGTATGTTATTTCATGAAAGTATTGCAGAGATATCAGGGCATAGGTGAAAGCCGGAAGGTGATAGAACCCTGAGGCTCTGAGATCGAGCTCAGTGGTCAAGTGGTAGAAAGAGGCAGAGAAGTGAGGGTGATGCAGGTGCTTTGTCCCATGGCTGTGGGGAATTCGCTGAGTAGCACTGGCTCTTGAAAGCAAAGTTGTTATTCATCTTGTGGCAGTTGCAAAGAGTGAGGCCTTGGCAAGTATCTTTGTAGGCAATGGAAATGGACAACAGAGGAGAAACCAGAGAGGATGGGTAAGGCAAATGATTTTTGTCAACTATAGCTGACAACACATCTGAGAAACCCCTTCAATGACTCCCTTCATGAAATACATAGGGGGCTTTCTCTTCTCCCTTCCCTTTCATTGGGTCTAAGCTTTGGGCCAGTGTACTCAGTGGGGCTGGAGGTGTGATGAGACAAACCAATGGGTCCAAGGTCAAATTTTCAGCTGGTGTGGTCAGGAGATTGAATACATACATACATACATACATACATACATGCATACATGGAGAATAATGGAAGCCAGATCTTCCACTGTCAGATAAGTAAGCTACAATTAAGAAAGGGGAATGCTAATAAACCTTATACAGGCATCTCTCATTTTTTTATATTTCACTTTACTGCACTTTGTATATACTGCGTTTTTTACAAATTAAAGATCCTCCCAGCAAAAAGATTATGATTAGCTGAAGGCTAGGATGATGGTTAGCATTTTTTAGCAGTAAAGTATTTTTATAAGGTTTATACATTGTTTTTCCAGACAGAATACTATTACACACTTAATAGACTACACTACAGTGTAAACATAACATTTATATGCACTAGGAAATAAAAAAAAATGTGTGTGACTCGGTGTTTTGGATCCAAACCTGCAATATCTCCAAGGTATGCCTGTGCTAGACTGAATGGACAAATACATGATATTAAATTGATATTAGATAGATGGATGGATAGATGAATAGATAGATCAATAGATTAGATAGATAGATAGATAGATAGATAGATAGATAGATAGATAGATAGATAGATAGATAGATGATAGATAGATGATAGATAGATAGATATAGATGATAGATAAATGATATATAGGTGATATATAGATGATAGATAGATGATGAATAGATGATAGATGGATTAGACAGACAGAAGCAGGTGTGTATGTAAGCATTCATACGTAGATTCCTAGTGCTACCTCATGAGAGACTCTAGAAGTAACAACCAACACTCTGAAGGCCAGGTCTTGGTTTCTTAATATCATTCTTCATTAAAAGGAATCAGGGCTTCTTGAAGAAATGAGTTTCTCCAGGACTGGGGCAAGAAGAATATATGAGACTAAAACTTTTTATGCCAGAAAGTAATGAAATCCTCAAGAATGATGAAAGCATCAAAAAGGCTCATGATTCAATTTAAAGGGGCTCCCATTGCTGAAGCCCAGGAAAATGTTAGTATAAATATAAATAAAGATTGTAAGATATTATAACCCTCTGAGTAAAACAGAAAGCCATGAGTACATGCTGATATAAATGAATAAATAAATGGAGGAGAAGGGAGATTTCCACCCTACAATAGATTGCTAATTGATAAATCTAGAAGGGATGATGGAGTTAGAAAATCACCATTTGACATTGTCTAGCTCAACCATTGTGATAAACAGAGACAACAGATTGCTGGGGTTGTTCTCCCTCTTCCCTTGGTGAGGTTCATTTTTCTCTTCCTTATATGCACCTTATTTATTAATCTGGATATTTTTTGTCAATACCATCTCTTTTCCCACCACCCATAGTTATTTTTTAGCCCCCAAATTTGACCTCTTCTCAATTTGATTAAATGGGACCTGCCCTTGAGGCTATCCAACATTTTTTGGTCACCCTATCACTCTCATCATGTTTCTGGCCTGCCCTACCTTCCTTCACCCCCAGCTGTAATCCAGCTCTATTGCTCTTAGACAAGGGCAAAACCAGATTAACTTCTGCTTCATGATATTAAGACAATGGATATAGTTTCCCTTCTTTTTTTTTTTCCAACAGCTCATCATACTTTCCTCCATTTAATCTGAAATGTGTTTCTTGTAATATTACTGCAGTATTGGCTACTATCCAGTACTTTTTTGGTCCCTTCAAAGTTGCAATAATATGAAAGTTATACAATACCCCATCCTTTACATAAAATGTGTTCTGTGCCTATCAGAAAGATGAAGAGCAGACACGGGGGGAGAAACATTTTGTTTGTTTGCACAGTTTGTTTTCCTCCTTTTTTTTTTTTTTCATCTCATTGATTCCCCTCTCTTATTCTTTACCACAGGAATTATTTTGATTATAAGAGAGGTGAAGAAAGAGTAGACAAGTAGCCCAAAGATCTGTATTGTAGTTGAGTTAAGCCAGCACAAATTCTGTGACCATACATAAACAGTTTAATCATTTGAGCTTTAGTTTCTTCACTAAAAAAGGTGTAGGGGTGAGGGAGAAGGTTGATACAATTTTGACCTAATAACTTCTTAGAGCCTTTTTTATTTCTAAGTCCATGAATCTATAATTTCAGCTTTAAATATTGGAATGCTCCTGAGTATGATCTCACAAATTCTTCTCTTCTCTACTGAAGCTAGGCAATCGCATTAAGTCTCTTGGTTTCATATACAACACCCTGATTACTATAAATTTTCTATTGCCAGTCTCAATCTCTTCTTTCTTCCCACCATAAGCTTCCCCATCTTCAGTGGCCCACTTGATATATTCATTTGGCTGTTCAAAAGGCATTACGAACATAATATCTAACAGAGAAGTCTTTATTTTCCCCCCTTCTCCTTCTCCCAGTCTTCCCTGTCCCAGTAAATGGTACAACCATTTACCTACTTTCTCAGATAAAAAATTTAGCAAATTTCGTCTATTTTTCTCTTTCTTTCCCTCTCCACATCCAATTTAACAGTAACTCCTGTTTGCTTTTCCTTCAAAAATGTACTCAAGCAGACAACTTTTCAGTACTTCCCCACAGCCATGACTACTCCCAGGTATCATTCTCTCCCCTGTGAGTTAGTACTATAGCCTTTCTTGTCCCCTACTATATATAGTCTCCAAAGACCTTTCAAGTTCTTTCTGAAAATTGAAATTTAAGCATATCATTCTCTTGTTTAAAATCCTATGATAGCATGCCAAAATACTCAGGAAAATAATACAAAGTCCTTACTATGATCTAAAGGCCTTACCTGCCCTAGCACTTGCCCACCTCTCAAATTTCATCTTCCATTTCATCTGTAACAGTTATTCTGGCTTCTGTATGCTCTTTATATATATTGGAAAGAGACTAGCTAGCTGCTTACTAAAATTGGATCCTCACCCCCTAGACATATAGCTAGGCATTTCCTAGCCTCCTGTGTCATTAGGGTTGACACATGCCACTTCCAGACCTAACTCATAAAAATATGACCCATTTTCCTCATCTGCCAAAAGACTCGAGGCAAAAGACTTGAGACTCTAGAGGGTGGTAGAGCCACCAGAGAGCAGGGTCCTGGATCCCTGAAGCAACACATGAAAGTGCATCCACTAAACCCACACAAGCCTCTGCTATGAGCAAAAAATAAGCTCCTTTTGTATCTAACTTTTGAGTCTCCACGGTGGGAGTGGGTGGTATTTATTAAAACATTTACCCTCCCATAACTAAAACAAGAACCAAATTTCTTCCTATTTTACTTCTTCCTCTGCTTGAAACCTTTTTTCTATATGCATATGGCCTACTTCATTAGATATTTGCTTAAACATCACCTCCTCCAAGAAGCGTTCTTTGACTTCTTATCTGAACTAAGCTAGTCCACTTCCATCCCTGTCTATTATTTCCCTAACCTTACACTAATTTTCTTCCAAGTGCTTATCATCACCTAATATTATATCCTATTATTATTTGTTTATTGTCTCTCTCACACTAAAATATAAAATCCATGAGGACAGGGCCAGTTATTTCTTTTTTTCATTGTTGCATATTTTGTGTGAGATCAGTGCTTAGAAAACAGTAGGAGCTCCATTAATACTTGAATGAATGGATGAATGAAGGAATGAGTGAATTTTAGCTACTCTTTAGCAGCATGGCCCTGTTTCAGCTGCTACAGTCACCACAAATCCTAATTTCTCTCTCACACCTCTTTTTTCAGATATATAGCATTACCTATCTCGTTACTCTCCATCAATTAAGTTTCACTTTCCTTATCTTAGCTCCAAATGAGGCAGCAGCCTCCTGAAAGGTGATATTCTGTCATTATTTTAAAGGTTGACAGAAGTGAAAAAATAAAGGCAAACTCCAACAATGAGAACTTAAATCAGTCTTGGAGCCTGATGATAAGAAGTAAGAACACAGCATCCTCTGTGGACAGGCAGGTGCTCCCAGCCCCTGTTTTCAGGCAGAACTTACCAATCCTCCACTTCTCTCTGGCCTTTGGTAGGCTTTTGCCTTGGGCACCTTTGGAAAGAATGATGGTATAAAGTAGCCTCCCTTTATCCTGTGGGATTTGTTCCAAGACCTCCAGTGGCTGCCCGAAACCACAGATAGTATCAAACCCTACATATACTGTTTTTTACTATACGTACATACCTATGATAAAATTTAATTTATAAATTAAGCACAGTAAAAGATTAACAACAACATATAATAATAAAATAAAACAATTGTAACAATGTACTATAATAAAAGTTATGTGAATGTGGTCTTCTCTCCAAATACCTTATTGTACCACACTCACCCTTCTTGTGATGATGTGAGATGATTCGATATCTATGTGATAAGATGTGTCCACAGTTTGAGGTGTGAAAACAAAAGTAGCACAAATTCTTTTTCCTTCACAATTTTATGAATAGAAGATTTGTTCTTATCATAGATCTGAGCAACCTCACCATGTGATGTTTTGTCTTTTCTTACTGAAAACTTTCACTTTTTTACATAAAGGAAGTACTTTATAGCTTCTCTGTGGCATATCTGAATCACCAGCATCCCTACACTTTGGGGTCATTGTTAAGTAAAATAAGGGTGACTTGAACACAAGCACTGTCATACATTGACAGTCAATCTGACAACAAAGATGGCAACTAAGTAACTAACAAGTGAGGGGACATATATGAGTGGGGAGATACTAGACTAAGGGATGATTCATATACTGAGAAGGACAGAGCAAAAGATTTCATGGTGCTACTCAAAACAGCACACAATTTAAAACTTATGAATGGTTTACTTCTGGAATTTTTTCTTTAATATTTTCAGACTGAGGTTTAACTGCACATAACTGAATCCATGGAGGATGAAACAGTGGAAGGCAAAACTGAGGACAGAGGGGGACTGCTTTAGTTAGGAGTCATACAGCCTTAGGTTCAAAGCCAGGATCTAACCTCATCAAATCTACCATTCAAAGTGAATCACATTAATTCATTCAACAATATTTATTGAGTGCTTTTCATGTGCTACTCCATACTAAATGATGGAAAAACAGTCATAAAATAGTTGTATAGGGTGCTACCTCAAGGAGATTATAATCTAGTAGGAAGGATAGGCATAACTGCACATTTCTTTGTTTATAACTGTGATAAAATCTCTGAAGGAGAAGTCACTTGTTCTGTGATGGCTCACATCAGTCCCTAGGCCCTGTGATGGAATCAGGAAACACTGAAAAACTATAATTGGACTGAAACCTAAAGAATGAGAAATTAACTAATCAAAGCTGGGCAACTATGCATGAGGGTGATGAGAGTGTTCAGGCTGAGGTGAGAAGGTGCCTGGAGTATTTAGAAATATGGCACATACACAGCGAGCATCATGGAAACTGGTGGAAGGAGGCAAGGGCAGGGTGGTGCCAAACCTGTGCCAAATTTAGAACCTTGGAATTATGCTAAGAATGATGGGAAATCATTGAGATATTTAAGCATGGAAGGAAAGAGGGCATTATCAATTCTGCATTTTATAATGATTGCTTACCTCCCTTTTCCTTCTCATCCTTGGCCTTCCTTGATCATTAGAGGGATAAGTATGGGAAAGGGGAGTCAACAAGATAGTAAGCTAGTGCAAGATCAAAGTGAAATATAATGGTTCACTAAGCTATAATGTCAACAATAGAGAGGGAGAGAAGTAGATGGACTTGAGAAACATTTGGGAGGCAAAATCAATAAGGCTTGGTGATGGACTGGATACAGGCAATGAGGGAAGGAAGTGCACCCAGGAAGACACCTAGGTTTCTAATCTGAGCAACTGGGAAGATGCTGTTGCCATTTCCCAAGACGGGATTTACTGGAAGCAAGGCAGGCTGTGGGGGACGATCGTAATTGTGATTTTGGACATTGTGACTTTAAAGTGGCAGCTACTTATTGTCTTGAGTCTTGAACACTGTGCGCAATGGTGAGAACATTACTATCCTAAAAAGCGGTTTTGAAGCCTGGCACAGGGCCTAGGAGGGTAAATGCTCAATAATGTCACTTCCCTTTCCCTTCTCATCCTTGGCCTTCCTTTATTAATTCACTCGACACACATCAAGCACTCTTCTAGACATGTGAGCAACTCGCAAAGTCCCTGCTTTCATTGAGCTTACATTCTAGAGGGTAGACAGGTCATAAAATAAGCAGACAGTACTCTAGCTAAATACTAGGAAGATGAACAGAGTGGGATGAGGAGGGGAGGTTGTGACGCAGAGATGGGGTACTGTTTTATGTAAAACGGCCAAGGACGTCTCTCTGAGGAGGTGACAATTAAGCACGGACCAGACTGAAATGAGGAAATTAGCCCTAAATATAGGAGAGGAGGGTTTTAGACAATGGACAACAAAAATCATAAAGACCCTAGGGTGCATTTGCTTGGCTTGCTCCAGGAGAAGCACAAAAGCCTGTGTGGCTGGAACCCCATGAGCAAGGCGAACATGTTAGGAGTTGATGCTAAAGAAGCAGCCAGATGTGAGGTGAGGACTTGGGCTTTCACTCTGAGTATAAGTGTGATGGAATCACTGGGTGATTGTGAGTCAGGAATGACAAGAGCCATGTTCTAGAGTGCAAAGTGCTTTCATGTCAGAAGCCAGAAGCCTTCATCAATAAACCAACTAATGATCTTTCTTCTATTTCTACTTCAACTCACTGAATGCATAAAACAGATGTAGAATCCAATTCATTTTTTTAAATAATATTTATGGAGTATTTATTATGAATCTCTTCCAGGCCCTTCCACATGTTATAAGTGGTTTTGATAGCAGCCTCCTCTTGTTATGCCCTTGCTGGAGATTAACCACCCTGTTAACATGTCTGTGCATTATTTATTTAGTGTTTATGATAACCTAGGAAGTGGGTTTTATTGCCTACATTTAACAGATGAGGAAACTGAGGCTCAAAGAAGTTAAGTAGATTATGCAAAGTCACATAGACAATAAAGAGTAGAGTCTGGCTTCATCAGATGTGCCCAGGGCTTTCAGACTCCAAGTCCATATGGCTTCCATGCCTCCACAAGCTGATCCTCCCCTTGAGCAAGTTTGATATTGAAAGGAAAGGGTCTAAAAACACATAGGCAAATGACCAGCAAATGACCAGGAGTATGTTTACATGTAAAAAAAAAAAAAAAGTGCATCACTCACTAACAGTAAATGAAGAGGAAAATTTTCAAGTGCAGAAGCAGGAAGAAGCTTCCAAACAGAAATAAGGGCAAATGTACATACCCTTTAGGAACCCATTATACTGGTTTCCCACCCTCGCTACATTTTAGAATCATGTAAGATGTGTGTGTGTCTTGTGTGCATGTGTCCACACACATATGTGTGCTATGGCCCTACTGAAGATCAGTGAAGTCAATATGTTTTTAAAAACCCGAGGTCTATTCCACTAGGCAGCCAGGATTGAAAGTGCGGGGTTATTTACTGGTGGACAAACTTTTATCTTCCATACTGCTGGTGTCCTCCTTTGTTGGATCACCTGTGCGGGTCTGAGGACTCTGCACATTAATTAGTAACACAGGTGATTCTGATACAAGTGGTTTAGGGACTGCACTCTGAGAACTGTTTTAATCACAACTCAATAAATGGTAAGAATGATCCTATTCTCCAGAGGCAGCCAGTTTGCCTACGGGCAGGAAAAGGGTAAAAGGCAGTGCAGGTGTTTGGAGGAAGAGGCTGCCAAAAGTTAACATGAATGGAAAAAGCCATGACTCAGCAGAGTTCAGTAGGAACTTGAAGGAGACTCCTGACTTGTAACCGGTCCAGGCAAAAATAAAAAGTAAAAAGGAGTAAAGAGTATCCAATATTAGAAACAGGAAGTATGAAATTCATAGAATTTCAAACATTCCCAGAAAAAAAAGGCACTGCTTTTTTTTACAGTTTCCATCTTCCAAGTGGTTTCTAAGTGTGTTTAATATGGAGGGCAATAACTCCAGCTTTTTTTTATGGTGCACAGCTAATTACCAGATGTACCAGTATTGCAAGCATTTAATGCCTACATAAAACATGTGGCCATAATGAAGATAATTGAAAGCATGACTTTCATCAATATTTAATTAGCATTTGGTGCTAACTCATTATTTCAGTACAATTAATTTGACGTCTCACTGTATGTCCTGAACAGATTTCAATCCAGAGGGCTGTTTTATTGACGAGACACGTGTAACATCACACAGGCCCCTGACCAAAGTTAACGGTATGAAATATGGGAGAGATGATTGACAGTTTAATCTAGTTCTGAATAGCAAAGCCTAATATAGCAAAACCAAATAAGCATATTTACTTGGCAAGGCAAATCCCATACTACTGAAAATCCTGGCCTTGTTCAAGTCAGGGGAGGGACCCCAACATTTCAGTACAAGTTTCAGATCATTGGCTGTTGCACTGGTATGACAAAACATTGAGAGTAAAGGCACTTTGTCACCTGCGATTAAAAAGTTAGAGAACTCATACACCTGTACAATCTAAGAAGCTCAATGTATTAACTTGCTAAAGGCAAGGGATTCTGCAACAAGGGAGTAAAGAACACAGGGCCAAGATCCAGAGTTTTATGCCAATTGTGGAGGTGCGCGTGCACACACACACACACACACACACACACACACAAAATGAATCTTTTTTCCCCACCTTCTAAGTTCTTCTAACTGGGCTGATAATCAAATTTAACAGAGACAGATTATCAGGCAAAAATGTCCAAAGTTTATTATGCGAATGTGTATTCAGGGGTGCTATAAGAATGAAGACCCAAGGAAAAAATAGTAGATAAGTAAACCAACAAAGAAAAAGATGATTTGGGGTAGTGATAACAGATGTGAGGAAAATAAACCAGATAATGGGTCAGGAGAGTGATAGGAAATGATAAGGTGTTTTTAACTGGGTGGTCCCACAGGGGTTCAGGCAAGGACTTTGAAAGTTGAGATTAGATGGCAAGAAGTGCTGGGCATGTCTAAATCTTGGAAAGGAATGCTCCAGGCATCTTTATCGAGTGTCATTTATATGCCAGGCCGAGTATAGGTACTAGGGTTGCAAAGATTGATATGATAGAGCACTTGATTCTAAAAAGGTCATTTTCCAATTAATACTCATAAATAATTGGAACATTTTATTGTAAAGGAATCTGGATATTTATAATCCTTTCAAATTGACTAATTGTTTAAAAAGTTAACTGAGAACACCTTTATTGAGCACTGTTGACGTAAGAAACATCCAAACCCAAAGAGAATTTAATTTGTATTAGAGTTTATTTGAGCCAGACTGACAACATATGCCGGGCATCAAGATCCCAAAAGCTCCAGAGGATAACAGTTATGCAGCTTCTTCTGTGCATTTGAAATTAAGGAGGGAACTTAAAGAAGATTACATGGAGGCGGGAGAAGCAAGGCAGGGATTGATTTACAGGGTAGTTAACAAGATTATGTGCTCTCTTGAGGGTGGCTATGGTTTATTTCAAAGGGGTATGCACCTATATGCACAGAAACAGTAGACAGGGCTTACATAAGGCAAAATAAGCCTTTTAGTAAAGAAGTTGTTGCCTGGGGTGTGACTACCCACCATGACCTACTCCATTAGGAATTTATGATCAGATCACCCTCAGAAGTTACTTTCTACAGAATCCCTTTATTTGTCCACAGCATCTGCTATACTGGAACCTCTTCTAAGCAATTTTCATTAATTCATAGGAACTCTATAAGGCAGGTTTGATGACAACTATTAGAATATTATTATTATTGAATAGATAATAAAAAATCACAAAGTAATTTCCAAAAATCACAGTTAGCAAGCGAGAGAGGCAGAGATGAAACCTTAGTGGTCTGATGCCAAACCCAGCACACTGGACCTTTATTACTGAAACTACTCCTTACTGTGTTAATAAATATGTCCTTTCTACATGGAGCTCAGAGATCAATATGTAAAAAAAAATAAAATAAAATAAAATTTGCATCATGTAATGCTTTTATATTTTTTTAAAATTATGTTTATTGGGGTAACATTGGTTAATACAATTATATAATTTTCAGGTGTACATTATCATTTGACATCTGTATATTCTATTCTTTGTTTACCACCCAAAGCCCAGTTTTCTTCAGCTACCATATATTTCATCTTTACCCACTTCATCCTCCCCCTACCTCCTATATTTGACCCCTTTTACCTTACCTTCCCGATCCTCGCCCACCCCCTACCCTCTGGTAACTATTAGTCTATAGCCTATGTTCATGAGTCTCTGTTTGTTTGTCCTTCTCATATATTGCTTTTAGGTTTATATCCCACATATAAGTGATATCATGTGATTTTCAACTTTGTCTGGCTTATTTCACTTAGCATGATTATTTCAAGGTCCATCCATGTGTGGCAAATGGCAGTATTTCATCCCTTCTTATGGCTGAGTAATATTCCATTGTATATATGTACCACAGCTTCTTTAGCCAATCATCTATTGAGGACACTTCGGTTGCTTCCATGTCCTGGCCACTGTGAATAATGCTGCTATAAACATCGGTGTGAAAATATCTTTGTGGATATGAGTTTTCAAGTCTTTGGGGTAAATACCCAGTAGAGAGATTGCTGGATCATATGGTATATCAATTCTTAGTTTTTTGAGGAACCTCCATACTGTTTTAAATAGTGGCTGTACCAATTTGCAGTCTCACCAGCAGTGTATGAGAGTTCCTATTTCTCTGCATCCTCTCCAACATTTACTCTTACTTGTTCTGTTGATTATAGCTATTTTAACAGATGTGAGATGGTATCTCATTGTGGTTTTGATTTGCATTTCCCTAATAGTTGGTGTTGAGTATCTTTTCATATATTTGTTGGCCATTTATATGTCCTCTAGGGAGAAGTGTCTGTTCAGGTCCTCTGCCCATTTTTTGACTAGATCGTTTGGTTTTTTGTTGTATTGAATTGTATGAGTTCTTTGTATATTTTGGATATTAGGCCCTTATCGGAGGCATCACTTGCAAATATATTTTCCCATTCGAATGATTGTCTCTTTACTTTGTTGATGGTTACTTTTGCTGAGCAGAAGCTTTTTAGTTTGATGTAGTCCCATTCATTTATTTTAGCTTTTACTTCCCTTGCCTTGAGGTCAGATTCATAAAATTCTCCGTAAGTTCAAGGTCCTTGAGTTTTGTTCCTGTGTTTTCTTCTATGTATTTTATTGTTTCAGGTCTTATATTCAGGTCCTTAATCCATTTTGATGTGTGGTGTGTGGTGATAGACAACAGTCTAGTTTCATTCTTTTGCAGGTAGCTTTCCAGTTTTTCCAGCACCATTTATTGAAGATGCTTTCCTTTCTCCACTGGATGTTTTTGGCTTTTTTGTCAAAAATTATTTGCCCATATAAATATGGGCTTACTTCTGGACTCTCGATTCTGTTCCACTGGTCCATGTGTCTGTTTTGCTGCTAAAACCATGCTGTTTTGATTACCATCACTTTGTAGTATAATTTGAAGTTGAGTAAGTGTTGCCTCCAGCCTCATTCTTTTTTCTCAAGATGGCTTTGGCAGTTCGGGGTCTTTTGTGCTTTCATACAAATCTGATGATTTTTTATTCTATTTCTTTAAAAAAATTGATGGGATTTTGATGGATATTGCATTAAATCTGTATAATTCTTTAGGTTATAAGGTCATTTTAACCATGTTGAGTCTTCCAATCCAAAAATATGGAATATTTTTCCATTTCTTTGTATCTTTGATTTCTTTTAATAGGGTCTTATAGTTTTTATTATATAGGTCCTTCGTATGTTTCGTTAAATTTATTACTAGGTATTTTATTCTTTTTGTTGCAATTGCAAAAGGAATTATTTTTTCCACTTCTTTTTCTGACACTTCATTATTAGAGCATAGGAATGCTATGGATTTTTGAACATTGATTTTGTATCCAGAAACTTTACTGTATTTGCTTATTGTTTTTAGTAGTATTCTTGAGGGGTCTTTAGGGTGTTTTATATAGAGAATCATGTCATTTGCAAATAATGACAGTTTGATTTCTTTATATCCTATTTGGATGCCTTTTATATCTTTCTCTTGTCTGATTACACTTGCTAGGACCTCCAATGGTATATTGAATAACAGCGGTGATAGTGGACAGTCTTGCCTTCTTGCTGATCTTAGAGGAAAGATTTTTAGTTTTTCACCATTAAGTACAATGTTGGCTGAGGGTTTGTCATCTATGGCCTTTATTATGTTAAGGTACTTTCCTTCTATATTGATTTTATTAAGTGTTTTGATCATAAATGGATGCTATATCTTGTCGAAGGCTTTTTCTGCTTCTATTGATAGGATCATGATCCTTATTTTTTAATTTGTTTATGTGGTGTCTCACATGAACCTATCCACATAGGTAGAACCATCTCTGTGCCCCTGAGATGAAGGCCACTTAATCATGGTGTAGAATCTTTTTAATATGTTGCTATATTTGGATCACTAATATCTTATTTAGGATTTTTGCATCTGTATTCATGAGAGATATTGGTCTGTAGTTTTCTTTTTTTGTATTATCTTTACCAGGTTTTGGCATCAGAGTAATATTGGACTCAAAAAATAAGTTGGGAAGTATTGCCTCCTCTTCGATTTTTTGGAATTGTTCGAGAAGAATAGGTATTAAATCTCCTTTCAATGTTTGGCAGAATTCACTAGTGAAGTCATCTGGTCCTGGACTTTTACTTTTGGTAGGTTTTTGATGATTGTTTCAATTTCCATACTGCTGATCAGTCTATTTAGATTTTCCAGTTCTTCTTGATTCAATCTAGGAAAATTATGTTTTTCTAAGTACTGATCCATTTCTTCTAGGTTATTAAATTTGGAGTTATATACTTTTTCATAGTATTCTTATATGATGATCCTTTGTATTTCTTTGATGTTAGTTGTAATTCCCTCTCTTTCATCCCTGATTTTGTTTGTGTCCTTTCTCTTTTTTTTTAGTGAGTCTAGTCAGGGGTTTGTCAATTTTATTAACTTTGTCAAAGAACCAGCTCTTTGTTGCATTTATTTTTTCTATTGTTTGTTTGTTTTCAACTTCATTTATTTCTGCGTTAATTTTAATTATTTCTTTCCATCTGTTGACTTTAGGCTTTATTTGTTCTTCCTTTTCAAGTTTTTTAAGATGAAGTGTTAGGTTGTTTATTTGGGTTTGTTCTTGTTTTTGGAGATAGGCCTGTAATGATATGAACTTTCTTCTTATGACAGCATTTGCCATGTCCCGAAAGTTTTGATATGTTGCACTACCACTCATTTCTATGTATCTCTTGATCTCTGTTTTTATTTTTTCTGTGACCCAGTTATTCTTCAGTAGCATGTTATTTAATCTCCATGTATTTGTGGTTCTTCCTGATTTCTTTTTGCAGTTGATCTCTAGCTTCAAATCATTATGAATAGAAAATACGATTGGTATGATTTCAACCTTCTTATATTTGTTGAGGCTATGTCTGTGTCCCAGTATGCAGTCGATTATTGAGAATAGTTCTGTGTGCACTAGAGAAGAATGTGTAAGCAGCTGTTTTGGAGTGGAAGGCTCTGTAAATGTTAATTATGTCCAGGTGGTCTAATGTGTCATTTAAGGATGTTATTTCCTTATTGATTTTCTGTTTGAATGATCTGTCCATATCCGACACTGGGGTATTTAGGTCCCCTACTATGATAGTGTTTTGGTCTGTTTCTCCCTTTAGTTCTGTTAGTAATTGCCTTATATATTTTGTGGCTCCCTGATTGGGAGCATAGATATTAATAAGTGTTATGTCTTCTTGGTGCATGATTCCCTTTATCATTATGAAGTGTCCCTCGGTATCTTTCTTTAACTTTTTTATTTTGAAGTCTATTTCGTCAGATATTAGTACCGCTACTCCCACTTTTCTCTGAATGCCATTTGCTTGAAATATCATTTTTCACCCTTTCACTTGGAGTCTATATTTGTCTTTGGAGCTGAGATGTGTCCCCTGGAGGCAGCATAAGCTTGGGTTTTGTTTTTTGATCCAATCTGCAACTCTGTGCCTTTTTATTGGTGAGTTCAGTCCATTTACATTTAGAGTGATTATTGAAATATGAGGTCTTCTTATAGACATTTTATCTTTTGCTCTCTGGTAGCTCAATGTTTCCATTGCTTTCTTGTCCTTGTGTTTCTGTTTTCTTTATTTTGGTTGGCTTTTTTGGGGGGTTTTCCCTCTGGTTCTTCTTGTTTTATGTTATATACTTCAATTCTGAATCTTTGGTATGTGGTTACAATTACGAATATGAAAAAGATACACACACACACACACACACACACACACACACACACACAGTCTTCCATTTTCTTCTGTGCATGCCTTATCTCCATTCCCCTTTGCGAATTTGGATCTTTGAATCCTCCTCTTTCAGTTTTTAGCTCATTTTTTCCCTATGTATGCTGAACGTTCATTACTATCTTGCTATAGCAATTCTCTTCTTATTTTTTAAGCTTATAATGCCCTGTTCTCAGTAAGGATTGCACTCCTCTGCTTCTATTTGCCTGATAGTCACTTTACTCCTAATTATGTATTTTATTTTCTTTTTTGGTCATTTTGTTTTAGGTGAGCTGATCCCCTTCAGTATTTCCTATAGTGCAGGTCTCATAGTGGAGAATTCCCTCAATTTTTGTATGTCTAGAAAGGTCTTAATTTCTCTTATATCTAAAGGAGAGCTTAGCTGGATACATTGTTCTAGGCTGGTAGTTCCTTTCAATTAATAGTTTAAATATTTGATTCCATTACTTTCTGGCTCATAAGGTTTGCACCGAGAAGTCAGATGATAATCTAATGAGTTTTCCTTTATAAATTACTGTTTTCTCTCTCTGGCTGCCCTGAGAATTCTATCTTTGTTGTGGATTTTTTATAATTTTAATACATTGTGTCTTGGTGAAGGCCTTTTTGGGTTGAGATAATTGTGTGTTTGTTGACTTCTTAAATTCCAAGCTCCAGCTCATTTCTTAGATTTGGGAATTTCTCGTCCATTATTTATCTAAAAATGCTTTCTAGTCCTTGCTCCTTTTCTTCACCTTCAATAATGCCCATTATTCTTATGTTTCCTCTCCTGATAGTATCAGCTAGTTCTTGTATTTCTCTTTCATTATTTTTCATTCTTTGGTTTCTCTCTTCTTCCTTCTGATTTATTTCTAGATTTCTGTCTTCGATATCACTGATCCTTTCCTCCATTTGGTCAACTCTATTTCCCAAGCTTTTTATTTTATTTTTCAACTCTCGTTGTGTGTTCTTCATCTCCAGAAGGTCTATTCAGTTCTTTTTGAGGGTTTTGAAGGTTGCTCTGCTCATCTACTTGTTTTTTCAATTCCCAAAATTGTTGATATGACTCATTTCAGAACTCACTGAGTTTTTTCAGAAGTACCATCTTAAATTCTCTGTCATTTAAGTCACATATTTCTATGTCTGTAAGCTTATTTTCTGGAGATCTTTCTTTTTCTTTCTGAAATGCCTTGTCACCTTGGTTGTTCATGGTGTTTAGTGGACTATTTCTCCACCTGGCCATTAATAGAAGTGTATTCTGCTGTTTTTCCAGAAAGAAGATTTATTATATAAAGGTCTATCTTTGGCCTGCTGCAAAGATAGTGCTTTCCTTTTGGTTTCCAGTAGGTGGTGTCTAAGCTTCTTGGATCCCTGTTTTATATAAAGCCTTAAAAATGCCTTTTCATTTTCTTATAGATATTTAATCACGCTCACTGCCCTCAGTTTCAGTCCCTGTCAGTGTCAGCAATGGTCACGGCAACATTTGCTCGGATTCTCCTGGGGTCCATGGAGATTGGTCTTGGAGAGTATGAGGGGAGGGGCGCTCTGGGTTTGGAGTTGGGGACTGTGGCTCAGCTTTGGTTTTGCAACTGGGGAGGTAAAAATCAACTATTATTTCTCTGTAGTCCCATCCCACTTCTCTGCTTTCTGTCCCGATGATTGTGCCCTGCCGCTGGCCTGGTAGAGCTCACAGTACTACCAGGAGGGCTGTTCAGGGAAGTTGCTGCAGCTTCTCCTCTACCCGCTCCTGCAGGGAGCTCCGGAGGCTGCGAGAGGCAGCTTCTTTATTTCTCCCAGTCCACCGCCTGACATTCAGGGTTCTGACCTGTGGTAGCTCTTATGTGCAGATCCCATACTCAGACATGCTGGTGTGCGGTTTGAGTGTTTTTGTTGAGTTTTAGATGTTCAGCTTATTGTTGTTTCAAGGGGAGAGATAAGAATGTTTCTCATTCCACCATGTTTTTCCCCAAAAAATAAAAAATATATTTTTATGCCAATATTCCATTTAACTATTTTGCAAAATGGACAGTCATATATTCTTCATTAAAGTAATCTATAATTTAAGAAAAAATAGTAAAAAAATAAAAATACATATAAAACAGAGCCCCAATTTTATTATTATTAGATTTAATAGATGTAAAAATTGCCTTCTCAAATTTCTATAACAGTTTCAATACTCTTATTCTCAATTTTTGTACTTATCTCATTGTGAATTGGTAAACATTTCTGGACCACACTTGAGGGGCACTGCTTTAGACTTCTCTTAGGAAGAACTAATGAATTAAATAAATTTTAAGAGAATTTGAAGAAAAAGTGAAAAGGACTCTATGAATATGAGACACTCTTCTAGAAAAAAAAAAGAGTTTGGAAGCATTTGGATACAGGAAGGAGAATGTGACTTTTCTTATAATTTCATTAAGAAACCTCAATGATGGCTGATTTTGAGTTAGTCACAAGTCTGAGACTACCTGGTTCATATATTCAAGAATAATAATTAGTTCATGTTGAGTCCTGCTGTAAAAAGAAGTGGAATAAACTAAAAGAACTAATTAGTATGTTAACTGTATGTACATATATCAAAACCTTTGAAAAGCAGAGAGAAGTTTGCTTTATAATATCCTAAGATAGATATATTTTGTTTTGTTTGTTTTGTTAAGGTTAAATTGACATAAACTATACATGTTTAAAGAGCACAGTATAGCTTTTGACATATGTATATACACATGAAACCATCATCACAATCAGGATAATAGACATACTCATCACCCCCAAAAGTTTCCTCATACACACTTTCATCCATCCCTTGCTCCCTCCATTCTCTCTAAGTCCCTGGTATTTCTTGGCTCTTGCTCAGGCCAAGAGAAAGCTGTAAAGTAGAGCATTGTAGGTTCTTGCAATGGGATGCTGACCAATCACATGTACTGGAAAGGTGAGTGCTGGGGGATCATGGTGAGGGCACCTATGCCATCTACTACAGCCTTGAATGATTAGCCAGCATTTACCAAGGGCCCATAAAAAGGAGTCACTCTCATTACAGAGTGAAGTGGAAAGCTGGTTTTGTATAGTGGAAACCTCATGAAATTTGGATTTGGAAAGAACAGACTTGAGTGCTATATCCAGACTTTACTGGTTGTGTAGATTGTACAAATCTCTTAATGTCTTTGGTTCATCTGTATGTTTCCTCATCTGTGCAATGACTGGAATAATAAATAAAACTGACTTCATGACAATGCAATGAGGATCAAATGAAGTATGTAATTGATGGGAAATGACTGTGACAACCAAATTTAGTAAATTTTTTCCCCCTAGACCTTAGAAGTTTTCTTGTTGTAAGTTATTCAAAAGTTACTTGGAGAGTTTATTAAAAATACAACATCCTATGTCCTGGAACCCACATCTAAAATTTCTGATTCAGGGTGCCTGGAATGTGACCCGAGACTCTGCATTGTTTAAAAGTTCTGTGATTTTAAAGCAGGTGATCTGTGAGCCACATTTTGAGAAATGCTTCAGCAGCATAGAATAGATGGAGGGAGAGAGCAACTGGATCTGACTGAAAGATGGGCCTGAATAAGGAGGTAAAGGTCATGCAGAAAACTAAGGGGAACTTGGATTTACCCTGTTGGCAAAGCAGCAACATGTCAAAGGCTTTAAAATAGGGGAGTGATGTGATTAGTATCATATTGTAGAAAAATACTTCTGACTATAGCATAGAGGGTAAATTAGAAGGATGGGAAAGTAAGGACTAAGAAAACTACCACGAAAGAGACTACTGTAATAAGAGAAGAAAAGAGATCTAGAATTGGGTCGTTGAATATGAGAACAGAGAAGGGAGGACATAGATAAGGGGGAAACAAATACTAATGATAAATTTTAAGAAAGTAAAGCAAAACATATAATGTATATGTGTACTATGAGCCTATTTTGCTTATAAATTTGCATGTATATACGTATAAATGCGCACACACACACACACACGCACACACACACATTTACAGAGACAAAAAAGAAAAGAAAATGCAACCAAATAATAAGAGGTGGTTATCTCTAAATGGTAAGAAATAAGAGTAATTTTAAAGATTCTTTAGTATATATTTTTTTCTAAAATGTTCTATGATAAACATGTATTACTTTTATGATTATATTTTTTTAAAAGACTATTAAGAAAATAAGGGAAACTATACTATAAGACCAAATTTCACAAGGATGACTGAGGAACAGCCAAAGATAACAACCTATAAAAGAACAAGCCATTCTTCTTGAGGACTCAGAAGCAAATTCTGATGATTCCTGTGACACTATTAGTTAACTATGATGTGGCTATTTAGGCTTTTTTCAGCTACTACTGTCATTTTACATGCCTTTAAAATACAATTAACTAAAAGTTACTACAGGTTGATTGATGGCTGGAATCTTGCTTGCTTGCACAACAGGTAGAACATAAACTATGTATTTATTGCACATTCAAGGGGTGAAATGCTTTTCTAAACAGAAAATGTTTAATGATTTTTAACTTTAAGGTAGAGTTAGATATTCACAAGGGAGGCAAAAGTCCATAGTTTTCAAAACTGACAGGAAAATGTGTAAGGCTTAGTAAAAACCATGCCAAGTACCATGATGTAGTAATATATCTAAGAAAAATCAAATACACTGAATAACTCTTTAGGTTAGCCTTAGATATGTTCATTTTGGTTAAATAAAACTTAAAGATTGATTGGAGGTGAAAAGAGTAAGTGTAATCCATGACCACAAACTTTGGGGTAACATAGCATGGAGCATTCAAGATTGGCAATTTTCCTAACTTTAATGAACTTCTGATGAAGTTGTCATTTTATACAGTCATTTTATGGAAGATGTCCAAAGGTTTTCTGGGCTTGCTAAATCAGCCAGTAGTCCTAAAGATTCCTAACAGCGCCTCTGCACTGACGTCCAACACAAGAGAATCAAGAGACTGCCTGATCTTTACCTTCAAAGAGAAAAGTCAGGCTGGCTTCAGATAGTTAAAGGACTAGTTACCTCACAACATAAAAAGAGTTCAAAGAGGGATTTTCATGAAAAGCTAGGTTGTGCAAGGATGTCACTGTGATGGAGGAGGCCTAGATGAGAAAGAGAGATGATTCATACTCTGCTATCATTCCAAACAAATGTCCCAGAAAATTTACCAAGAGAGAAAAGGCTGGAGGATATTTAGGCAAAGGTTGCAAATAAGATTACAAATGACAAAGTCTGTATTCTAGAGAATACTGGGACATGGGTAGAAATTTAAGCAAAACAATAATAAAAACAAGATCTCAAGTCAACACTAAGGAAGCACCAGCTGTCTTTTGCCTACTGCTCAAGAGATTCAAATGTCTCCCTAGAGTCTTGTCCAATAAAAGCAGTTCTCGAATTCAGTGGTTTCTGCTTCGTGGACTGTGGACTTCTAAGGAGCTGGGAATTTTCCAGGGGGCCTTTACACCTATATATGTAAAAATAAGAATATAAGAATGTAGAATTACCTGTAAAGAGCATTGGTATTGCTTCTCACATATATTTAAATACATATTATTTTTTGAATTATATCAGTTTTAACTTTGGACATTTGATGTTTTCTCCATGAACACATCCCCAAAATACATCAACTGTAGTATGAGGGACTATGAAAGTTTTGACATTCAAGAAACCTTTCCCTGCTCAAAAGCTAGGAATGCCTGTCTTAATTTACAATTATCTATATATGATAATAAAAGAATTTCTGATAATAGCTTAGAGCAGTGTTTATTAGTCTTGGCTGCACATTCTAATTACCCAGGGAGCTTTCAAATTCCCAAGTCACACTCCAGACTCATTAAGTCAGATTCTGAGAGGTGAGCCCAGAATCACTATGTTTAAAGCACGTGTATTTCAATTTTAATTTCTTTGAAAACTAAAAAGATGCATTTGGTAAAAATTTCTACACATAAACATGGATGTATACAGAAAAGTGAGTCTTTTTTCCACTTCTTACTCTAACCTCTATTATCTTTCTCAGATACTACTACCATTACCAGCTTCTTGGCAAAGGTGCAGTGATATCTTAAGCTTACATGGGCTTAAAAATTGATATTCTTATTGCTATTACATGAATTATTAACAATTATCGTCACTAAACACATGACAATCTATACTGTATGGATGGATGTAACATAAAACCGTGAGCCCATGGGTCCGCAAAGAAATAAGCTGCTAAATCAAGAAAGATCATTTGCTTCTAAATTTGTATAAACATTCCTTTGTTATATGTTCATTAATTTTGTCATCTTTTAGCTATCAGTGACAGACAAGCAGTAGTAGACACTAAAAGTTAAGACGTACTTTCAGAAATAAGATTTAGTTTGAGAAAATTCTATCAACTTAATTTGTGTGCAAATGAATGCCACTCTTAGAATTACCTTGGAACTAGTTTGAAGGCCATGACCTTGAAGGATTCAGAGCAGTGCTTCAGTGGAGAAGACAGAAAAGGGTAGAATAGAGAAAGGATGGTTTGTCCTGGTTCTGTTCATTTAAATATCCAGCCCCTAGAAGAAGAGGATGAGTCAAGTACAGAAGTTATGTTCCAGGAGTTGTCTAAGATTAATTAGAATTTGCTCTAAAATCCATGTCTTTACCTTTCCATTTCTCTGGCTATCTCTGGGTTTCCCCTTGTTAACCCACTGCACCCTGTTCCTTCAGGTTAGGGACAATGTTTTGTCACCATGTATCCCTAATGTCTTGCACAGAGGCTGGGCCTGTAAGGCAAGACCAAAAAACAGAGTATTCCCAGCAGACCTACTAGCAAAAGCAGCTATCCCTTCAGCTGCTGTGAAGGCTTAGGAATGAGGCAAAGGGAGACTTGCAATAGTTGCCAAAGAAAATGTCCTAGAAATTTTTCAAAGAAAGAACATGGAAATCAGAAGGCTTGGGTTCAAATTTCAATGCTGGTACTATCTATATGGACTGCAGTTGGACAATCTTTGTGGTTTTTTACTTTGCTTTTGAAGCCTAGGTTTCCTCGGTAATGTGGGGTGGGTGGGAGTGTTATGAGAGAGGGCCACATGTAATAGGCTTGGTGATCTTGCCCCGTTTCATTCAGAACAGTTCTGTTTTTATCTGGTTGGGGGTTCTCCATAACACTTTATTTGCACAAAGAGTTTTCCTGCTCTAAATCTTGTTAAAATCCACTTGGCAGATCACTTCTGAGATTTCCTCCAGTTCCAATATTCTAAGATTCAATCATTTCTAGATGTATAGGCTATGAAGTTAATATTTCAGACTCTGGAATTTTAAAATTCATTTCTTCTTTAGCTTGAAAGTGAAACATTTTCTAGAAGTTCCATCTAAAAGATTATAGCACAATCTTCACACTGGCACTCTACATGCACATAGGCATAAATGCATTAATAGCATTTCATTCTTTGCCAGGAAAATCAATCATTCTTTATTCCGGTCAGATTTGTGTAACAGCAAATTAGATTTACTAGGTGTAAGAGTGGTCCACAAAGATTTATCTCTTCCAGTGAAAATTTCCACTGAAAATCAAAATGTGGGAAATATTTTTGCTTTCCCCCAACTTCCCAACAAGCTGTAAAGGAAGCACTGCTCTCCTGATAGCACTCACTTCACTTCATTTAAAGATAACAAATGAGAGAGATGCTATCCTCATAGGAATCAGAGGACTGAAGGATTAATTATTTTCCCTGGAGCTGACTCTCCCCATGCTGTCAGAGGGTGGGCTTTTGCTCCTGCATCACTGATAATGCTGCCTTATGCTGCAAAATGGCAGCAGCTGCAGTTGTTACTCTAAGTTTCCAAATTCTTAGGGCCTAGGATTTAGTAAAATTTAGGTTCCTGAATGTACTGGGAGCATCATTGGACTAGCATCTAGGAAAACTGAGTTCTGGTCTTGGCTTCACATATGATTCAGATTTCTCATCTCAGAGACTGGAATAATGATCCTTGTTTTACAAATCTCGAGGGGTCTTCATGAGACAGGATTCATGAAGTTTCTTTATTGAAGGTTGTCTTAACCTGTTCAGACTACTATAACAAAATATCATAAACTGGGTGGCTTAAACAACAGACATTTACTTTGACAGTTCTGAAGACTGGAAAGTCCCAGATCAAGGTTCCTGCAGACTCGAGTCTCAGTCAGGCTCTCCTCCTGAGTCGCAGATGGCCACCTTCTTGTATCACATGACAGAGAGAGACCTAGGTCAATATATTAGGGAGAAAGATTGTCACCACCAAATTCCAATTTAGCTCAATTTTTAGACTTTCTTATTTTTTACCCCAATGTACTTGTCACACTCTTGGAAGAGAGAAAAAGGAGAGAAGGCAAACCAGTAAAAACAAAGTAGAGTTTTAGAAGCCTTCCAGCCTGCATTATATCCACATGGTATTCATCAGAATAGGAGAATAGGCTAGCCTATGCTTCAGTAACAAATAATCTCAAAAATCTCAGCAGTTTAATTTAACAGAGATTTCTTTCTTGCTTACACAAAGTCTGCTATGGATCCATATAACTCTCTAGAGCAACATTCTTCCACGTGCGACGCAGCAACCCAAGCTCGTACATCTCAACACCACTCCAATTCAGGTACTATGGCAGCTCATCTATGCCTTGGCCTGGAAATGAAACACATCATTCCTCCAGAGCCCATTAGCCAGAACCAATCAGACAACCCTGTGAGGATGCTAGGAAATGTGGGAAAGCAACTGGAATGGCTGCAGAACACCATTGTTTCACCCACACTGGTCATGAAAGGCATCACAGAAAGAACACAGAAAGAAGAGGACTTCATGGGCCCAAAAAGCCTGATCTTTGCTTGCCTTACTCTCTTACTAATGCCAGCATACAGAGTCCTGAGACTTTTTTCCCCAATTTTACACAACAGGTAGAATTAATTGGAAAGGACACCTGGAAGTATCTCACTTTCTCCGATTCTGCCACCACCACTTGCATCCATGAGAATGGTTACAATAATTTCTTCTTGAAGTTGTAATTCTGAAAGACAGTTTACTCAAAATATCGATATTCCCCCCAAACAGTTAAAATACCTTCATGACAAATTCTATAAATGGGGCCAAAAACACATTTACAAATAACCTGTTTCAATCATTTTGTGAGATGGTTAAAACTGTAAGCACTTTTGTTTTTATTTTATTTTACATCTTGCTCAAATTCAGAGGACCAGAAGCCATAATTTAATATTTGTCTTGGAAAACAGGAGCCTGGCATCTGACTAGTTTTTCACAGATTCTGCTGTGACAGGAAAACATTCTGCAAACTACAAAAGACTCTCCTCAGGACGCTGTTCTTGGGGCTAAGGAAAGATAAAGAAAGTGTGTGTGTGTGTGTGTGTGTGTGTGTGTGTGTGTGTGTGTGTGCGTGAGAATGTAGACAATTAGCATCACGGTCCCCTTTTCTTTAGTCAATTCTTTAAACAACACACCTTCAAATTAATATGGTAATTGGAAACTTCTGGAAAAGGAAGTAGATTGTTGTAAGGGAAGAGATGGAGGAGAGAAAGTATGCCCATTCTCAAGTAGCTTGCCAAAATGTTAATAGATCATTTTTTTTCTATTATGAGGCACTCTTAAATTTCATTCATTCATTCAGTCATTCATTCGCTAAATATTAAGAACCAGCATTAGTCCCTATGAAAAGCACTGAGGAATCAAGTCAGCAAAACTAACACAGTTCTCACTCAAGGAGCTCAGTCTAGTATGGGAAATAAGCAGTATACAAATAACCTCACAAACAAACATGAAAATTACTAGTAATGGCTTATGCTTATTTGTTCTCAGACCTATTTCCTGCTCTTCCCTGACCTGCTTCATTTTCTTTGCCTTCTGGCTTCCTGGGGCGTTCAGCCAACAGAAAGCATCACTATCAGGATAGAGGGTAGAAGGAGAAATGCCCTGAGATATTTCTCCTTCCTCACTAGTCTCCTCTGGACAGCCTTAGCTGTAGCTCTATCTCTCACTATATGGTTGCTCCCCCAAAATTCCAGGGTCCACCATGCATCCCTAGCTCTTGGTTTCTGATAACATTCTCTCTCCACATCGTTTATCCAGCCCCACAGATGGCAGTGGCTTTCAATAGTTGCTTCCCACATGTCCAGCACCTTTGTAACCAATTTCCTTCAGGAAGTTCCCTCTAGCATGAGTTTACTTTCTATGGAATCACATAATGGTAAAAACTGTGATGAGGGCCAAGAAAGTAAACAACGAGGAGTTTGTCCTGGTTTTCATGGCCAGAGGAAGGTTCTCTGAGGAAATGACATTTGAGCCATGAGGCTGAATCAAAGTTAAATAGGCAAACAATGTGGTTAAGAGGTTCCCTAGGAGAGAGAACAGCATGGGAAAAGGCCCTGGGTCAGAGGAGTAGAGAGCCATCAAGGAACTGATATAAGAGTAGAGGTACCTGAGTAAAGGGGGCAGGGATGGATAGTGGCATAGAATGGGGTAACAGAGTTAGAAATGGATTGAATCATTCCATGTTAAGGACTTTGATAGCTGTCATGAGGAAAATGAGAAGCAACTAAAGAGCTTTAAGCAAAATAATAAGATGATATGTATTTTTAAATGATCATGTGGTGTATAATGCAAAGGATATAATTGAAGTGGGTGAAAATGGATTTGAAGAGTCCAGTTAGGAGGTACTGTAATAGCTCAGGCAAAAGGAGAAGGTAGCTCTGGCAAAGGATTGTATTAGAAATGGATATAAGTGGATGGACTCAGAAATAAATCAATAGGAGATATATCAATAGGATTTAGTGACTGATTAGTTAGGGAGGGATGATGGAGAGACAAATGCCAAGGATGACTTCTGGGGTTTGTCTTAGACATGTGGGTGGATAGATGATGGTGCCATTGACCATGACAGAAAACAATAGAGGAAGAATGGGTTGTATGTGCATGTTTGGGGTAAGAAGAAGATGAATCAGAAGTTCAGTTTTGTTCATGTTGAATTTAAAGTGCCTTAGAGGTATCCAAATGCATTTGTCTCTAGTAGGCAGCTAGACAGATGAGACTAGAGCTCTATGGCAAGTTGGATTACTGTTCCCAATTTTTCACTCCCCTGTAATAGGATTGCACCCACACCCTTTGCCATGTAACTTTGCAGTGACTCTCACTAATGGGAGTATATTTCTCCCATTGATCATGGCCTTGACCATGTAAATTTCTTTGTTCTGTATAATATCAGTGGATGAGGTATAAGCAGAGACTTTAAATATGCTTTCATGTACTCTTTTGATCTTTTATTAGAAGAGTATTTCAGGTAGCTACCGGCCTTCAAGTCTAAGCCTAAGGGTGAAGACGTGAGGAGCTCACCTGAACACAATGGGAAGCCTGGGTTTGGCCTGACTCAGCTGAACACAATCTTGGTGAAGAGCTGATCTGCAGACCTGTGACCATCATTGTAAACCATCAAGTTTTTGAAGTTGTTATGTATCAGAAACCAAGGAATATTGCTCAAAGAAAAGGACCAGAAAATAGACGTAAGCTCATGAGTCATTGACATGTAGTTTGTTATTATGACCATGGTATAGATGAGAACTCCCAGAGATCACATTCAGCATTACATTTTTGGACACATTCACTTTGAATAAAGCTAGATAAAGTTTTGTTTTGTTTTGTTTTGTTTTATTTGTTTGTTTGTTTGTTTGTTTTTACCATCTCCATCTTCTGGCCCAGGTAGTTCATCTCATCCAAACATCTTCAACCCTTCATTCTATGGCAGTCCAACAGGCCTTATAAACAGGGACTCAGGCTCCAAACCTGTGTCACTGCATTCGCACCCAAACTCTTTATTCTCTAACCATCTTTCAACTTACATTTCTATGATGTACTCTGACTTGGTATGTCTTTGAGTGGCAATGGCTTATGCCTCTCAAACATTTGCTTTTTAAATAGGACCTTCAATGTCTTGGGCCAGAGTCAGCCAGAATATCTAAATGGGTTAACATCTTTGCCAAGGGAGGCCTCCATCTACATCACAGAGATGACTACCTAGAGCCATCAATGTAGAGCACCATTAAACTCTCTCCAAATCTCAGCAGAAGGACTTGAAACAAGATCCTTTCTGAAGGCTCAATTTAGATTTCTTGACAAGAGGAAGAGAAGGAGAATTATTTGTTTTATGCACTTTGCTTCATGGTTTGTACAATTAAGCAATTTACACGGTTGCACCAGCTTAAAGGTAGCTCATATTCTCTTTCTCTTCCCCTTTTTCATATTTCTTAAGCATTTCTTTTTTCTCTCTTCATATATGCTCCATTCATTAATCAAGACTCTCTTTATACTTAGATTTGAATAACAGAACACATTAAAATATTTAGGTAAATCTCTTGCCCCATTCTCTAATTCTCTAGCTTATTCATTACCATAGCAGAAGTTATTAATCATTTCCCTCCATTCCTCTGTTTCTCTTTGTTTGAAGAATCCTTTTTCATATTCATGACATTCGGTAATCTAACTCTGTCTATTCCATGAATGACTCCCTTCATCTTTCAGAGGGCTGTTTCTAATGAATTTTCCCCCTCCACCATCTTAAATCAATCAGCAGTGATGTTTAAGCCCCACAATAGTTCTAGTGCAAAGGTCAGGAAAACCCCCATGGCATTCACAGCTCCTTCACTGAGTGTTTTGAAGAGCACCCAGACAGGAACCAGGTTCCAGCTCCAGATCTTGCACTTGCCAAGTACTCTCCTTAGGTAGTACTCTCCTTACCTTTAAAATGGAAATAAGATTGTGCTATTAATTGTTTGTGATTGTTGACCTAATTAAACTAAATAAGACAAATTTTAAATATCAGGAGCTGTAGCTATTAGGAATGTATTTAAGTAAAAGAAAAAACTCACTGTAACTTTAAGAATTGGGTTTATTTTTCCCATAGTGTAAGCACGGAGTAAGCCATTATTGGGGTTGGCTCAAATGAGTACAAGCTTTCCTAGAATGTACTCCTAACAGACTTGCATTTATTTCTCAAGGGCTAGAAGTGGGTCATATGGTCCTACCCAGCTTAAGGGAAACTGGAAAATTGGATGTTTGGTGATAAAAAAGTGGCGAGAAGAAGAGTATTGGAGTTGGGGGCATCCTTTAGAATTATTTGTCACAGAAAGCTGTGAATTAGAGTTACACTAAATAATATATCTACAGTTCTGGAATCAGTCAGTTCCAATGTGTGGGATTTTTTCCCCACACCAAGCAATTCTTCTTCAATGCTAGCTGGGTGTCTTACAGATTCAACTCAATTCTGACACTGTCTACTCGGAAACAGCATCAAGTCCCACATGAGGAGGGCTCAGTCCCACAAGACTGATGTCCCTATCCACTTCAGCTGCCAATCACAAGTCCAAGTTATCACCTGTTTCTGACCAACCAGATACAAGGACCTCCTCCTTGGATTTGATTAATTTGTTAGAGCAGCCCACAGAACTCAGAAGAATACTTTACTTACAAGATTATCAGTTTATTATAAAGGACATAACTCACGAACAGCTAGGTAAAAGAAATGCATGAGGCAAAGTATGTAGGAAAGGGCGTAGAACTTCCATGTCCTCTCCAGGCATGTTACTCTTTTAAATCTTCACATTTTCACCAACCTGAAAGTACACCAAACACCATCCTTTGGGGTTTTCATAGTCTTCATTACATGGAAAGGCAAGATGGATTAAATTATTAGGTGACTGATTCAACCTCTAACAATTTACCCTTCCACAGAGTGGAGGGGGACTGAAAGTTTCAACCCTCTAATCACATGGTTGCTTCCTCTGGCAACAATTCCTTATCCTTAGGTAGTTTCCAAAAGTCACCTCATTTAACATCAACTCAGGTGTGGTTGAAAGTGTTTCTTAGGAGTATTAAAACACTTTTATCACTGTTATCACTTAGGAAATTCCAAGCGTTTTAGTAGCTCTGTGCTAGGACTTGTAATAAAGACCAAATATATATATATATATATATATATATATATATATATATATATATATATATATATATATATTATTAATCATAATCACACACGTAAGACCTCCCTTTTGTGATGATGCAGTGCTTCCAGGGTACAAAACTTCTTTTTTTTTTTTTCCAAAAGTACAAAATTTCTGTTTGTTCAGGGAGAGCAAAAACCAGAAAAAAAAAAAATATCAATTCTGGGAGCCAAATGCACACTGTGCCTCTTTCTCAGGGTTATGTCTTCCTCTACATCTAGATTATGGGTCTAGGAGAATCAGGCAGTGCAGTCAGCTTCATAAATAAAAGTTCTCAACACAAAGTGTTATTCTCTGTCTCTGAGATATTTAAGCCAATGACTAAAAATACATGCTCTAGAGTCAGATAGGCATAGATTGAATTCTGGCTCTGCCCTTTGTAGCTGTTGATCTTAGGCAAGTTAATGTTAAGACCCTCATGTTACTTATTTGAAAATGGAAATAACAGTATTACTTATCTCCTTGTATCACTGAGTATTATAAGAAAAGCACTAAGTGCAATGGCTGCTATATAGTAACCACTCAATAAATAGTAGATGCTACTAACATTAGTAGTAATAGCAAAACTTCAAATTTACAGATTCTCCAACTCTATCATAACTTTATTCCTCAAACCAAAATTAACAATAAAAGTTACACTGAATAATGATGTCCTTTCATTTGCTCCTCAGTTGAGCCATGTGATCTCTTGCTTGACTGCCCTAAATTCTCTATAACTATTAGTATTTGAATAACAAACTCTCCTATACATTTACTAAGGCCTGAAAAGAAAACTATGCCATTCCTGAGTTTGCTGATCAGTCCTGATAATATATCTGGTAAGCTCATTAATGGCCTGTGGTAGTATCTTGCCAAATTCGATTTGCAAAAACGTTAGCTTTATAGCCATTTCTTTTCATCTTGTTTGTAATATTGCCCATTAAATAGAAGACATTCCATGCCAGATCTTGTTCATTTCAAAGCAAATTATAGAAGGTGACTAAATTGTGCACCAAGAGAAAGAGTCCAATGTTTCACCAGCAGGGCCACAAAATCAGACATCTGCTTTTTTGACAAGCTGTCAGATTCAAAGAATTGAAACTTGATGAATCTTAATGCTGTCTGACATATACACAATGTTCTTCAATTATTTCTTTGTAAAAAAAATGACTAATGATAATTTCTACTAGTGGATCATTTGCATATTCAAGCTCAAGTGTTTTACCGAGAAGGGTGCTGCAGTAGGTTTTCTATTGAAATCCAGGGAGAGATAAAATATAACTCACAAGCTGAGTCCAAATCTATTTTCTCCTTTCCAAGAAAAATAAAAACAGTGTATTTTCTTCATATTTCAGACTAGATTTTTCAAAAACATGCTCTGTAGCTGTCATTGTTCATAGAGAAAAAAGATCTAGATACAATTGGCCTAATCAACTCTTAATCTGAGAACATAAGTGGATGATTACACCTAGTGTTATCCACATAAGCAGCTGCTGACTCCAGGGTCTTTTTGAAAATACTGCTCCTGAAATAAACGCCAGGTAAGTGGCACTTGAAACTTCAGACTTTAGGGCTCAGAGAAGCAGAGCCACGCACCTAGTGCAGCAGTCCCCAACCTTTTTGGCACCAGAAACTGGTGCTCCTATGAGAATTTAATGCCTGATAATCTGAGGTGGAGCTGAGGTGGTGATGCTAGCGCTGGGGAGCGGCTGCAAATACAGATGAAGCTTCACTCACTTGCTCCACCGCTCACCTCCTGCTGTATGGCCCAGGTTGTGGGGATCCCTAATCTGGTGGACCCATCTGCAGAGCCAAAAGTCTCTATTGTCCAGATGAATGAGTGTCAAAATAACTGTCCTTCTTAGACCATGAGCAGCTGCTGGTCAAGGTTGCCAGACACAAAATGGATAGAGTTGTAAGGAATCAACCATGGCTATGCCAATCTGATTTGTGGACAGTTTGATACCGGGAACAAATCAGGAGGACTTGCTGCAGCTACGAGATTGCACACAGTTCCTCCTAATTACAGGGAGAAAACAACAATATTGTGCAAAGTTCAAAGAAGCAGCATCATGCATGCTACTTTTAACTCAATTCCTCTGAGAGCAGAAAGCCAAACTTGCTATGGGCTCTCTGAACAAAGACCACTTGGAAGCAGTGAGTAGAACACGAAGGACAAAAGAGGAGAGGGTATTTCTGGTAGAAAGAACCTCAGGAGTCCGGCCCACAGGCTTAAAATACCATAATGTTTGTATCAATTTCCTAGGGTGGCTATAACAAAGTATTGTAAACTGGGTAGCTTAAAACAACAGAAATGTATTGCCCTGCAGTTCCGGAGGCTAGAAGTCTGATATTAAGGTGTTCCCAGAGCCATGCTCCCTCTTCAGGCTGTAGGAAAGAATCCTTCCTTGCCTTATCCTGCTTCTAGTGGATCCTGGTATCCCTTGGCTTCTGACAGCACAACTCTATTCCTTGCCTTCACCACCACATAGCCTTATTTGCCATCTCTCTGTGTCTTCATGATCTTCTTATAAGGACCCCAGTCATTGGATTTAGGACCTACCTTAAACCAATATGATTTTGTTTTACCTTGATTACATCTGCAGAGGCTTTATTTCCAAAGAAGGTAACCTTCACACATATATCTTTTTGGGAGACACAATTCAACCCATAACACTGGCACACAAAGAAGGAATAGGAAGCATATAAGTAAATATATAGGAGAGGAGATTTCTGGTAGACGGAATATCATGAGTCAGAACTATGGGGCTTAAAACATCATGATGCTTGTGCAGAAAAACAAGCAATGCAGTTGTCTGGATTCTTTTCCTTCACTCTTCATTCGCATCAGACTCCTTTTCCCCTGTGATAAGACCTATGACATGTATGTTACTTGTTCAGTGAATATAGAAGAAGGTCATTCATGTAATCACAATGTAGCAGCCTGTCCTTAACCTTTGCAAGACTCAGGATAAGAATACTAATGGAGAACCACATGGCATATGTCTAATTATTTCAAAGTTGTATTTCGTGCTACAAATTATTAAATAAAGTATGTTCTGTTCTCCTGTTTTGACAAATATACCTTCATTACTACAAAATTTAAAGAGGAATTGGAAAGCTATGATTTTGATTTAACTGAATGCCAGCAAAATATCAAAGATGAGCCACCTGGTTGTCTGTCAAAGGGTTGGTGATGCTAGGGAGAGTAATAAAATGAAGACATACATAATCCATAAATTATCATGTGTTTATTCCATAGAATTTATTTTTCTTGCCTTAATTTTAGGAAACATACTAATTATGTTGTTATTATCAAGCTTTTCACATAATTTTTGTTTTATTGACAGCATTGCCAAATTAGGTTGAATTCCTGAGTGCTTGTTGTTCTTAGGTACTTTTTATGAATTTTAATCTTGAGAAACTTTACTTTGCTGAGGCAAGGGCAACTGGTATTTTCAACAAAATGCTTAAAGCAATGCTTAAATTCAGATATAACGAAAGAATTTTAGAGGTCATGTTCAAACATAATTGAAAAATTATGTTTTTCAATTACATATTGAAAAATTACATATGAAAAATTATCATTATTACAGAAGAGGATATATTTAATTTCATCATAAAGCTTTCTGTCACTGATTTTACAGTTTTGGCCATTATTTAAAGTAATATCTAGAGCTATTCCACTTTTCTTAAGTTTTCTTTATTTTAAATATTTCAATATTGAGATGTTTGCAATGAAAACTGCAAATAACAGTATGTTATAAGATTTGTTCAAATATCTCTTCAAACAGGACTATACCTTAAACTATAATAGCCATAAAACATTCTTTTAAAAAATTAGTTTTAGCACTTATTATTTGCTGCTCTTTAAAGTCATTTTGTTTCTAACTTCTAATTAATTTTTCTTATATTTTATTGACATGTCACTATGGTTAGTAACTCACATGTAGTTTTCTTTCTTTTGATTATAAAAATGCATTGTATAATTTAAAATCATATATATAGGCATGTGTGTATGAAATATTTGAATTTTTTAATATTACAAAACATTCTGAAGTGTGGTGGATTCAGTGCTAATTCATGTGTCCCTTCTGAATCCCAAACTGGAACACAAAGAGAAACAAGAAAAGATGTTATACACTACAAGGAAAAGACATTTCAGTAGGAAAAATCTAGTGCATTCATGCCATCATCAGAGGGGGAAGATTGGACACATTAATTTGCCTTTTTTCTTATCTAAGTGCTCTTCAAATCCAAAGCCTCCTCAACTCCAAATTAGTGTCTGGCTCCAAAACTGGCAGTCACTCAACCCCAAACTTTTCACAATCAACTATTCTTTCAAGGATATGGAATAAAAAATTTGGTATCTCAGGGACCTGATATGTGGGCCTCCAACAGAAGGCTCAGAGCAGAGACATGTCTTGTCCAAGTGTAAGGGTGATACTGCAAACAGTCATCAGTTCCCTGGGACTCTGTTTAGGACAGCTTGCTGGCTCACTGGCTCAGTTCCATAGGAACCTAATAGACAAAAGTGCCCATTAGAGTCACATTCATAAAATAGGACCTGTAAACAGGATATGTGTATATTCATACATACACGTACTGCTATGGCGACTTTAAAAAGTTCATCTGTATACCTTAATTAAAGTCATTTTCATAATGATGAATATGATATTAATAATAATAATAAAGAGTATAAAGGGGAAAAAACTTCTATTTATCAAAGAATTCCTTTGCACCAAATATTGTGTTATATGCCTTAAGCATATTATCTCATTTAAATATTATTATCCTTATTTTACAGATGAAAAAGTCAGAGCTGGTAAATATTCAAGTAAGGTTTGGATCACAGATTAGTCGGACTGCAAAATTTATGTAAGAATGCTGTAGTGCATAGCATTTAACTTAACAGGGCAAGATAACATCATCAATCATGACTCCACTTTTTCTCTATATTTTAATTCTCAAGATGAAAATAATTACAAAAGTAATAATAGGCAACATTGTCATGCTAAATAATTCAAGAAACACAAAGCTATATACAGCAAAAGGCTAAGGTCATCTTTTCTTCTTTCCAGGTAACCATAGGATGTAGTTTAGTATATGTAGACACATGTATAGTTTCCTTTCATTTCAGTTAAGTAAAAAACTATGTATTATTCTGTGACTGGCTTTTTTTAAAATTAAACATAGCAATATGTTTTGAAGTATTTTTACAATTATATCTCTAGATTTACCAGATTTTCAATGGTCAGCATTTTAACTCTTCCTCTATCAACTGGAATTTAGACCATTTATATTTTTTGCTATCACAAAAATGCTACACTGAACAGGCTTATACATACATCTGGGTGTGCACCTTGATTCTGAAGAATCAATGTATATGATTTAAATGGCTAAGTTGCAAAGTATGTTCAATTTTAGCATTTGGATAGAAATTGCCAAATTGTCTTCCAACATTACTAATCCATACTCACAACAAGATCATACATGATCTTTTCTGCCATGAGAGATGGTTTTATTCAAGGGAGTATATTTGGAACTCTGGTTTTAAAAAATGTTTTCTTTTAGTTTTATTGAGTTATGATTTAAAAATAAAAATTGTATGTATTTAGATTATACCACATGATTTTCCAAAAGTGTACAATGTGATTATTTAATATACATATACATTGTGAAATGATTAGCACAATTAGGTTAGTACATCCATCGCCTCACATAGTTACTGTGAGTATGTGTATGAGTGTGCGTGTGTGTATGATGAGAACATGTAAGATCCACTCTCTTAACATAGCGTATTATTAATTATAACTGCCATTCTTGCTTTAGACCCTCAAAACTTATTCATCTTTTAATTGAAAGTTTGTGCTCCTTTACCAACATCTCCCCATTTCTCCTATCCCCAGCCCCTGCAAATTGTCATTCTAGTCTCTGGTTCCATAAGTTTAATATTTTTAGGTTCTTGAGGGTGTGGAGGAAAGGAAATCCTTGAACACTATTGGTGGGAATGTAAAATGGTATAGCCATCGTGGAAAACAGTATGAAGTTTCCTCAAAAAATTAAAAATATAACTATCATATTGTCCGGCATCCTCACATCTGAGTATATATTCAAAGGAAATAAAATCAGTATCTCAAAGAGATATCTGTACTCTCATATTCATTATGGCATTATTCACAACACCTAAGATACGAAAACAATCCAAGTGTCTATCAATGAATTAATGGATAAAGAATTCTGCTGTGTAGATAATCCTGATATTTGCAACAACAAGGATGAACGTGGAGGACATTATGCTAAATTAAATAAGCCAGACACACAAAGACAAATAACTGTATGATCTCACTTATGTGTGTTTTTTACTTCAAACTACTTTCATATATTTTATTTCCTTCATAAAGTCATAGAATTTTAAAGATAAAAATAATTGTATAATTTTTTTTGGACTTGGCTCTGCATACAGTTAGAGCTTCCTCCTGGTCAAGAGTAGGGACCCCTTTGTTTTATTCATTATAATCTCCCACTAGCTTTGAACTATGTTTGATTATTAGAAGGCAGATGAATAAAATGAAAGATCCTAATTCAAGCTTTCCTTTGGACAGAGTCCTGGGGAGTTTGAGTTACCCACCTAAAGACATGGAGTTTACTAATGGCAAATCTGAAGTCTTAGCAGCTAAAATCACAATACTGATAGGTCATAGTGTGGTGTCTTCTGGTTTACACACAGCATGTTACATGTGGAAACTTTACTCATGACTAAAATTTGTCTTGTGTATCAATCACCTGGTTTGAAAACTAAGAGCTGTTCTGAGTATATTTTTCACTTGCCACCTGTGTATCAAATATAAGGTTTATATTTGTTCAGTTTTTTCTTTCTAATTTACGAATCAAAGGCATCTAATAAAATAAGAAGAGAAAATAGACAATCTAAGTATCCACCTAGTTTTTCCTACAGAAACATTTGGAACACTTAATTTCCCCTCCCCACTCTCCCTCCCTTACCCTAGTGCTTTAAATTTTCCTTTTGGCCTTGTATGCTAATTAGAGGTTGGCAGGGAAAGACCATATGCATCAATCTGAATTTCCTAATGGTTTTAACTGAGGAGACTGACATTAAGGGGAGTTGGGCAGCCATATGGAGCCAAAGCAGATGCAGCCTGTCTTGTAGAGCCTTTCCCTAAAGCCTTACTCAGAGATGGGCACAAGGCAGCTGATAATACTCTCTGACCTGGCTGGGCCTCCTAAGCAGAGAAAACCCTGAATACATGTCTCTCCACTGCCTTTTTTAACATGGGGCGTCCACTCACAATCCACAAGAATTTATCTTGTTTAAAAGGTTTCAGATTGAGCATGTTCAGGATCAAACAGGCCACATCCTTCTACAGGGGTGTGGAAGCAGCATCAATGCTTAGAAGCCCTCACACTTTCCCTGCTCATCTTTTGGAGATCCAGATGGCTTAATCATTGCACTTCCCAAGTGGTGAAGCAGTGGTCCAGACACAGTAGTACCTACAGAGATGATTAAGGCATGGTTTCTGTCCCCAGGAGAAACATTTTCACAGTTGTGACTCTGAATAATAGTGCAAACCAGCATGTCTCTGAATAATAGTGCAAATCCATAAGTGATCAACATTCTAAGAGAGAAGCTTTAAGCATTCTAAGAGGGAATAATTAATCCTAGCCAGGTGGCTCAGGAAAGGATAAAAAAGTCAGAGTAAACACTTGTCTGTCATTACCACATATGTCACATCCTTCCCCAAACAACTAACACCACCTATTCACACCACCTCTCTCATGGGGACAGAGCTTTCTACTCACTGCTAATCTCAAAAGGATGCAGCGTGGGAAAATTGACAAGTTCTTCCAAGGGAACATGTCATAACTTAATTAACAAGTAAATCACAGGAAAAGTCTAGCACCCCAATTTTTTTTCAGGAGTTAAAAAAATTGGCAATTCAAGCCAATTCAAATTATTTGACATAGGTCGATCATTTATTTAGCACAAGTCATAGTTTTACTAATAGTGAGTGTACAGTCCCTGACAGCTATTTCTTAATGATTTGTTGCTTAAATAGGTTACTGTGGAAGGATTTTAAGCACTGCCCTAAACATATGTAGTCATTTTATATTTAGAATATATTTAAAGTAGAATATGTAGACTTATATAAAATAGGCTAAGACACTACAGAGAAGCAAAGAGCAACTATAATAGTGTCGATGAATTGCATCTATCCAGGAAATATGCTTCCAGTAAATAATTGATGAGACTAGTTGACTGTCAGCTCTCATGTTAGTTAATTGTGCATCTGACCCCAAGAAGTCATACCGAAGTCAAGAATAGTCACTGACATATAAAGGGTAGCATTTCAAAGGTAATGGGTATTAAAACAATTGGCTATACATTTGAAAGAAAAAATTAGATTCCAACCTCTTACAATAAAAAAATAAATAAAATTTATATGTATTAAGTATCTAAGAAATAGCCTATTAAGATACCTAAAGTAGGCCCAAGATGGAGTTGCTCATGCTAAGTCTGCACCAGCAAACCAAAAGTTAAGTTTCTGTACTCAGTTCTCCCAGGAAAAGAAGGTCTAGCTCAACCTATCACTGCTCCCTTGCTTAGCACAAGTTGCCTAACCTTGCTCCACTTCAACCAGCCAGCAAAGGCCCAGTACAGTATCCTTGTCCTGCTCATTCTGGTTTGTAAAAATCTCTCGTCTGGTGCAGTTCTTCAGAGCTTCTTTCTATCTGCCATATTTGATGCTGCCCAATTCATGAATCTCTGAATAAAAACCTACTATTAAATTGTCTGCGGAAATTTTTCTTTTACCAAGACCAATATGAATTTTTCTTTTACCAAGACCAATATGAATTTATTGAATACTACATTCATCATAGAACACTATACTCGAGGCATTGTATTTATGTAAGTTATATCTCAGTTAAAAATATTAAGAAAATCTATTTTAAAAAATCCAGAGGAAATTGCTAAACAAAACTCAAAAATTAATGAGACTTATATAAAAGGACAAATAAATTAATCCTCTTAAAATTAAATATGTATGTCCTAAAGACACCATAAAACAATAAAAAACAACTAGCAAACTAAAAAATAAAGAGTTGTAACATATGAAACAAAGTCTTAATATTCTTAATAAACAGAAGTTCATTCAAATCAGTAAGGAAAACACAAAAAGTTAAAAATTTGGTAAAAATGCTGATTAAAATAAAATATTGATAATACCTTTCAAAAAAATGATAGAGTGAGAAATGTTCCCAGATCTCTCCCCTTAAAACAACAATAAGCTGAACATCTAAAACCCAACAAAAAACACCCAAACTGCACACCAGCACATCTGAGCATGGGATCTGCTCATAAGAGCTATCATGGGTCAGAACTCCAGATGTCAGGCAGTGAACTGGGAGAAAGAAAGAAGCTGTCTCTTGCAGCTGGAGTCTCTGTAGGAGGACAGGGAGGAGAGAAGATGTGGTGACTTCCCTGAACAGCCCTGCCTGGGAGTGCTATGAGCTCCATGCAGCCAGTGGCAGTGCCCAGTCATCAGGAGAGAGGCAGAAAATCTGGGACAGTAGGAAAGCGAGGATGACAGAGAAACAACAATTGATTCTTACCAGCCACAGTTGCAAAACCTAGGCTGAGCAACAGAGCCCATCCCCCCAATCCAGAGGGCCCCACCCACCATACCCTCCAAGACCAACCGCCACGAAGTCCCAAGGGAACCTGAAGAAACACTACTGAAACTATTGCTAACACCGACAAAAACTGAGACTGAGGGTAGCGAGCATGATTAAACATCTATAAGGGGAAAAAAAAGACATTATTTAGACATTATTTAAAGCAGAGATGCAAGAGGCTTAGATGCCATGTACTGGAAATGAAAAGAAAAACACCTTATTTGCAATAGGCTAGGGGCCAATTATATAATAAATCTTCTTTCTGGAAAAAAGAAAAGGCAGAACACACTTCCGTTAATGCCCAGGTGAAAAAATAGTCCATTAAACACCATGAACAACCAAGGTGACAAGGCATCTCAGAAAGAAAAAGAAAAATCTCCAGAAAATAAGCGAACAGTCAAAGAAATATGTGACTTAAATAACAGAATATTTAGGATGGTACTTCTGAAAAAACTCAGTGAGATCTGAAATGAATCACTTCAACAATTTCAGAAATTGAAAAAACAACTAGATGAGCAAAATGAGTTCTTTAGCAAGGAGATTGAAACCCACAAAAGAACCAAATAGATCTTCTGGAGATAAAGAACACACTGCAAGAGTTGAAAAATGAAATAAAAAGCTTGGGAAATAGAGTTGACCAAATGGAAGAAAGGATCAGTGATATCGAAGACAGAAATCTACAAATAAATCAAAAGGAAGAAGAGAGAAACCGAAGAATGAAAAATAATGAAAGAGAAACACAAGAACTAGCTGATACCAACAGGAGAGGAAACATAAGAATAATAGGCATTATCTAAGGCAAGGAAAAGGAGCAAGGACTAGAAAGCATTTTCAAATAAATAATGGACGAGAATTTCCCAAATCTAAGGAATGAGCTGGAGCTTGGAATTCAAGAAGTCAAGAGAACACCCAGTTGTCTCAACCCAAAAAGGCCTTCACCAAGACACATTGTATTAAAAATATCAAAAGTCAATGACAAAGACACAATTCTCAGGGCAGCCAGAGAAAAGAAGGTGGTAACATGTAAAGGAAAACTCATTAGATTATCATCAGACTTTTCAGCACAAACCTTACAAACCAGGAAGGAGTGGAATAAAATATTCAAACTACTAAATGAAAGGAAATACCAGCCAAGAATAATGTATCCAGCTAAACTCTCCTTTAGATATGAAGGAGAAATAAAGACTTTTCTAGACATACAAAAATTGAGGGAAAGCTCCACTACAAGATCTGCACTACAAGAAATACTGAAAGGGATCAGCTCACCTAAAACAAAATGATCAAAAAAAAAAAAAAAGTTACATAATTAGGAGTAAGGTGACTAGCAGGCTGATAAAAGCAGAAGAGAGCAACCTTTTCTAGGAACAGGGCATTATAAACTTAAAATAAGAAGAGATTTACTATAGCAAGACAGTAATGAATGTTCAGCGTACATAGGGAAAAACTGAGATAACAATGGCTGAAAAGGGGAGGATTCAAAGATCCAAATTTTGAAAGGGGAATGGAGACAAGGCACATGCAGAACACAAAATGGATGACAGTACATATATAAACATCCATTACATATTCGTAATGATAACCACACGCCAAAGATTCAGAACTGAAGTATATAACAAAAAACAAGAGGGACCAAAGAAAAAACTCACAAAAGCCAACCAAAATAAAGAAAACAGAAACACAAGGACAAGGAAGCAATGGAAACATTGAGCTACCAGAAAACAATAGGTAAATGTTTATAAGAAGACCTCATATTTCAATAATCACCCTAAATATAAATGAACTGAATTCACCAATAAAAAGGCACAGAGTTGCAGATTGGATCAAAAAACAAAACCCAAGCATATGCTGCCTCCAGGAGACACATCTCAGCTCCAAAGACAAATATAGACTCCAAGTGAAAGGGTGGAAAAGAATACTGCAAGCAAATACCATTTAGAGAAAAGTAGAAGTAGTGGTACTAATAGTGGACAAAATAGACTTCAAAATAAAAAAGTTAAAGAAAGATACTGAGGGACACTTCATAATGATAAAGGGAATCATGCACCAAGAAGACATAACACTTATTAATATCTATGCTCCCAATCAGGGAGCCACAAAATATATATGGCAATTACTAACAGAACTAAAGGGAGAAACAGACCAAAACACTATCATAGTAGGGGACCTAAATACCTCACTGTCAGATATGGATCATCCAAACAGAAAACCAATAAGGAAATAACATCCTTAAATGACACATTCGACTACCTGGACATAATTGACATTTACAGAGCCTTCCACTCCAAAACAGCTACTTATACATTCTTCTCTAGTGCATACGGAACATTCTGAAGAATCGACCACATACCGGGACACAGACATAGCCTCAACAAATATAAGAAGGTTGAAATCATAACAATCATATTCTTTGATCATAATGATTTGAAACTAGAGATCAACTGCAAAAAGAAATCAGGAAGAACCACAAATACATGGAGATTAAACAACATACTACTGAAAAATAACTGGGTCAGGGAATAAATAAAAAGAGAGATTAAGAGATACATAGAAATGAATGATAATGATAGTACAACATACCAAAACTTTTGGGACATGGCAAAAGCAATCATAAGAAGAAAGTTCATATAATTACAGGCCTATCTCCAAAAACAAGAATGAGCCCAAATAAACAACCTAATACTTCATCTTAAAAAACTCAAAAAGGAAGAACAAATGAAGCCTAAAGTTAGCAGATAGAAAGAAATCATCAAAATTAGCACAGATATAAATGAAATTGAAAACAAACAAAAAAAATAGAAAAAATAAATGCAACAAAGAGCTGGTTCTTTGAGAAGGCTAATAAAATTGACAAACCCCTGACTAGACTCACTAAAAAAAAAAAAGAAAGGACACAAACAAAATCAGGTATGAAAGAGGGGAAATTACAACTGATATCACAGAAATACAAAGGATCATCATACAAGAATATTTTGAAAAAGTATATATAACACCAAATTTAATAAGCTGGAAGAAATGGACCAGTACTTAGAAAAACATAATCTTCCTAGACTGAATCAAGAAAAACTGGAAAATCTAAATAGACCAATCAGCAATATGGAAATTGAAACAACCATCAAAAACCTACCAAAAAGTAAAAGTCCAGGACCAGATGACTTCACCAGTGAATTCTGCCAAACATTCAAAGAAGATTTAATACCAACTCTCCTCAAACTCTTCCAAAAAATCAGAGGAGGCAATACTTCCCAAGTCATTTTATGAGACCAATACTACCCTAATATCAAAATCTGGTAAAGATAACACAAAAAAAGAAAACTACAGACCAATATCTCTCATGAACACAGATGCAAAAATCCTAAATAAGATACTTGTGAACCAGATACAGCAACATATTAAAAGATTATACGCCACGATCAAGTGGGCTTCATCCCAGGGGCACAGGGATGGTTCAACATATGCAAATCAATTAATATGATACACTGCATAAACAAATTAAAAAATAAAAATCATATGATCATATCAATACATGCAGAAAAAGTCTTCGACAAGGTACAGCACCGATTTATGATTAAAACGCTTAACAAAATCAGTATAAAAAGAAAACACCTTAATATAATAAAGGTAATATATGACAATCACTCAGCCAACATTATACTTAATGGTAAAAAACTAAAAATCTTCCTTCTAAGATCAGGAACAAGGCAAGGCTGTCCACTATTGTCACTGTTAATCAGTGTAACATTGGAGGTCCTAGTGAGTGCAATCAGGCAAAAAAGAGATATAAAAGGCATTGAAATAGGAAACGAAGAAGAGAAACTGTCGCTATTTGCAGATGACATGATTCTCCACATAGATAACCCTAAAGACTACACAAGAACACTACTAGAAACAATATGCAAATACAGGAAAGTTTCTGAATACAAAATCAGTGTTCAAAAATTCATAGTGTTCCTATACTCTAATAACAAAATGTCGGAAAAAAATGGGAAAAATAATTCCTTTTGCAATTGAAATAACAAAAATAAAATACTTAGGAATAAATCTAATAAAACATGTGAAGGACCTATATAATGAAAACTATAAGACCCTATTAAAAGAAATAAAAAATACAAAGAAATGAATCCATGGTCTTAGATTGAAAGAATTGACATAATTAAAATGACCTTATAACCTAAACCATTATACAGATTTAATTCAATCCCCATCAAAATCCCATCAGCATTTTTTAAAGAAGTAGAACAAAAAATCATCAGATTTGTATGGAAGCACAAAAGACTCTGAATTGCCAAAGCCATCTTGAGAAAAAAGAACGAGGCTGGAGGCATCACTCTACCCAACTTCAAATTATACTACAAAGCGATGGTAATCAAAACAGCATGGTTTTGGCAAAAAACAGACACACGGACCAGTGGAACAGAATCGAGAGTCCAGAAGTAAACCCATATTTATATGGGCAAATAATTTTGACAAAAAAAGCCACAAACATACAGTGGAGAAAGGAAAGCCTTTTCAATAAATGGTGCTGGGAAAACTGGAAAGCCACCTGCAAAAGAATGAAACTAGACTGTTGTCTATCACCACACACCAAAATTAACTCAAAATGGATTAAGGACCTAAATATAAGACCTGAAACAATAAAATGCATAGAAGAAAACAGGAACAAAACTCAAGGACCTTGAACTTAAGGAGAATTTTATGAATCTGACCTCAAGGCAAGGGAAGTAAAAGCTGAAATAAATGAGTGGGACTACATCAAACTGAAAAGCTTCTGCTCAGCAAAAGAAATCGTCAACAAGGTAAAGAGACAACCATCTGAATAGGAAAATATATTTGCAAGCAATGCCTCCAATAAGAGCCTAATATCTAAAATATACAAAGAACTCATACGATTCAATAACAACAAAAAACAAATGATCCAATCAAAAAATAGGCAGAGGACCTGAACAGACACTTCTCCCTAGAGGATGTATAAATGGCTAACAAATATATGAAAAGATGCTCAACACCACTAGCTATTAGGGAAATGCAAATCAAAACCACAATGAGATATGACCTCACACCTCGTAGAATAGCTATAATCAACAGGACAAGTAATAACAAATGTTGGAGAGGATGCAGAGAAAAGGGACTCTCATACACTCCTAGTGGGACTGCAAATTGGTACAGCCACTATTTAAAACAGTATGGAGGTTCCTCAAAAAACTAAGAATTGATCTATCATATGACCCAGCAATCCCTCTACTGGGTATTTACCTAAAAGACTTGAAAACTCATATCTGAAAATAAATTTGCATGCCAATGTTCATAGCAGCATTATTCACAGTGGCCAGGACATGGAAGCAACCGAAGTGTCCTCGATAGATGATTGGCTAAAGACGCTGTGGTACATATATACAATGGAATATGACTCAGCCATAAGAAGAGATGAAATACTGCCATTTGCAACAACATAGATGGACCTTGAAATAATCTTTCTAAGCGAAGTAAGCCAGGCAGAAAAAGTTGAAAATCACATGATATCAGTTATATGTCGGATATAAACCTAAAAGCACCAAATTTACAGGATGAACAAACAGAGACTCATGGACATAAACAATAGACTAGTGGTTACCAGAGGGAGGGGGAGAGGGGAAATAAAAAGTTTAAAAAAATAAAATGTTTAAAAATATCTTAAAAAATAAAATAAAATAATGGTAAGGAAAATAATAATAATAATAATAATACCCTTCAATCCAGAGATTCTACTTTCCATATTCCACATGAAAATACACATGAAGAGGCAATATGTAAACTATATCTATTGTTTATAACATTGGAAAATTTGAGAAATAAGGTGTATATTTTACCATTCCTATATTGATAAGCTGCAGTACAGCCATATTAGAGAATTCATAAAGGTAATTTAAAAAGAATAAAGTAGACATATGACGTATACTCACAATGAAAGTTTTCCAATACATGCATTAAGAAAAATGATAAGCAAATGGAAACCAAAATTGATTTTGATTTCAAAATTGATGTTTGTATTATTTTATAATAAAAAAATCATTTTAAAGATATCTAGCTCTACTTTTTGTTCCCCTTCCCCTTTCTGTACAACTCAGTTTTAAGTCATTAATTGGGGCAGAGCAAGGTAAGGACCCACACCAGGGAAAGGAGGAACTGCAGTGACCCAGAGTGGGATCTTAGCATCCTAACGGGCTGAGGAGGACACTCACATGAACTTGAGGAGGTGGGGGGGAGGTGAAGATAGAAGATTGATTACACTCATGAAAACTAATCAAATAACTAAATTCATTAAGGATAATGGAAGACAGTTTTATCATCAGCAAAAAAGGGGTTTATAACAATGAAACAGAGAACATTTAAATGTGTGTAATTTAGTGTTTAATATGCAAGTATCAATGTGTATTTGTGGTTTTCAATATACAGATGGACATAGAATAGAGAAAAACATGTAAATATATAATTGTATATGCATATGTGTAAATATGTATGTGTGTGTGTGTGTGCAGAAGAAATAAAAGTCTGAAACATTTTGCTGTATCAGAGAGCAAGCAAATGCTTAATGACCATCAGGAGGTAAGACAAAAGGACACCCAAATCAGCTTGATAAAGCCCTCACTGGCCATATTAGAGACAATTCGACCATCAGAAGAGATGATAGGAATGGATTATAACCCATAGAGAGTCATGTTCAAACCGATATAAATAAACACATAAATGAGTAAATAGTTTCATGAAGAGCGGATACTTACATGACTTCAAAGTAACTCCTCACAAAATGCCTACTACAATTGACCTTTGAACAATGAAGTGGTCGAGGAGTTGGGGCGCCAACCCCACAACCCACACATAATGGAAAACCTGAAGTATAATTTTTGACTCTGCAGTCTGCTCTTCACATCTACATCTGCAGATTCGACTTACCCTGGTTCGAAAACAGTATCTTCAACCCGCAGGAAGGAAACTGTGGCTAGGAATGCAAAAACACTGTTTCAAGTCCAGGTTGATTGAATCTTCATATCAGAACTCTTGATATGAAGAGCCAGACGACTGTATTTATTGAAAAAAATCCACATGTAAGTGGACCCATTCAGTTCACACCAATGTTGTTCTATGATTATAAAAGGAAAAGCCCTACACACAGCACCTTAATTAAATGATCAAAGTGTGTTTCTCTGTGTAACCTGAATTTAATCATGAAAAAAAAAGAATCAAACCAACGCAAATTGAGGAATGTTGTATGAAATAATTCTCCAGTAATATCCAAAACTGTCAAGCTCATGAAAGTCAAGGAAAGATCAAGGAGACTAAAGAGACATTACAACTAAAAGCAACATGTGATACTGAACTGGATCCTTTTGCCATAAAAAAAAAACATTATTGGGACAACTGGCAACATGAGAAAGAAATCTTAGATTAGATGGTTTTAATGCATTGAGACTGATTATCTGATTTTGATGATTCTAATTGGATAACATTCCTATATGCAGGAACTTTACACTGAAGTATCTAGGGTTATGGAGGATCAAGTCAGTAAATTCCTCTCTCAAATCATTTGAGAAAGTAAGTTCTTTGTTCTATGTTTGTGACTTCTAAGTTTGCAGTTGTTTAAAATTTGTTAAGACAACCATATAAAATAATAGCATGTAAAGTACATTCCAAATATAAAAATAGAAAAACAAAATGACATGTAGTTTTACATACATACCTATGGAAATATGCAGAAAAGAACTTTTAAATGAACAGTAGTTAAATTTGGGAAAGATAGTTGTTTGGGGAAGTTAGAAGAGTTTCTGTTTGTGATTTAAAATACTAATGTTCTTAATTTTTATAAAATGATAATATATTCATAAATTGCTTCTATAAAATGGGAAGGAGGAGATAAAATTATCACTGCACATGATACAATTGTATACGTGGAAAATAAAATTAACTTGAAAACTACTACAAGCAGTAAGAGAATTTAGTAAGGTAACAGAGTAAAAAAATAATATATACAAATAAATAGATTTTTTATATACCAGAAACAAGTTATGCAATGTATAGAAGAAAAAATCCTATTTGCAATTGCAACAACAACAACAAAAAGATATAATTTATGAGTAAAAATAACAAGATGTCAGTTCTCCCTAAATTAATTTAAAAGTGTAATGTGATCTCAAAAGCACCAAGAAAATACTCTTTTTTTCCCCATAGATTAGTCACTTTATATTTTAATTGTTGCATAAGATTAATATTTAATTAAATTTATTGGGGTGACATTGATTAATAAAATTACATGTTTCGAGTGTACAGTCCAATGATGTCATACGAATATTGCATTGTGTGTTCACCACACCACTCAAAGTTCGATTTCCTTCCATCACCATATATTTGACCCCTTTTGCCCTTATTTACCTTCTCCCTCCCACCTTCCCTGTAGTAACCACTAAACTGTTGTCCATGTCCATGAGTCTCTCTTTCTTTGTCTTGTTCATTTGTTGCTTTCAGTTTTATATCCTACATATGAGTGAAATTATGCAGTACTTAAATTTTTCTGTGTGACTTATTTAACTTAGAATGATAATCTCAGGATCCATCCATGTTGTCGAAAATGGCAATATTTCCTTTATGTCGGAGTAATATTCCATTGTATATATGTACTATGCCTTCTTTATCCAGTCATCTATTGAAGGATACTTCAGTTGTTTCCATGTCTTAGCCACCGCGAATGATGCTACAAAGAACATAGTGGTGTATATATCTTTATGGATAAATGTTTTTAATTTTGGGGGGGTAGGTATGCAGAAGAAGGACTGATGGGTCGCATGGTAATTCTATTCTTAATTTTTTGAGGATCCTCCACACTGTTTTTCACAGTGGCTGTACCAGTTTACATTCCCACCAGCAGTATATGAGGGTTCCTTTTTCTCCACAACCTCTCCAACACTTGTTATTATTTATAACAGTATACTTTTAAAAACTAAGAAAAAAAAAAGCAACTGTAAAATTTATGTGGAAAAGTAAGCAAGAAAAATAGTTTGGAAAAATTCTGAAAAAGAGAAATGTTGAAATAGTTCTAAGACTATCAGATATTAAAAAAGTTAATATGTTCTTTGTAATGAAATCAGTGAGGCATAGGTGCAAGGATAGACAATAGAATAAAATACATATTGAACAAAATAAATATCCAGAGATAGACCTATATAACAGTGGCATCTGATAGACCTATATAACTGAGGACAGGATGGGCTTTTCGATAAGTGGTTGTTGAAAAAGCTAGAGAGCCACCTAAAAATAATAATGGTTCAAATCCTACAGCCTATAATATGATAAATTCCTTAAGGATCACATAATAAAATGTGTTTAAAAATCACATAAAGATAATAGAAGAAAACTTGAGCAAAATCCTTCATAAACTTGGAGTAATGTCTTTCTAACTATGATTCAAAATCTAGAAGTTGCTAAAGAAAGATGAATAAGTAGATAAATTCACTTTTATAAAAATAAAAATTTTACATAGTAAAAAACAAAAATATAAGCAAAATCAAAATATAAGTGATTAACTTGGAAAAGTATTACAATTTATATTAGTAAGTATAGTGCTGGTTTTCCTAATATATAGAGTTTCTACAAAGTAAGAACGAGATTTATAACTTAACAGTAAAGGAGAAAAGAGATGAATAGGTTCATTATAGGAAAAAATTGTTTCTTAAATGAAAAAAAAATGCTAAGATTTTTTTCATAGTAATTGAAATATAAATAAATGCTACTTTCCTCCTATTATATTGGCAAAAATTTCAATCATTTAACAATATATCATGCTGGTGAGGCTGCAGGGGAATGGCGTTCTCATTCATTGCTTGGCAAGAACACAAACTGCCCCTGTGGCCTTAACTATCAAAAGTGAAAATACATTTACCATTTGACTCAGCAATTCCATTTCTGAGAATGTATCTTTGTTTTTTAAGAATGTATCTTAATCATACATCTGCGTGCATAGGCCATAATGTTGGTCTTATTCATTAAATCATTGTTTAAAATAGCAAAGAATTTGCCTGATAATATTAATAGTCATCTTAAAAATATTACCAATTTGAAAAATTCATCAATTGGGGCTCATATTACATTCTTACAATGGAATACTTATATACTTATATAAAAAAAAAAAAAACAGAGGGGCAAGGAGAAGTTACTGATATATAAAATATGTTAAGTGTTTTTAAAAAGCAAGGCACAATATAGTAAATATGATATACATCTCTTTTTTTTGCAATAAAATAAAAAATAAATAACATATATTTTTATTTGCTTATGTTGATGTAAAGGTATTCTGGAAGGAGATACAATAAATCAGGTATGGAATTATCCCATATAAAATTGGCAATATTTAACTATTTTGGCTAAAAAATGGTAATTTCTATTAGTTACTATTACTATTACAATTGCCATTTTACATATTTTGAATGCATGTGAGAGTGTTAGAGAACATGGGAGATGCTAATATTATTGGAATGCTATAATTTGTTCAATTGTATTAAGAAGTCAAAATTTAGAAAAATGTCATCTGGCAAAGTAGTACATTTCCTTTTATGGGATAATATTAATTCATCAGCTTTCTCTTTTTGCCTCGGCTAAGTGGAACTTCAAAAATGTATTGACATTTAATGATTGTCGTGTTTTCTCTTCCCTTTTTCTTCTTAATTTTTATGTATGCTTCAAATAAAATTTTATTTTCTGAAGTTTTATTTGTAAAAGTATAGTATAAAAATAATTGTAGTTGGTAAAACTGGGGATCTCCTTATCTAGAGAAAATGGGAGACCTAAATAGTGGTGGCATATACCCGAATAATTAAGCCTGGAGTTCAGATAGTCTCATAAGAGGTATAGTAGTCCCCCCTTAACGATAGGGGATTCATTCTTAGATTTCCAGTGGCTGCCTAAAACCACAGATAGTACTGAACACTGTGTCTACTGTTTTTTTTCCTATACATACATACCCATGATAAAGTTTAATTTATAAATTAAGCAATTTCACAGATAGAAGTCATTCTTACCACAGATCTTAGCAACCTTAGCATATGATTTTTTTTCTTCCCTTATTAAGTTGAGAACTTTCACCTTTTCACTTAAAACAGTTCATAAAAGTTTCTCTTTGGCATATCTGAATTGCCAGAACCACTGACCTTGCCCTTTAGAGCCACTAAGTAAAGTAAGATTTACTTGAACACAAACACTGTGATACCATGACAGTCAATCTGATGATCTGATGTCTAACTGATGGGGAGCATCCATAGTGTGGACACTCTGGATCGAGAGATGATTCACATCCTGGGAGGGACGGAGTGGGACTACATGAGATTTCACCACACTACTCAGAACAGTGCATGATTTAAGACTTATGAATTGTTCATTTCTGGAATTTTTCATTTAATACTTTTGGACCATGGTTCACTGCAGGTAACTGTAACCACAGAAATCAAAACCATGGGTGAGGGAGGACCACAGTACTGGATGTCACTGAGTATACTGTAATCAAAGAGTCAAGACAAACACAAAGAAGATATCTCCCTCTTGGTGGCAGTAAGGACAGGAAGATGTTGTTAAGGAGAATCCTGGCAACTAAGTGAGGAATGTGTATTAAACAAATAAAACAAATTAAACAAAGAAAAATGCAGGTTGGACCTCAAGTTCAGGTGGCTAGAGAAACATATGATCTAGTCCAAGATTTTTCAAGGTTTTCTGTACCATGAGTGAATATTTTCTCAAAAAGTTATCTGAAGGCAAAATTGGGGTGTCTATCCCTCAGAAACAGAGAGATAAATCTTCATTTCACAATTCTGAGAAATACCTTCTTCTCTAAGTTCACAATTACTCACTTGCGTTGGTGGCTCACAAAGTCTCCTTTCTTTATGATTGTTCTGGTTTTACCATTGGTTGAAACCTAGTGTCAGATCCAAATGGTCTCTAGGCAGAAGTTGTTTCCTGTCTGACATCATCAGTAGTCATCTTGTCAAGTTGGACCGAGTCACCTTCAGGTTCCAATGAACAGTATGAGAACCTCACTCCCCAGTTTTTCTTGAATGACAATGAAATCAAGGGGAAGGAGACAGGGAGAAGAAGAAAGATAATGAAGTGGAGAGAAAAGCAGTAGGAGAGGATCAGCTAAAAGACAGGTCCAAAGACTCTAAATAGAAAGTCACTAAGCCTTAGACAATTTTGGGAAGAAGTTTTTAGCATCCTTTTCACAAAACAAACTCAAAACCCTGAGAGGTACAACATTGACCAGAAAGATAGGAAAAATAGATGAGACACATTTTATTACAACCAAGAACTACAAAAGAAATCAATATAGCCACCATTTAAAGGCCTTCCTACAAATCTGAAAATGAAGAAACATTTTCAAAGGAAGGGAAGGCATGAAACACTGCCTAAATGGAAAGCAGATGTCTGATCCAGGCGGAAAGAATATAGACCATGTGAGAAACATTTGATTTACAGATTAACATGGTGCTTCAGCTTAATCTATTTGCTCTGCTGGCTTTTTATCACCATGGCTTCTAGCTCAGGAAGTTGGTTCAACATGCTTTTTTGAGAGCTGAGAAACCAGAGCACAGGTTTTCTTATTAAAAAGACCAATTGTTTCAGCCTGGATAAAGATGAAAGTGAAATTTAAAATAATTAGATCTTCCTTAAATTGATCTGATCTTTGTCCACCTACTTTTTTTTTTTTTATTGTTTGTTTGTGGTATTAAAAGTCATTTTTCTCCCAGAGAAATATCAAGAGATTTGCCCTTAGGAAGTCAGAGATTGCTCTGCAAAACTCTAAATGTAGGAGATCAGGGAAAATTATACAATGTAGGATAATAACAATCTCTTAAATGAGAACTGATCCTACTATAAATCGATCTATTGGGTTGGCTTGCTCTTTACAATTCTATAAGGAAAAAAGATCACAGTTGAAATGTAGTTTCCTCCTAACTTTCAATTTTCAATGTGTAATTAATGACAAGATCTACAGATGGTTAGAAATTCTTGAAGGCTAGTAACACTGAATTGAATGAACTCTTAATAGCAGTTTTCATTTGAAATGTTGTGAATATCAACAATATCAATATTTCATTTGTAATCACTTCAACAAAGAGTACCTGTTTTTATCTCAGAAACAATTCAAGCTCAATTTCTTATTTGTAAGCTATAAAGAGGACTTCCTAGATTTACACTCCATAAAAGAAAAAAAAAAAAAAGAGAGAGAGAGAGAGAGAGAGAGAGAAATTAAAATAAATATTTCACTAAGATAAAACTTCTTACTTTTTACTCAGAACATCACAAACTTTTTCTTTTGATATGTCAAGGTCCTGTATCCTGGATGTCCCATTTGGCTGGGAGGAAATAAGAAGGCTTGAGAGATCTCATGCTAATTTGAAAGAGAAAGTCATTAAGCACAAAGATACCCAAAGGCTTTGGCCAACATCTGCTCTAGGCTGGAGCTGATCCATTATGGAAAATTAAGAGTCCATAGCTAGGTACTAAAAGAAAATAAGTCAATTTCTGAGAGTAGCCTGGTCTGTGGAATGATTCTTTGAAGTTCAGTGATTAACCAGAAGCTTTTGGCAGCGTTAGAGTCCCCACTGGGAAAACCGTTCTGTCCTGCATTATCTCACTGTCTGAGTGGTGTCAAGTTTTGTGAGGTTTGAAGTTTGTATGGTTTGGGGAGGGGACATTTTTAGGAAAAAAAAGAACTAAATTATTAATACAAAATTTGCTAGAAAAGTGGATATTTATTATGAATGAGAAATTACAATAAATTACAAACTTATAAAAGCTGATAAATGTAGATGTCACAAAATCAATATAAACACAATGGTTTTATTAATTGCCAGATACACACTAAACTTCTGTGTCCTACAATCTTCATAACCTTTGAACATTTCTTCATATTGACAATTTTGTAATACATTATCTCTAAAAGCAAGAGACATTATTCAACATGGCTAATGATATGTGTTGTTATAGTATTAACAGTTTTTTAAAAATATTCAGCTTCACAACTTGTTATTGTTAATGAGATGATTTATGTTGAGATGAATAAAACATGACTTCACACTCAGTTCTACACATCTGTAATACTACAACAGGTTTTGCCCCCTACATATATAGAAATTTTGATAAATCTCACACAAATTCCATCAAGAAGAAAAAAAATTATTGTATGTTGATAATAAAATATGGTACATTATTGAGTATATTCTTACAGAACACAACTTCCATTTTTTTCTAGCTATTAATGAGATCTGAATTTGCCTTTTAAAAATTTACATATCTGAGAGTTGACAGACTTTTTTCCACAAGCCATTTGGCTCCATACTTTTCAAACATTGTTTCTCATTACCCATATACTTCAAAGCCAGGTGCAGTAGCATATGTTTATATCACAATATAACATCTGGTCCTGTACCTTTTCTATGTGGTTTCAGGAAGCTGAAATAGTGGGCAATAGGATTATTTCTGTAAATCATTTCTACATCAGAACAGCTAACAATAACTTAATTCTACATGAATGTTTGTAACCCACATACATAGGTCTCACAAAACTCAAACAATGTATTCTCAACTCATCTTTCCTTGGTTGGAGCTTCAAAATGCCTGTGGCCACCCCAATATTCTCTCAATATAAAGAGAAGATTGACAGAAAGATAAAAATTTTGCAAATTTCATGAAAATACGTGAGTATGAAATCACATGACCAGAATCTCTTCCAGAGCCTTGGAAGAGACTCATCTGTTCAAGTGAGGGGCTCCAAAACTAAAGCTTTATTAGTTCCACGGTAAGCCAGGCTTACACACTGACCACATTAGCACAGTTGGGAGTTATTGGGTCTGCCTTTATGTCCATGCTCATGACCATGAACCCAAGTTAGGACCTCAGCATCTTTGTTCTGCAATTGCTCTCCTACTCTTCTGTCTCCAACTCTAACCTCTCCTTTTTCCTAAACTTCTACTTTAGCCTTATCTTCTTCCATTTTTTCACACTTCCCACATCAGAAGCTTAAACTGACTGCCAATTACCTCATTGAAAAGTAAAAACTCATTGAAAAGAGCAAGTTTCTTTAAGTTTAGGAAAGTGGTCTTTAGTTTAACTACTGATAGATCTGTTGATGGTGGTGGTAGGTGATGAGAACTACTTTCTCCTGTAGCTAAGTATGTGCCTGTATGTGCCTCAGATGTAATAATTGCATTCACATCTACTGTCATCCAATCCCCACTACACTTCTATAAAGTAATAAAGTTATAAACATTTTTTAAAATGAGGCAATAAACTCAGGGTTTAAGTAATTTGCCCAAGCACATGTAGGCAGTAAGCAGGAAAGGATCTGACTGCAGTGGTATCAACTTCCAGTTGCTTAATTAAATCTGTGTACAGAGAGCAGGAAAACAGCTGGTTGGTGAGCCTGCATTCTAATCATAAAGCTTAGGTTGCGTTTCCTTTCAATGTCTATGTGTTTGCTCCAGTCACTGTTATCGGTTATGCTAAATCCTCCCTCGAGACCCAAAGCACATCTATCTAGTACATTAAGACAAAGTTATAAGTAGGAGGAGACTGTTCTACACCCCCATCAGCTGCTTTAGCTTCTTGACAGTATACTATCCAAAGCAGAGTTCAGAAATTATAGGGATGACATGAACATTTATAATTTTTCTTCAGATGTTAGCACTCAGATATTCATAAATAAAGCTTATTTTGGTTATTCAGAGAACAGAAAAAGAATGCAGCTTCAAAGGGCTATAAATGTATTTTCCGGGTAGTAAACCTGAGACTAAGTAGGAGAAAAAGAGAAATTACAAAAGGAAATGCATATAAAATAAACTAAGAGACAAAGTGGCAGATTATAAGGATGAACACAACAAAAAGAACCAAAAGAAAATTAATGAAAATTTTTTACATGATTAAAAAAATTCTCTCATCATCATCACTGTGAGGCCTCAGGGAAAGGCGCTTGACACTCTGTGCTTCCATTTTACTCCCACGCTGACATCATAGAAAAAATAGAAGCAGACTACCCTTTGGTTTCCTACCACCAAACATGTAAAGCTATCATCATCTGCTCTGATCCTATTATCCTTCCCTCTTACATTGTCTAGTAGCCTATTTCTTATGTATTCATGCTTTCCCTCTTATTGAGATAGTCCCATTAGCTTAACAATTGTCTTTGTCATCAGAATCGTACACGTACATAGTCCAACAGTAAAACTAAACCTATTATGAGAAAGAGCAGCACCTACTTTACTGCAAGTCCTGCTTCCCAGAGGTAAACTCTGGCAACTCTGAACTCTCCCCTTCGGAACTTACCTTCCTCTTTCCGAACTCCAAATTGCTGCTATGGCTGTTTATTGATTATGTATTTAGTTTTTACATTTTAGTTTCAGACATTATCTATTGATTTCCCACAAAGAAAGATTAAGAAATAAAATCACAATTTGTGGTTATGGCAATATTCAGTGCTTATATTATAGTGTGAGTACAAAAACATAGTTTCTGGCTTAGCCACATAGAGTGATTTGATGCATTTCCTCTATCAAGAACTTTTTTTTTGTTCCCTGGTCAACAAATGTTTTTGTTTGTATATTCGCTTAGTTTTCTAGTTATCTGTCATTAACTTATCCACAAACTCTCTGCCAGAGTTATCTAAATAAATGCAAAACAGCTCATGGAAACTCAGATCTATGGGAATAAGTAAAGAGCATTGAATTATTAAATATATGGGTAAATAGAAAATATTTTCTTTCATTTTTCTTCTCTTGATTTCTTTAAAAGATATTGACTGTTTAGAACAAGAACTATAACATTACAGGGTTCATAATGTATATAGAAATAAAGTGATTAACAACAGTGGCACAAGTTAAACAGTTGTACTTTTTTATAGTTTACATGAAATGATATAACATTAAGTATAAGTAGACTGTGATAAGCTAAGAATACATATTCTAAAGTGTAGAACAACTAACAAAAAGGCAAACATTAGCTAAAAGTAAAAGAAGTAAATAAAACAGAATATTAAAAACATTTTTAAAAAACATAAAAAGAATAGAAAAGGAGCAACAGAAGAACAATGACAACAACAAAAAGAAGGGAAATACAAAAAAAAAATCAAGATAGTAGATATAGATTCAAAAAAATCAGTAATTACATAAAGAAATTTATGTAATGTACTTATACACACACCAATTAAAAGCATAACTTACTAGGCTGCATAAAAAAGTAACACACTACTATATGTGTCTACAAAAGATTCACTTGAGATATAAAAACACAAAAGAGTTGAAAGTGGAAAGGTGGAAATATATATATATCATGCTATGTAAGCTTTAAAAAGCTAGTATAGTTGTGTTAATATTACTAAAGTAGACTTCAAGATAGAGTATTGTCAGAGATAAGGGGGACTATTTTATTATGATAAAAAGATTAAGTCACTAGAAAACATAAAAGTCCTAAGTGTGTATCTAATAAAGAGTTTCAAATAGAAAAAAGAAAACTTTTGGCAGGAACTGAAAGGAGAAAAGTCTACAATTAGGGTCAGTGAGACTGAGATTAACATCACTCTCATAGTAACTAACTCATAAAAAAAAAAAAAAGGAGGCAAACATTTGTAAAAGTATAGAAGATTTGAATAGCATTATCAACCAATTTGATTTAATAGACATTTATAGACTGCTGCACAGGACAACTAAAGAATACACATTCTTTCCCATGCACATGAAACATTTACCAAGATAGACTACATGCGGAGAGATAAAACAAGTATCAATAAATATTAATGGCCAGGGTATATCCTCTGGCCACAATAGAATTAAATTAAAAAAAAAAAAAAAAAGATATCCAGAAAAATGTCTATTTGGAAATCAAGATAAAACACTTCCAAATAGGTCATTGATCAAAAAACAAGCAAACAAACAAACAAACAAACAAAAAAAACAGAAAAACTAGAAAATGGTTCAAATGGAACAATAATGAAACAGAACAAAAAACAATTTGTAAGATGCAGTTACAAGGCTTTTTAGAGGACAAGTTATAGTTTTAAATGCTTGTGATATGAAAAAAATTAAGGCGTAAAATCCATGAACTAAGTTTCTACCTTAAAAGCTAAGAAAGATGAGCAAATTACAGTAACTAAAAGAAGGAAATAGTTAACAAGTTGGAAATCAATGAACAAACAACAATAGACAAAGAAAATTCAAAAGAAGATTTAAAAACCAAAATTTGAAAGTGAAATAATTAAATAAGAAACCAAAATTTGACATTTAAAAAGATTAATAAAAGCTGCAAAATTCCTACTAGACCAGCCAAGAAAATAAAACAACAACAAAAAAATACCAACATCGGGAATGAAAAAGGGGCATCACTGTAGATCCTACAAACATTAAAAGAATAAAAAGGGTAATATTATAAATAACTTCATGTTAATTAAGTTTGACAATATATATACAATGGTCATAAGTGAAAAACACGACTTACTAAAATGGACACAAGAAGTACAAAATCTGAATAGCTTTATATTACTAAAGAAATTGCAAAAAAAAAAAAATCTTTACTGAGAAAATTTCTGGTCTACATAACTTCCCTAATGGGTTCTTTCAAACATTTAAGAAGGTAATAACGCCATATTACATAATCTCTTTCAGAAAACAGTGGACAGGGGAACATTACCTAACCCATTTAGAATAATTTAGCTAGAATAAATTTAATACCAAAGCCTTAAGCACTTATTACAAACACACACACACACACACACACACACACACACACACACACACACACACACACACACACACACATTCAGAGAGAGAGCAATATCCTTCATGAACATACACATAAAATTTCTTAAACATAAATTAGCAAATTTAATCTAGTAATATAGAGAAAGAGCAATACATCATAGCCAAGTTGAGTTTATTCCACAAATTCAAGGTTGGTTTAAAATTTTTAAATTATTCAAGATAATTCACTATATTAAAAGAATAAAAGAAGCACCTCTGATAAACTACAGGTAGCACCATTCTTAATGAAGAAATAGTAAACATTTTCCTCTTTACTTCAGCAACACTCATCACTTCTATTGAACATTTTACTGTAGTTCCTAAGGCCAAAAAAGAATTTTTTTTTAAAGCGTAAAGAATAGAAAGGAAGAGTAAAACTTTCTTTTGTCACACAGGACAAAAATTTATGTAGCAAGTCATAAGAAATATACAAAAAGCAAAATAAAATAGTTAATAAGTAAATACAGAAGGTCATGTTTACAAGATCAATAAAAAAGAATTATATATCTATAGTTTAGAAGCAACGATGAAAAATAAAATTTAAAAAAATACCAGGATTCCCAATTCCATTTAGTATTTAGATGGCTGTAAGAACCTATCACTTTCACCCTAACCACCAAAATAAGCCAGATGAGGTACAGTACCATAATTTTTCTAAATCCATCAAGAACTGAAGTTGTGAAAAACGAAACAAAAACTAAACAACACCTAAGTAATGAAAACTCCATAAAGTGACTCACTCTTCATAAGGGAGAAGAAACCCATGACTGTTCTCACCTCTGGAGAAACGGCAGAATAAAGCAGAATCTACCACAGGTATAAGGTAAAACTAGCCGTTCTTTTTTGTTGTTGTTGTTGTTGTTGTTTTGTTTGTTTTTTTTAAACCACTTAATGGCTGTGTGTGGACTGGCATGACAAATCAGTTCTGAAAAGCCACAGCCACAGAGCATGTCAGGCACCAACCTGCCAAATACCTCCTATGGTACTTTATAGACTACTGGGAACAACATACCATCTCAGGTTAGGCCTTGGCATTTTTGTTCTGCAATTGCCCTCCTACTCTTTTTTCTGTCTCCAACTCCAACCCTATCCACTTTCATAACTTTCCACTTTAGCCAAGCTGCCAGCCAAGAAGTTTCATTTGCTCTTTGGTCTTGCTCTGGGCTTTCAATTCCCTGAGAGATCTCTTTCCACCTAAAATGCATTGAAGAGATGTCGTTCACTTCACCCCTATATTTTAGAAGCTGAGAATCTGGAGTGCCTACAGTTGAGCAGGGAGAGAAGTACTCTCTCAGTTCTTCAGTTTTCACCTCAACATTCTGTAGGTGAAAGTCCTAAGTACCTCAAATTGATTTCTCTCATTCCATTTGCTCTACCCATTCAATTCAGTGGGTGGCTGCCTTACATTTGGGAGAGGTTCTGCATGCCTACGGGTCCTTAGATCTGGTATATTCAATTCAGTGGGTGGCTGCCTTACATTTGGGAGAGGTTCTGCATGCCTACGGGTCCTTAGATCTGGTATACTGATTGACAGTTCCTCTACTAGCCTGTGAGCAAGGTGAATGAGAACCCTGTCTTTGTATTTGTTCTGTTTTGTTTTACCATCACTGTATTCCTAACATCTTGCACAGAATAAGGGCTCAATTTTATAATTGTCACTAAAGGAGACACCCCTCCTTTCAGCCTAAAGTATTGAATACCAAGAGGAATAGATCAGATCAAGACTTCAAAATGCCAAATTCTATGTTTGGATGTTATTAGTTCTCATTTTAAAAAGATCAGTATGTAACGATCATTCATTTTATGGAAAATACAAAAAAAATAGCTTTATGAAAAGTGTATCTCTTTAAAATAAGAATTTACATTATCTTAGCAATTGCATGTCACTTCATTCTCATATGATTATAAACAGTCTCATCAGTAATTGCCTGCAGGAGTTATGTACAAACTAGCAAATCAACCACATGACCTGTGATATCACCTTCCCCAAGCTGGGTGGTTATTAGTCTCACTAACTTATTGTTCTCTATTTTACCACTTTTGCCATTCTGAAAAGCTTAAAAAAAAAAAATCAGTTCATTGACTTTCCCAGAATGTATATTTTTTAATGTTTTTTTTTTCTCATTAATAATGTAATACACATTTAAGGAAATTTTGGAAAATGCAGTCCATTGAAACAAATGCTTCCCAGTACTACATAATCCAAAGACAAAATACTTTTATTGTTCTTATATTTCCCTCAACATTTTAATTGAATATTGGTATATAATAGTTTGGTTAATCTTTTTTTTTTTCTACTTTACAATTCTTTTCCTATCCTTCAGTATAATTTTGTAGAATATTTGCTGCCCCCGTTGTAGTGATCTTAACGTCTTAACCTAAAATCATTTCTGGCCCCTTTCCATTTTATTTTCTGCCACTGTGACTGGGATGTTATTTCTCATAAAAGGTTCGGCCAGTACACGTATCTTATAGATTATCTCTATATTTTCCTAGCCATTTTACTAAACTAGCATTAAATTTTAAATTTAATTTGGGTTTTATAGAAAAATGATTTTATGTAATTTTCAAATATAGGCCTTTCCCATAGTTATACTGCATATTTGTTTCATATATATTTCACAGATTAAAATTTCTAGAATAATTTAAAATAATAAACATGTTGTCAAGCTATTTTGGTCCTGATCTTAATGAGAACTCTAATGTGTCACCATTATGATGTTGTTGGCTGATGGTGTGAGAGTGATATTCCTTTTAGTGTCAAAAAATTATCTCCCATACTTGGTTTGTAAAGATATTTTGTGCAAAATGGATAGGGATTTTTTGTAGAATTTAGCTAGATAATAGCTTGTAGTTTACCTTTCGAAACAGTGTGAAACTGATATCCTAATACTAAACCATCTTCAGAATCTTAAGTTAACCTTGGTTTTTCTATTACTGAATTTTAGCTATTAGCATTTTATTTAGTATTCTGTCTCTCACATTTCAGTAGAAATGGGTCTATAAGTATCACTCGGTTACTTGCTTAGTAAGAAGGCAAAAGGGACAGGGAAGAAACATTTACTAGGCTATTACTACCTCTAGGACATTGCATTAGTGCCTTACATTATCTATTTATTTTTATTTTTTTGCAATTTTCTGGTACTATTTGTTTTACATTGGACCAATTAAAAGTGCTTGTTTAAATTTATTTTTTAATATTTATTTCAATTCTCTATCAAGGGAATTATTAGTTCCTAGAAAGTTTAAAATAATTTCCACATAAAGCCTACCTAGTGCCAACTAGGTAGTTAGTCCTACCAGAGTTCTCTCACTTGGATTCCTATCCCTCTCGACTAAATAAAAAAAAAAAAAATAAAAAAATAAAAAAAAATAAAAAAAAAATAAAAAAAGCACAGAGGCATTACAAATCAACAAAAGCACTATTTTTCAGCTCTACTACATTACAATAATATCACCATCCTCTCTTGCCCCTGAGCCTTCACATTTGTTCCCTTATAAAAACACTTTTTCTTCTCTATGCCTGGCTAGCAATTATGTACTGTTGAGATGTGCTACAGAACACCTTCTATTTCCCCTTTCATAAGACTTTTGTTACTGATTTTATTACATTCCGTCAGAACAAGGCATCTATTACATACCCAGCTGATGAATGAGATCATTGCTACATAAAGTTCTCTTCTAGTAGGTGCATTTAACCTATTCCATTTGTAATACTAGTCCTATTAGAGTTTTGTGATGTTATCTTTGCCTTCTCTTTTTTTGGTGTCTTGTTTTTTTCCCCCCAAATTTGGCCAAACACAGAATGTGTTGTGTCTTGGAGAATGAATACACACACACACACGTGTATATATATATATATATATATATATATGTATGCATATATATGTGTGTGCATTCATATATATTCATTCATATATATATACACATATATATATGTGTATATATATATATATAAAATCTATTTTAAATTCTACCAGTGGATAGTTAAAGCTTAATTATTTTTTTCAAATCCTTAAATATTTATCAAAGTTTCAAAATCAGTAAGAAAACATTTTTAATTCCTATCTATGAAAGAGAAAGAATTTTGCACTTCTATTTCCCAGTCCCAGTTCCCCATCTTCCTCTTGTCTAGTTTCCTTTTTATTTACAATAGATGATAACTTTCACATTTATATTTGTAACATTTATAGTTTTACATTTTATAGTTTATATTTCAAAACCAGCCAGGGCTCCTCACGGAGGCAAGACAGCTTTCTTGCAGGAAAGATAATAGCTGTCTCCATATGTAATCCTTATGGGTGAGAGGTGGGGCAGGTGTGGGGGTTATAATCAATTTTTACATTTTTTATATTTATATTTGCAAACAATGTTACAGTAAGTTAGACTTCCCTCTAACAATCTAATACTCATCGCTAGTCCTTTTAAACCTCAATATCTACACCTGGATTAATTTTGATCTATTTTCAGCATTCCCTATGCTTTGGGTATGATGTTAACATACTACTTTTATATAATTTAAATGTTAACTTTAGAAATATATTTAACATTAAACAGCTAAGAGTTCTAGAGTCAAATTTTTTTTTCAATTAAAGTATTGTCAGAGATAATATGACTTTTAAATTTTTATTTCTTGCTTGGATGCTCACACTTATCTTTCCAATTTACAAGTGACCCAGTATGTCTGGGTTCGAGTATCTGTTTATGAATACCACCTGGGTGGAACACTATAAATCTTCTCATTTCTAATATTCACATTTTAAGAAAGATAATAAAGGATTAATATCTTTAATCACAGCTTCTATGCCAGTTATTTGGTAACATCAATTATAGAAACACTGGATCTCCATAACATCCCCTCTGTAAAGAATTGGCCTCCAATCTCAATTGGGCCACACATGTTTTTTTGCTCGTTATTCCAAAACTCTTCTGTCCTTCTCAAACCTATGAACTCAGCAAACTATAGCACAGGGAGCAATGCCAGCCCACTGTATGCTTTTTAAAATAGCTCTAATGGCATACAGCCACATTCATTTATTTACATATGGCTCCTTTCTGTTACAATGCCATAGTAAACAGGTAAAATATTTACAGTCTTTTATGAAGTCAGTTTGCTGACCCTTGCTCTGAATCCATCACCCATCCCTTTTTAAAAGACATAAAATATCAACTTTCAGGCAAAATAATGTAGTTATGTGTGTATATATACACACATAAATACATTATATACGCATATTTAAATGTGACTGCATCCATGCATTTCTCTCTCACACCTTAGAGGCAATCATGTCTGGCATGTGATTCCATTCCTCTTCTCTTCTGATTAGGACCTCAGTAATCTCATCTGCATTCTACTTTATGATTCCTTATCATTACTTTAATATACTGACACTTCTCCCACCATAAAGGAAAACAAAACAAGAAACTGGTCCTAAATCTCATCCCATAGCTATGGTTTCCTCTGCCATCTTTGCCAAACGTTCCATGTTCTGCGCTTGGAATATTCATTTCCTGACTTCGATCTTACTCCTTTCCCCATTCCAAAGACACCTGTCACTTCCTCACTCAAAAATTGTATATTTTAGTTTCCTATTTGACTGCTCAGAGGCATCTGATACCGTTAGCCATTCCTTCTCTTGAAACATTCTCTTTTCCAACTTCTGGAACAGTCTTCTGGTTTTATCTTTGTGATCATTCCTCTTCTATAAGCTGCTCTTTTTGCCCTGCCCTGCCTCCTCTTCACCTTAGCCTATATATACTGATTATCTTCTGTATATTGAGGATTCCTCACTTCATAACCTAGATCATGCTCACGTTTACGATTTGCATATCCAATCAGAATGCCCAGTAGGAACTTTAAGCTCAATGGGCTCCAAATCAAAATAACTCCCCCCCGTCCCGCAAACTGCAGCTACCCTTGTGCTTACTGTTCCAGTGAACAGTACTATCCTTCATCCAGTTGCTCAGATAGAAAATCTGGGAGTCACCTTGACTCCTCTCCCTTCTACCATATGCAATTAATTTCCAAGCTCTCTCAAATCTCTCCCTTTTTCCCACATCAGAGCTCCTATCCTAGCACAGAGTACTAGCATTGTTCACCTCTTAGAGGGTCTCCTTATCCTCTTTGAACCCCCTTCAATCCATCTGAAGATAGTTTTATTCCTATCCCTCACCCTCTCCCCTTAGATTGATCATGACATAACCCCACTTAAAATTCCTCAACATTCATAGATTAAGTTTGACTCCTTTAATAAGCTTTTAAAAATGACCTTCACCTACTGGTTTAGTCTTCTCTTCCCTTCTGCAATAGGATAAAGCCATTTTCATTTGATTCTTATAAATGTTCCACATAAACCTTGAAACTTCACATAAAGGGATAGACAATACTCCCACTAAGCTGCCTAACTTCCACTTGATCTCATTTAGACATCACTTCCTCAGGAAGGCTACGTGGGATCCCCACCTCCATCTGAGTAGGTGTTCTTGTACTTCTAGCACAATTCACACACTGTATTGTATAACCGTTTTCTTCTAAAATACAGACTTCATGAGGATATGGACCATTTGTACCTTATCACTGTAAACATGTTCAGCGCAGTGCCCGGCACTCCTATTTAACCCATTATTGGTAGGAATTGAACTAATCACCTTTGTTTTCATCTCTATTCTTATCTGTGTGATCTGGGAGCATTTCTGAACATTGTCTTCTACTGACTCAAATTTCTGTTACCATTTCTGTTCATTATCAAGGTTCCTTATCAAGTTTAATGCATCTAATTTTATTACTTTTTAAATTACATGCTAATTTCATTTTTGTCCATTTTTTATAACGTCTTAAACATTTTTTTAGTGCTCTATAATACCTTCTGCTCTGGCAGTAAATCTTTTTCAAAGCAAAGTTAATTAGCCAAGTCATCAGGACACTTTTTTTTGTTTTTGGTACTGCAATTAGTATTCCTAAATTCCTAAATTCTATATTTTTCTTTCTTTGCTCTTACCTATGAAGAACTGGTTCAAATTTGGGCAAGAGGGTAAGATTAGATACTAGAGGATTGTTTGGTTGTTATGTCCCAGACTGGAAAAGGACTACACCTGAATCCTTTATAAAAGAATTGAGTGTGAAAGACAAGAGACAGGAGAGGTGAAAAGGAAGTAGGAAGTTCTCATAATAGGAATGACAAACTTTTTCACCACTTTCCACTGTAGATGCATGCAAACTTCCCTGATACCAAGAAAATAAAAAGCAGGAACACCACCTTATGTGAAAGATTTCTACTAGTATGTTTTCTATTTAAAAACAGTGATCAAAACAAATGCCACTCTTGGCCTTCTCTTAGAAACAAATGATTCTGAGGTGTTAGAACACATTCCAGTGTTCTAGAAGTATTAAGGACGCTGGCTGCTGCAAAGTAGAAAGGAAAAGGTTACATAGTTCTATTACAGTTTAGAATGTGATCACTTGTCTTGTTTTACTATAATTGCATAGACAATGCTCTTCTCAACCTTTCTTTTATTCTTCTAAGGGGAATTCAGTATGAGTGCATGTCTGTGCGCATGCTGGGTATATGAAAGGTTTTCCACTGTGCACTTCTATTGCAACTTTGGCCATAATTTTTTTAGTAGTTAATTGTGTTAGTTACTAAGCTGGTCCAGGAATGCACTGTCCCAAATCTGCTCTTTTTGATAGCAGCAAATGATTAAGTTGCCAGTTGAAATTAGGAAGGGGTAAGGAGGACTAGAGAACCTGGATGATCTTTAAATATTACATTAAAATTATGTGACATTAGCATAAGTCATTCAGTACTGATAATATGCATATTTAAAGTATATACATGTGTGATACCTCACTCACAGTTAAGGAATAAGTCTTCAGTAGGTTCCAAAAAATACTAGATTCCCTATGTAAAAAAGATAACTACTCTGCATAATTTAAAAAGTTACTATATCATGTACATGGCTCTTTTGTAAAGCATCATAGTAATCAAAAAAAGAAGAGTTTGTATTTTCAAATAAAAACAAAATAAACAAATTAATTCTGCATAAGTAGTAACAATTTTATTTTAACGCAACGTGCTGAAACCTAGAAAATATTTTCAGCAACAAGATACCAAAAGTATGTATCTCATCGTTAACATGAGCTGATTAAAAATTAGGCTGAAAATGTCAATATTATCTTTATACATTTGAAACTTGAAAATCAGTTTCCCCCAGAACTAATTTTTAAATAATTTTAGCAGAATTTTATTTTCAAAAGTGGGACTCACTTAAGTTACATCTTCATTCTAAAAAGAAAATAAATGTAAAATTAATTGGGTTACAGTATACAATGATAAATTCTAACAGAAAAAATTTATATATAAGAATTCCTTTTCAAACATAAAGTCCACATACTGCAAGCAGAAGACACAGTGTGGTGATTTAATTCCTAGTGAAGAGGAAGTCTTGCATATGGTAGGCACTCAGTATTTGTTCAACTGAACCTAAAAATTACATCATTCCATGAACACTTAAGAGTTCATAACCTGTATAAAAGAGGTTTGCAAAATATTATGTGTGTGAAAGTGCTGTCTTTATAATCTGAAAACACTAAAACATACCCACCCACCTTATTTTTCAAGAATATATTGAATATTTTAATTTTATCCACCAAAGAAGCATGAAAGTCCAACTTGGAATAATTTACCACTTGAAGTATACTTGGCCATGAGAAAAGCTTGTGAGTTGGATTTCAACAAAACAACTTAACCGAAGTCCCTAGTGTTCTATTTTAGTAACATTGGGTAGCATCTATGATCCATATTTTTATTAAAAATTCTGCTTCGGTTCTAAATTTATGCAAAAAACTTAAATGGGTAAATAAATTAGTGATTACACTTTTGGCAATCTAACTTAGGTCTAATTTAAAAATAAGCCAATAATGTTCACGACAACTTTTTAAGAGATCTCTGTTAATATTTTAAACTTAATTTTAAAACTAATGATGTCCCAAAAAGGCACTGTTTTTACAGTTCATCATGCAGTAAATTTGTCACATTTTTGAAAATTACAATTTCTTTGTCAATCAACTGTCCCAAGTAAAGCACATTTAAATGAAATATTTCAACTAGCCTGAACATTCAACATTTAACTGAGTCCTATTTTCAGAAATTCACTTTTTAAAATATACCACACACAAATCCAAGTGAAAACAAGTACATGTATACTCACGTACACACATGCACGCAAGTGCACACACAGATGTCCAAATGACCACATAATACATGCAAGGTTCTTCAATTACTATTTCAAGACAATGACACAAGTATTCAAGGAGGTAACAATGGCAAGCCATAATATTATGGCACCTTCATATTTGTGCTCCAAATAACAATACACATTAAAATTCAAAAACGAAAAAGGCACAAATATAGTATTTCCATATCTCAATCTAAAGGACTGTTTTCCAATGGCTATTTTGTAATATGTAACATTTAAAACCAGTCACTACTTTTCTAAGGAAGTGGTCTGTTTTAGGTGACAAAAGGGAAATAGGAGCAGGCTGATAATCAAAAGGCAAGACTGCTCTGGCCAGAATCTGTGCCTACTGAAAACAAATGTATTTTTAAAATAAAAATAAAAAAAGGCTATTTGAATACTCATGTCAGAATACAATAACAGTTTTTTTTTATCATTGCCTAAAGAATCCACAATACCAAAAATATACATAATAAATAAAAAAAATAAATCAACTACCATATGATTCTGTTAGTATAAAGGGAGGCATTATATTATCTGAAAAGTGGACATTTCTACAAACGTGGATATTCTTACAGCACAGTGTTTGACGTTTTTGGTACAAAATGTGCTACCAAACTTTAAAAAAAAGTCTTTATAATAAAACCCTTAAGATTTGCAATAAACATGTAAAACAAGTAAGAGCAAGTTGAAATGTTCATTATATGATGTTATTACTGAAGTCACTATGGTTAGAAATGTAGATTCAAGCAGTGAATTAATTCACAATGTGCCTGTGTGCATTTGCTATAAATGGGTATACCAGTATTTTTCTCATATGACAACAAAATTCTATAGCCTGAGGAAGGAATTTTTGTTTTCTTATAAGACCCCATAAAATTTAAATAAAAATCTTAGTGTACAGGTATGTGTTTTTCTTAAATTGTACATTATAAATTTAATGAATGCAATCTTATGGTGAAGTTAAGGAAGTATGTTTTAGCTCGCTATAGTACTGTTTCATAGGATGGAGTACATTAACATGTAAGATTCTTCTATCCCAAGGGATTTTTCCAATTTCAAATTTAACACAACAAATTCTAAATGAAACTACACAGAAAGATATGAAGATATCTGAAAATATCATCTTTTCAAACTCATTTGTCATGGATAACAAGCACTTATTTGACAGCGATGTTCAATGCAAATATAAATCACTCTTGATATGTTAGAATTGCTTCAGTAAATACCTAACAGAGATAACAAAAAAAAATCGATTTTAAAACCTCAGGCTTAATTTTTTTTTTCCTTTTGTCCTAAATTCAAAAATTAAAATTATACAAATTTTAATCTGGAGAATAAAGTTATATATGTAAATATATAGGTATATGCATTTTTTTCCAGTGACACACTTTTCCTCTTGTAGTCAAATAGAAATCTTGCCTAAGAAGCATACTGTCAGTGTTACAGGAAACCAGATGCAGTGACTTGACACTGATAACTCCTACTTCTCCAGGATAATGCACCAGAACAGACTTCCATTGTGAACAGCTTTCAAGCACTGAACATGGGTATGTGTTTAAAGCTAAAATTCATGTAAATTAAAGAACTGGCCCATAAAAAGCAGTTTATAAATAGTTTATCCTGTTCACATTATGCAGAATTTCATTATCATCCACAATGTTAGTATAGTAACTGACAGAAAGAAGAAAGATAGGGGGGAAAAAGGTTGAGTATGGCCTGATATATTTCTAAGGGTTCTCTCTTTCAGTTTGCAATTAATATCAGTTCATTATTTTTAGAAGGAGAGTAGACTGTCCAGGATACATTAAGTGTTCAGGTCCTTCTCCAAAGTGTGATAAAACAGGAATAAATTCAATAATGAATATCTGAAATCGAAACCAATTTAACTATATGAAGAATATCTTATCTATTATCACAAACATCCCAGTTGCTTCCATCTATCTTAAAAAATGCTTTCCAAAGTTACTACACAATTATACCTTATTAATTCCATCAAAAGCAAAAAAATATATGTACCATTCAGCATACAAAAGTTACACATTAAAAAGTGCATATATATTTTCTTAATTGGCCCACTTGTTAAATTTACATTTGGTCAGCCTTACTTTTAACATGTACAGAATTCTTCATATAAATGTAGGTCACTATAATTAAAAAAAAATAATTCAGCACAAAACATGCTTTCTTCTTATTGAAATCTTAACCTTCAATCATTGTAAACTTGGATAAATCCACAAAGAAACACAAGCAAAGGTTTGTTATGTTTCTCTTAGTCTGTTGAACAGTTAACATATAAACATCACAAATTTTACTAAAAATTTGGGCCAACTCATTGCATATTTGCCCCCTAAAATAAAAAATAAATTGGAATTGAAGCACTGTATTGCCATAATTTACCTTGAAGGTAAATGGGTTCTCCTCTATATAGAACTTAGACTGGGGACATTACCAAATATCTCCAACACAAGTGCTTTTAAGGAAAATCTAGTTTTAAACTTCGAGATAGCGTAGCACAAACCCTATGAAATTTTGCTGTTCTCAAGCTAATGGAAGATCCTTTTGAAACTTAATATCTTCAGTTATCAGTATTACTGCATTATGGAGCTAGTGCAATCCTGCATAGCCTTGGTCAAAATGACAAGGCACAATAAAAAAATTAAAGTATTATATGAACAAGAGAAGTCATTGGAGATAATTTAAGGCCTTGAAGTGAATTAGAGTATAGTCAGTATAATTTAAAGCTGAAGAATAAACCATAAATTATCCACCTGAAATGCAAGCAATATGTTTTCAGCTTCTGTTCTGTGGACAAGACAACAGAAACAACTCTTGCTTATGGTTTGTCTATTAGAATCCTTCTGGACCTGGAGGAATAAAAGTCAATTCCATTTTTCTATAGTTCATGGAAGATTTCAGGACTGTTTTAGCCGTTTGCGTGGAATGCCAAACTGTGGACACTGTGCAGAAGCTAGTGCTCGGAAGGCTTCTGCTACTAAATGAGGGTGAGATTGAATCATGGACTTCCACCCTGATGTTTCCATTATGTCTGTTGCTTGGCTGAAAAATAAAATTAAGAGATGTTTATTAAAGAGAATTTTCAAAATGCATCACTGCTTTGTCAATTTATTTTAATTTATGGATTTCAAAGTGTTTTGAACACTTTGCCTCTGTCTATTCAAACCCTTTGAATTCATTAAAATATTATCTTTATCTTACTAATATTTCTTATTGCAATTGAAAATACTAAATTTTTCTAGAAGTTCTAGTCTCCTAAAGTATGTGACTCTTGTTCCCATAGTCCTGCTCTCATAGTTACCATTTCTATACCGGCTCTTTCAAGAGTTCTTCTTCCTGGCTTACACTCAGGTTTTCTCTAGAGTTCCAACTTTTGCCCTCTTCTCTTCTCCTTTTAACATTCATTATTCATCCTATCTCATTCGCTCTTCACAATTTTAGCTATCATATTCAATGATGACAACTACTGATTTGGATTTAGCAAATCCTAACCCTCCCATGAGATTTGTCCCCAACCACTTGCTCTCTTTACTTAGATGTGTTTCAAATACCATAACTTCAAGATTGTTAGATAAGAATTCAACATATTTCTCTTCAAGCCCCAAATTCTTCCTCCCTCATTTCCAATCGGCTAATGCTTCCACCATCACCCAGTGATTCAAGTCAGAAACCTGGGAGTCATCCTAAACCCTGTCCTTTCCAGTCAATCAAAGCCCTATTTTAATTCCCAGATACCTTGAATCCCTAGTTAAGGCCCACATCATCTCACATATCAATTATTACAACAGTCTCCTAATTTGTCTTCTAGTCTCCTATATTGCTCTCTCAAACCAGCTTCCAGGCTGCCTTAGTAACATAAGTATGACTGCATCAGGTCCTCTTCTATTATTCCCCAGTGCCTGTATCCAAGCTCTTTAGAAAGAGAAAGAGGTTTTCTACTTCATCTCTCTAGCTTTCCACCTCCCCCTTCCATGCCCTGGCATTTTGTATATTGATACCGAACTGCTCATTGTACCCTACGAACAAAATACTTGCACTCAGCAATCAGGGTAAATACCTAATTGCTAAAACAACAAATCTCATTACCCTTCCTTGTCTCCTGTCTTCTCTCCCATGTACCAACCCAATATCCAAATAATAAACAAATATTACAGACTGCCCCTTCAAAATACTATATCCTTTTGTTTTTCTCTAGTCCCTCTGTCACCAGTCAAGTCTAATATCACATTTCATCCCTTGCCTGAACTACAATAACTTTCCAATTAGTCTACATATTATTTAATCTTGCTCCTCAACTACCACACCACCTCAACCTCCCCACAATATATTTTCTAGCCTGCATTCAGAGAAATGCTGAAAACACAAACCTGATCAGGCTGTACCCTTGCTTAAAACCTTTTACTGGATACCTATCGCTCTTTGAATAATGTCTAAAAAAGACCTAATGTTGTTTATGTGGTTTTCCAGAATATGATTCCTGCCTGCTTTCTCCAGCTTCTTCTCATAACCTCTCCACTCCATACTGGTCTTTCCTATCACCAAAACTTTTCATACCTGATTCCCTTTTTCTGGGATATACTTTTCACCTTACCCTCTTCTTCACCAGGGTTACTCCTACTAAAGCTTCAGACCTTTTACTTACACAACAATTCCTTTTTGAAGGTTTTCTCTGACCCCTACATTAAATTAGGTTCCTTTGCTATATACTCAGATAGGCATGCTATAGTTGACCTAGCATACTTTATTTCAACTATTTGTTTAATTCCTATTTATCTCCTATTAAATTATAAACTCCACAGAGCCAGGGAAAAGATCTGCCATGTTCACCATTATATTCTTGATACTAAGCCCAGTGGCTTGGGTATTTACTAGATAATTAATATAAATATCTGTAAAATAATCAACTACTTGCTTCATGCTTCTATACTTTGACTCAAGTTATTCTTTCTGTTTGCAATGCCTGTTATTTCCTTCTTAGTTCTGCGAATTCCTGCTCATGTTTTAAGAGAGCTCAGTCAGTCATCACCAGGAAGCCAACCTTAAAGCTCCAGGCTGTGTCAAGTACCCTACACATACCCTCCTTTATCACATTGCTTACCATATTATAATAAAAGGATATACTCGTGTATTTGTTTCTTTCATTAGATAAATTTCTCAAGAACAAGGATCTTTCCTTGTTACCATTTTTATAGGTAGTACCCTAGTATGGTATTTGAGACACATCGTTTACTAGGGTAAATAAATGTTTGTTGGACTATACAGTAGCTAATAATAAAACAGCTTTTTTATTTGCCTGACTTCAAATTACCAGTATGTCATTTTGTTTATAATTTCAACTAGTTGTTTAGAATCACACAGACATCTCTTAATATACCTAATATTTTCATTTATTTAATTCAACAAATATCTATGGAACGTCTGTACATAAGGCAGCTCCTTTGGGAGATATAAAATAAGCTGATGTTTTTTGACACTGAAGTTATATAATGTAAAATACTTTCTTAACAGAATAAAACTAGAATTTTGTTCTGTTAAGAAAATAAACCGGCTAAGTACAAAGGATCACAATATTGTCTTTTGCTGCTAATGCATTATATTTTAAATTCAAATTGATTTTTTCTAGGATCACATACATGATGATAATGTATTATGATACACTGACCAATATATAGAACACCCAATAACTTAAAAGTAGTCACTAATTTTTACTTTCAGAAAAGAGAATTTACAAACTGTTAGAAATTCAGTCAACCAACTTCACATATACCAAAATGGATGAAAGCAATAGGAAATAACAAACATTCATTCTATTGTCTCTAGTACTGTCTTTTTTGACTTTCTTAATTTTTGATAATTTGCGTAAAATGGACTTTAAGAGTTTACAAGCAAAAACTAATCAAAAGCAGATGCAAATTCTTCAACCTACTGACTCTACCTCTTTTGATTTTAAGTAATTACAATAAGTAGACAAGTCTCTAAAAATGAGAGAAAACAAATAAGGGAATAATAAGTTCCAAGAGTTCATATTCAGAAGGTCCAGGCTGAGAAAGATGTAACAACTATGCCATCTCTTACAGTTTTACCAGGGACAACTAAAAATTGAATTGCTCCCATTTTTGGAATATTAGGCAGCTAGCTTGATATAGCATTTGAAGCAAGGTACTTGGCTAACCTAAAAAGCAATGGGTTAGCATTCAAATGTAAAGACTTTGTAGGCAAATTTAGAGGGTACATTACTCATAGGATCAAAATAAATATTTTCCATCATTTTAGAAATGCTTTCTGAAGGGAATGCGAAAGGATCTCTATTAGCCATTGAAATGCTTGGACTCAGCTATACAGTAAGTTAGCATATGTGCTTAAGAAATTAGAGCATTCATCCCAGTTCACATTAGCAGCTGATTTCAAGAGAGCATAGCCTCAAGAATCTACTAAGTAGCCAAAACATTATTTCTTAAATAACCAGCAGTTTGCTTCTGGTTTTGTATTTATTGTAGATGAACAAAAGGCTATGCAGACAATTTCACGTAAGCAGATCAACTTTAAGTTAGAAACTGATGTCAGCTTACTTGCTGTTCCAGTTTTTCCCATCTTTACACCCAAGCTGTCGAAGTACACTGCACCTGCATTGAAGATTTAAACACACTTAAAAAAAAGTCTGGTGAATAAAGAGTTGAAGGTGTCATGCCCACTGAAATATAGATGTAGCTTACCTATTAATGAAGTCTATGGCTTGTGCTTTCAACTGTTCTGCACTGTGCAAATCTGCAAGGACAAGGGTATCAGCAACATTTTCTACTGAGAGGTTACTACACAAAGCTTCTTCACACATGACCTTCAGCCGTTCCAGTGCATACTACCCAAAAGGAAAACATAACCATTAAACATTAATTCAAACTACCAAGTTTTAAATACATAATATTCGTGACTTAGAAAATAAAGTTAAAGCATATTATACTTTGAATTGAGAGTACTTTGAAAGTCTCAAATTATTTTTGACCTATATGAAGAAAATATTAATATAATCAAGAAAAAGACAAATTTTCTTTAGGGTTTCAAAAGTAGATAAGTAGATAGGTGCATAAGTAGAAATATACAGTATTTAAAAAATAGTTCTTTAAAAAAAAACCTTATTACTCAATACTCTTTTAATGAGTATATTTCTCTTCTCTATATTGAACATGAGTATACCATCAGTATACTGCATGGTGTTACAACTCAATCTTGAAGAATTATAAAATTGAACAAATCATATTCATAACCATTAAAAATCCTTAGTATATGTTATTATAACATCTTCAGCAGCTTTATTAAGGTTTACTAGACATACAATAAACTGCACATATTTAAAACTTATACTTTATAAGCCATATAATCACTATTAAATCAAGATAGTGAACATATTCACCATCCTCAAGGTTTTCTCCTATTCCTTTTTGTCTGGCTTCTTCAACTCAGTACAATTATTATCGAGATGCATGCATGTCATTGCCTGTCCATCAACAGTTCAATGTTTTTTTACTGCTGAGTAGTATTTCATTATATATAGACAAACCACAATGTATTTATCCATTCAACTGCTAACGAACATTTGGGTGTTCCCGGTTTTTTAGCTATTACAAATAAAGTTTATATAAACATTCATGTATAAGTCATTGTATGGGCACACGCTTTTTTTTTTTTTCTTTTTGAGTAAAAACCTAAAAGTGGCTCACTGAATCATATGGCAAGTATAAAACTCTTTTAAGAAACTGATGAACAGTCTTTCAAAGTGGTTGCACCATTTTATAATCCCAACAGCAGTGTAGGAGAGTCCTAATTTGTCCACATCCTTGACCATACTTAGTATGGTCTTTGTGATTTTAGCTATTATAATATGTGTGTAAAAGTACTTGTGATAGTTTTAACTTACATTTCCCTAATGACTAATGATGATGAGCATCTCTTGATGTACTTGAATGATGTTATTTCAAGCAATGTCTATTTAAATATTTCCTCTATTTTTAGAAATAACATTGCTTTCCTAAAATTGAAGTTTTCTTGTTTTGTTTTTATTTTCAATTACAGTTGGCATTCAATATTATTTTTATTAGTTTGAGGTGTAGAGCTAGTGGCTAGACATTTATGTAATTTACAAAATGAAACCTTCAATTAGCCTTGCACCCACTTGGCACTATACACAGTTATTACAATACCTATAATTGAGTTTTGATTGTTCTTTATATAGTCTGAATACAAAAACCTTTTATCAGATAGATATATTCTGGATGAAAGCTGTTTATCAAATACATGCTTTGCAAATATTTTCTCCCAGTCTGTGGCTAACTTTTTTATTCCTCTGTGTCTTTAAAGAAAAAGTTTTGAATTTTATTGAAGTCCAAGTCCAATTATTAATTTTTTCTTTTATGTATTATGTTTTTGGTATCATAGCTAAGAAGTCTTTGCCTAACACAAGATCATGAAGACTTTCTCCTAAGTTTTTTGATTAGGTTATAATTCATTTTACATTATTTTTCATACATGGCATGAAGCTCATATACAAAGTTCATTCTTTCATTCAATGAAAGTTCATTTTGGGTGGCATATGGGTATCTGATTGGTCCAACACCATTTATTGAAAAGATTATCCTTTCTCCACTGAGCTGTCCTTGCACTTTTACTAAAAATTAGATATCCATGTACATGACAGTCTATTTCTATACTCTCTATTCTGTTCCAATGAGTGATTTTTCCATCTTGTCACCAATACAACAATGCCTGAAATACTGAATGAAACATTATAATAAGACTTGTTATCAGACAGTGTTAGCCCTCTACTTTGATCTTCTTTTTCAGTTATTTGATTATAGGTCCTTGCACTTACAAATAAATTTTAAACCAGCTTGTCAATTTCCAAAAGCAAACAAACAAAAAGCCTGCTAGAACATGTTGGTTCTACTAATCAATTTTAAGAGCTGAAATTTTAATACTGAGACTTCCAATACATAAATAAGATTTATCTCCATTTATTAAGGTCCACTTGAATTTCACTTAGCAATATTAAAAGTTTCAGCATATACATCTTGAACATTGTTTGTGATTTAATATTTTCGATGCTATTTTAAGTGGCATTTTTAAATTTAAATTTTTATTGAGATAGTTATAGATTCGTGTGCAGTTGTAAGAATAGATTCTCTATACATTTGGCTCAGTTTCCTCCAATGTTAACATTTTGCGAAACAAGTACAATATCACTATACATATATACATACACACATATATCTGTGTATATATGTGTATACACACATATGCATATGCATGTACATGGATGGAAGTGGCATGACATTAATACTCTTGAAGAAAGCTCCCAATGTGCCTTCAGGATTGAAAACTACAGGTTTCAAGATTTTCTTTCACACTGTTTCCCTATCTTACAAAAATTACCATGATAAAAGAGCATTATAAAACTGACATTGTTTTTTCTCCTTCTATGCTATCACATTAAAAAACATACCTATGAATATAGAAAATTAAACCAGACAAAATACCCAATATTTCCTCCTTTCTTTAAGTAGAGGTCAAGCACTGTATCTTTTTAAAACTTAAGGATATCTAAAGATTGCCATAACTTATATATGCTATTATGTGTGTGTTCTTACAACCAGAACAAAGATACTCTCAAAACTATTGAGTTTACAGTTTAATCTCCCATAAAAAATTCACTTTTTTTCATATACTGGCTCAAGATATTTTTTTGTCTTACTGATTAAAAAAAAAAATCTCATTTCCATATTATTCCACTGTATGCTATTTAATAATACTCTCAAGAGCCATCTACAAATAGTACAAAGTAATTCAACATTTTAAGTTATTTGGGGTTTTCATTTGATGGTGGCTTTCTAGATATATCAAAAGCTTGAGGACATTTTTCAGATGTTTAAGACCTAATTACTTACTTTGTCTGCAGCTGCCAACAAGTTGTCAGCCATTTTGTCAAGATTTGGTGCTTTCCCTGTGTAAATGAATCTCATCATTTCTTTAAAAACCTCAGGGTCTACATCATTTATTTCTACTCGATTCTGATAATGAAAACACACAAAAAAGTTATACTTAAAAAACATACACAAATGAACCAAGGGGAAGCTTTGACAGTAATTTAAAAGCCCCAAATCTACACTCAAGTACTGTACAACTCAAATATATATTAAACACTATTTTAAAATTAAAGTAAGTAAATCAGTAAGCTAAGCAGGCAAAATGAGACAGGCAGGTCTAAGAGGAGAAGTATACCCAGCCAAGCACTACCATGTAGGAATATAAACTCCAATTTCTCATTAAAAAGAATAAAGCAAACCAAATATCTATAGGCCAAACAAAATGTGTTCAGTTTCTGATCTCTGTCTTAGAGAAAGATGTCTACTAACTTTTTCTTTGCTGAATTCCTAAGCCTCCTAAGATTCTATAACCAATGGTTCTGTTGCCAACTATAAACAAAAGAAGGGTCAGGAATATGAGATGATTCCGGAGCTCACTAAACCTCTTATCTATGGGCACCTTACCTATCTGCTTGATACTAACTCAAGTCCAAAGAGGACAGTTCCTTTTTCACTCCTCTATCTTCATAAATTTGGTATTGCTCTTGGGATCAATTAAGCTAAATATCTAACACTAAACAATACCAAACATTTCTGACCTTTGCTGGCAACAGCGCTCAACATCAATATTTCCTTACTTGGATGTGATCAGAAGGCTGATCACAGTACCTGCCCAGACCAATAATCAAAAGAAAATAAGCAGCTATTTTGTTGCAGCCTCTAGTTTTGTAGAAAGAATAAAGTTGAGCCACATAAACTCTGGAGTTGTCCAGTTGGAGCACAAAGGATCACATATAATACAACCAACAAAGAATCAACTTCTGTTCTTTAATCTGACAATATTTCAAGATGACAAGTGACACAGAAACATCTGGGAAAACCAAATAGGTAATATCTTAATTACAGTTAGTATATAATAATGTAATTTATATCTCTTTTGTTAAATATAATAATATCCTCTTATTTTAGTGGTAAAAAGAATGAAGACATTATTTTTGTTCTAGAAAACAAATTCCAAAATCAATTCATAAAGCCTAGAAAGGAGAAATACACACCTTCAGAGAACTTTCAAATAGCTGTGGACCAGAACAGTTCTTTGGACAACTTATCCTTTTCGATAACCACTACTCATTTATTTTCATATCAAATGGGAATCAAAATAGCTGTTATCTGGAATATTCAACCACATTGGGTTACATCTACTGTTCTACTATGAAACACTTTTCCCAACTATTTCTTTCTAAAATCACAGTATAGCAAAAAGAACATGGACCGTTACTTTTAAAATATACACTCACTATTCTACATTTGTACAAATTCAATATTAGCCTTTAAACCATGTTTATTTACCTTTTTGCTTTCTTCCATTTCATGTTCAAACATTGCATTAAAAACTGGGGATCGAGCTGTAACAAGATTAAGCATCATTATTTAATGCACAAATTTATGAAAGAAATGTATTATATTACCCAAAAGTAGAAAGTACCTGCAAGTACAGATTTATGAGCTTTAAATTCTTGTCCTCTCACAAAAAAACTGCAATCTGTAAATCTTGTGTTTTCCCAGAGATTACCTAAATCTTCTGCTAGTCGACATTCAGGCACCTTCAAAGTATTTGTATTAGTATGCCCTGATATATTTACTGAATCTTGGACCACACTCACCTAATAAAAAAGGGACAGTAAAAAAAAAACACTTTTATAATTTACAATAATTAGTTACTAAGACTATACTTAAATTTCTTATCACTGAAATCATTTGAATAATTCAATGTAGTCCTAATCAAAAATGCTAATACTCTGAGAACTGAATTTAAGGATACAATTTAAAGAGAATATCGAGAAAAAAAATCTGAAAAAATTAGAACATTTTCAAGTGACACTATGTAAACAAATGCTTATCAACTCATCAGAATGTTTCATTATTGAAATAATGACACAAATTATTTTTCAACAAGAAATAAGTCATAATACGATGTCAAAAATCAAACAAGGAGAAAATATTTTTGTGAAGTGGAGTAACTTATTTAAAGTTTATTATACATACAGTAAACAGAATTACAATCATAATGACTTTTTACAGTATTAAAAAAGATTGTAAAACTACAGTCTATAATATGCAATTTGGGAAGTATTTTAAGTGCTCTTCCTACATGTTTCAACTCTAGTAAAATTGATTTAAATATCTAGTTAAACTGATTTTAAAATATAAGAATTCTCACAATAGCAACTATAGTTATTAAAGTTCATGGGAACTTTTATTTAAAAAAGACAGTAAGAAAAATACAAATATAATTTGATTTTCAGACCTTTTTCTTACCTAACTACTCAGTAAGTGAAAGTTGATATAATTATAACATTGCTTTTATACAGACTCTAAAATAATATGGATAAAATTACTTCATTAAAGATGACTACTATCTACTGAATAAAAATCTTAAAACACTATGACTAAGTCTTGCATACCACTTATAAGAAAATGTACTCTTCTACTAGAAATTTCACATTTAATAAACTGAAGAAAATTCATCAAGTAAAGTACATGTTTCAGAGTAAATGAACCATTTTTTATAGAAGTGTTTTATTAGTTACCTATTGTTTTAAGCTATAAAGTTTTATTTCCTATACAACAATAACTATGTTCATTTAAAAACATATTTCACAGGCTTTCTTAAATAAATGTAGGTATAAATAAGGACACGTAAAAATACAGTTAACTATGTAGAAAATGTAAATTAAAAATGGAAATATTGGACTAAACTACTAAAATTCTAACACAGAAAGTATAATAATGGTCCAGTATAAAATCTTTTGAGAATATTAAATCTCAGAAGTCCTCATTCATCCAGATGTATAATCATGTATTTCATATAAATGAATGTATACTTCTAAAGAAAAAATTTATTTTTGAGGATATTTTTATTAATCACTTTGTTTTCTCAACTTGCATTATTAAATACCTTTTAGAATCATGTGTTATAGAAATTATCTAATCCAATCATCTTATTTTGTGAAAATTTTCGAAGTGACATCATGAGAAGGTAACTAAAGTGTCCTCTATCACACAGTTGATCAATATCAGAGGAAGTCTAGACTTATGTACCCAGATTCCTTTTTTTCATAGCATTCTTTGTACTACATAATATTTCTTTAGATTTTTTTAAAAATTAGTAGTACGTTAATGCAACTATGATTCAAAAAGGATTGATCACAACAATCTTATGAGATGTTTTTCTAAATACAAGAGCCAAAATACTGTGTACATAAATATAAAGATTCTCTTACTCTATTAAGCTTTTAATTATTCAAATGGTTTCTAAAATTTTGATAACTATAAAACAGATAAAAGGCTTGACTAATCCTTACTTGATTGCCCTGTTATACCATACATTATGATATAATGATACATAAACCAAATATGTAAATGTTAATATTCAAGGTTTAGTTAGGGATCAGTTTGGTTTTTTTTTAATCACAAAAACAGTTATTTATGTGTTCATAACAAGCATTTCTCTTAAAATTTTTAGACAGCAGGAACTTGGCCAGTTCAATTACTTATATAAAATATGTGGTAGAGTTATAAAAGTGTGATGATATATTTAATTTAGAAATGGATTTCTTATTATTATTGTCTATTATCCTAACTCAAAATAGTATATTTAATGTAAAAATCTGGCAAAAATCTAGTATGAAATAAAAGCATCAAAAACTAAAGCCATTATTATCAGGCACAGATGATGTTACATTTGTATTTTGTATATGTAATCATAATTCAGGAGAATTCGTTATTGACATACACATCTACACAGTATTGTTATAGCAACCACAAACTGACATTTGAGACTGTAAAGTGCATTCGAGAGACGGTGTATAGAGGAGAAGTTAATGATCTAATTAAAAATCGATATGTAAGAAATTCTGATGATTATTTTCTTGATACCTATCATTAAGAAAATGGTAAAATTTTAGCTTTTTTCTAATACATATTCTCAAATACGAGTAATGAACATTCTTACTGAATGGAACCTAGAGTCAAAAATTCAGAAAAAAGGCTGAGATTCTTTCCTGAGGTTAGACTGCTGTTCTTCCAAAATACAGAGGCACATGCACAATACTCAAAATTGACAAATGCTGCAAAGCAAAACCTCAAACTCATTTGTTAGCCCTTCTACAAATATGCTCTTGGGTCAACTCTTAGAATACAATTTAGATTAAAGATAGAAATGTGCAGGTTCTAATCAACTGTAACTACTCTGGAATCTGGGTCTCCTCTAGCGTGGAATTAAGGTGATGACTGGTTCCAATTTTTAAAAATCTCAATACTCCAACTTAATTCTGAAAGCTAGGAATTTACAAAGGTGTGTAGTACTACAAATTTCGCTACTTTAATTAACTACCTAGCCACCTCTCACACTGGCTCCAAAGTGAGAAACTTTTAACAGTACAATTTCACATTATCTTATAGAATAGTGGGTCTCTGACTTTTTGATTTTCATAGATAAGTATCCTTTTTTTTTTCTTTAATTTGGGTTATAGAAATAGGGTTGCCAACTTTTCATTTTGCCATGAAAGGGCTTTTTGGAGAATAAAACCCAACTTCCATCCATTATCAAGAGTATTTTAAAACAGAAAAAATATCTTAACAACAGAAAAGCAACCAAAAAAGGTATCTTTCCAAATGAAATAGTTTACTTTTATAAAAAAAAAAAATCATTATATATATATTCTCTCTCTCTCTCTCTCTCTCTCTATATATATATATATATATATATATATATGTATATTTATATTTATATATTTATATTTATTTATTTATTTCTGTATATCATGGAATGGCATGGATTTCAAAAGATAAATTAATCTAATCAATTTTCTGTTTTTCTTACTTATTCCTCAATAAGTAAGTATCATTTTGGGAGAGAAGAGGCAGAGCTGTTTACACAGCTAGAAATCTCTACCTCTGGCTACTTGATTCATAGTATAGAACTTGCAAGATTAAGTTATGTCTTGCACAAAAAGGGTAGCACCAAACTGCCTTACCTGTCTACAGCACCACTTGCAGGGGAGGGGGAGGAGGCAGTTCTTTACGTAGAGCAGTGCAATGCTTCCTCCTCTTCTGCAAGCAGTGCTGGAGATGCTGTAGAAGGAAGGGCATCAATGAGAGGTACGGAAGAAATGGTGGAGGGCATGAGGAATGTCTGTTCAAAGTACTTTTTGCCTGCCTATGCCAAATACGATGCCCAGGGTATAAATGTCTACATCAATAAAAAGGTACACATTACAGTATCCAAAACTGAATCTGATCAATGGTAACTTAAAATGTATGTCATGGTGGGTTCTAATTTTAAGGTCATTAGCATGTATCATTAGCATCTAGATAAAAAGTATACTTCAAAAATATGTATCAAAAAAAATCTTAATTTCAGCCTTCATTCTGAATTTCTTGGTTGTCTAGGTTCAAATATGCTTAGGAAAATATCTGTAAATAATATTTCAATTCTAAAAATAAGAAATGTTATCTAAAAAGTTGATTCACAAAAAGACTTGGCCACAGTTGTTTTAAATGGAGTATATAGCTTTTTAAGGTCCTTTAAATCCTATGATTACAAGATTTTTAAAAATTAACATGCTGCAATTTAAGATAACTGCTAAAATTTGGGTAGATTCTATATTAAGGAAGCTAAAATTTTAAAATAATATGACCTATATTAATTTAGAATACTACTTAAAATATGCTTTGGTTATTTTTTTAAATTATTTAATGATAAGCTCTGCTCAAGACACTTGTAGTATGTGCTTTATCAACCAAATAGTTATAGTCATAACAAATTCATCATACAGTTCACTTAACTTGTCTAAGTGAAAATAAGATGCACTATATTTACACTATGTAGTCTCCAGGGCCATATTTCAATTATTCTTCTGACACAGCATAATGACATACAATTAGTTTGTAATCTTGCCAATAAATTTTACCAAATTTCTATAAAGAATTTAAAGCTAACTTTAGCAGTTATCAAGCTTCCAAGACACTCAACTCTTCCATCTACAATAACCTACCAAAACTTAACATTATTTGTCATAACCTTTTCAACTGGCTTTCCTATGAAAATTATCAACTACATTAAATATTTTTGAAAAAACTATGTTGCTGATGCATATCTTTTACAAACTGTACTGGTAATACAACATAACCCTTGAATTCACTCTAAAGATGAATCTCAACAATGCTTATAGATAAAACTACATAATCATAACAAAGACAGAAGCAAATCCTAACCTCAAAGCAAAAAGTGTAAATTATTGGCAGAAGCAATGCTGGTAACTTTGAGAATATAGTATTTTATGCATATAAATAAACCTCATAAGTTTTTCTGCACAACTGGGCATACTTAAAAATTTGAGATACTATTGCTTATAATGCTAACATCATTTGATTAAAGGAAACAAACTATTTGAGCGAATAAAAAGCTTCCCAATCTTTTCCAGGCTCTTTGTTGTTAAAGTATGGATTCAAACTGATAAACTACTAATAATGATTAATATAATCAATCTGAATACGACAAAAAATACTGACCATCTATAATGGAATTATTCAGAATGATAATATTTAAAATTTTCATATAAAGATATACACATCCATGATCTTCCTAATAGGAAAAAATATTTAGTATGTGTTAGTATAACTGCATATATAATCTATAACAAGAGGTGGCCAAATTTTTCATAGTGAGCCAATATGACGATGGCTAAGACAATCTAGTCAGCATTTACGAATGAAACCTTATCAATTATACTAATTATAAATTTTTATAGTATGTCCAGTATTGTTGTAGTTTACATTTTTGCTCTGTTACTAAATATAACCAAGGAGTTCCTTGAAATAAAAAATGTACCCACCTCACAAAATAATGTAAGCTTGTCATCTGGTAAAAGACCATTAGTTTCATCAAGTAAAAAATCCCTTCGAATGAATTTTTTAAAACCCCAGTCCTTCCCTTGTACAAATCGATATGCTCTTTGGCTTTCTGGTGGGAAACAGAAGTTTAAATAAAATAAGTACCCAATAAACATTCTTCATAATGATAACACAATTAAATGAATATGCAAAAATAGAACTTGATCAATACATCCATCATAAAAACTACAGGTATTTGTGTTCATAAATAAAATGTTGTAAGAGGAGTTATATCAGGTAGAACCAGATTATTTCACAGCACTAATCAATTTGGACATCAAATAAGCTCACTTTCAGATTTCTGAATCTCTACATAGAAAAAAAGCCAGATCAAATTTCATAGAGAAGAAAGATCTAGACCCTATAATAATAAAATAGAATCAAAATACAATGGAATAGGCATACTACTCCATCATCAATCAATAGAACCCCGATTAGAAACATACCTCTCACTTCCTGCTTCTCCTTTTAAAAATGGATCTTCTAAATCATCAGGGCATCCTTTAAGCTTTCCTGGGACATCCATCTCACTGACTTAAGTTTTATTAAACCAGTTCCATTAACTGGTAAAAAAGCTAAGTAGAGTCCCTTATCATTCCTAGGTCTTTAGATATAATCTCCTCACCTCTAAAAATAACTTTCATAAAAGTCCAAAAGTTGATTTTTAGTATAATTTCTAAAAGATTTAATAAAGGTCTGAAGTGAATGTTTCAAATGCCTATCAAATGCCTATATAATAGCTGTATTCTATTAAATAAATATGGTTCTCTACAGTAAGTATTCACTATCTGTTATACAAAGAATTAACTAGAGGTGGAAATCAGTAAATCTAATGAAATACTTCATGTTATGGATTGAATGTGTGCATCTCATCAAAATTTCTATTTGAAACCACACCTTCCAACATGATGGGATTAAGAGGTCATGAAGGTGGAGCCCTCGTGAATATGAATGTTGCTCTTATAAAAGTAATCCCACAAAGCGCCCTAACTACTTCCACCCCATGAAGACACTGAGAAATTAGTAGTCCACCAATTTGTAACCAAGAAAGGGCCTTCATGAGAATCTGACCATGTTGGCACCCTGATCTTGGACTTTCCAGCCTCCAGAACTTTGAGAAATAAATTTCTGTTGTTTATAAGCCAATTAGTCTGTGGTATTTTGTTTTAGCAGCTGGTACTAACACACTCCACAATCTTAAATGCCAGACAATGTGAAAATATATGTGAAACTATTTATTACTTTGGCAATAACAGATATTTTAAAATGTGTATTTGGAGGAGGTTATTTTGTAACAATATCATTTGATTCTGTGATTCACTTCACAAAACTTAAAATTTACTATGGCAGGTCACAATACATTGTCCTACTACACACACTTTATATTTCCTAGAATGCTCTTTTATTATGAAGTTCCAGTCTACATGGTTTCTGCTGGCTATATATGTGAAGCTTGAACTGAATTTAGAGGGTCTTGAGACTAAGAAAATCTGATTTCCTTTCAGTCAGTATTCAGTCTATTGTTCAAAAACAATTCTAGAGACAAAATATTAAGACATTTAATCTCCTTTCACATGCTCTTCAGATTTTATTATCTGGCAAAAACAGCAAGGGATAAGAGAACTATTTCCTGAACATCTATTATATATGCCAGACACTGAACCTGGCACCTTGCCCTTAACGGTAACTGTTTTTCCAAGTGACGAATGAATGTTGTTTTAAGACATGAGAAAGTTAAATTTTAATACTATTTTTAAGTAACTTTACATGTCTATGAAGTCTAAGACTTAGTGTAATAACGTTAGCTCCACACTGGCATTTAAAATTAAATAATGGCCAAACTAAATGTTTTAGGTTAAGCAGATTTTGGTGGGGAAAAAAAATACCCTAAATTTTTCTAGGTAAAAGTGCATAGGTCACAGAATGTAGTTACACAGAGACGTCTTCACTTAGTTTTAAATCACTTACCCATTGCTTTTGTTTCTTCCCTTTTAGCGTTCAGAAGGGAAAATTTGAATTTTGCTCGAACTTCACTTTTTGGGCAGCTTACTAAAAGCAAATATAAGGACAAGTAGTCTTTACTTTCATCATCTAATCCCTTTGGATTTACCCTCAGGCACCTAAAATAAAACAACAGGCTCACATGGAGGAATATAATACTTTAAACATTCAAATAAGAGAGGTAATATTGAAATCATATGTCAATATCCAATCAATATCCCCACAGTTCTTTACAATTCTCTAAATTATTAGGAACTTCTTACAAATCTAATATAAAATAGACTAACATCCATTCAGGAATAACAAAATCATAAAATAGCCGAGATAACATCAAAGACGAAACTCAAACAAAAATCTTACCATTTCATTTTGTCACTTGGGCTAGATGAGAATGTTGAACTTTTTAACACTTCACCCATTTCTTCTCGACAAAAACTGAAGTTATTAATGGTCCACATGTAGGAAAATTTTACTACTTTAACCTAAGAGATTCATAAAAACACTTTTACAAGGAGGACTTTTATACTTTTAACCTATCACTTGTGAAATAGTCTATGATCTACTCTTCTAACATTTCTAATAACTATGCCAAAGTGCTTCATGATATTCTCAAAATACCATAAAATTTGTAAGTGACATAAAGTAAGGCATTTTCAACAACATGTACCTGTGTATAACACCAGCTTTCTGCTATAGGACCAGCAGACATATCTCCAGGGAGAGGTGGGGTGGGTTCCCGAGACATTGCCACTTTATTGCAGTCTTCCAAGATTTAAACGATATCCCACACAGTTGAGTACTTTACTACAAAGAAAAAAAGTTTCATTTACTGATGAAAAAGTTTAACAGACTGAACTGAGGGAAGAAATATTTAAAGAGTCATACAACAATTGCTTTCCCTAATTAGATGAGAACATGCAAGGATTTCATTTTTATAAGTTCTACAAAATAATATCAGTCTTTGCAACATATAGTACTTGAAATCTATATAAACCTAATACCTGTAGATAAGACATTTTATAAAGGCAGGCTTACTATTATAAATCAAAAATTACATAGCTTAATATGATCATAAACATAAAATCACAAAATAACATGGAAATGATATTTGATTCACCTTCCTGCATCCTTTCATTGACATATCCACAAAATTCAAAAGGGTTAAGAAGTCAGAAGAGCTCTGGAAATTACATGTATTAGTCATTCATCTATTGAGACCCCAAAGTTTTGAACCAACTGAAACAGATGGTAATGCTGTGTAAAAAGTATACAGATTTCCACAAAAGTTCAACTCTATCTCAGCAAACAACTTCTCTGATAAAACTCCATCCTCATCATATTGCTCCCTACCAGATAATATGTACCATATTATCCAATTTCCCCTCAGTCAGCTGTTCTTAAAAAATACATCCATTTGGATGCCTAATTAATTCCTCATAACCTGGTCAGGACATTAGTAACTATATGATGATGATTTGTAACTTAAAAAGTCTATAAAAGAGGCAAAATATCAAAAAGCTACATAGTAAGTAGGGTACTTTGAAGGCATATAGGTGGGGGTGGCAGTTCAAGATCACATTCCAACATAGGGACTTAAGTCTGAAGAATCTTCTTTTAAGAATAATTAATGAGGGAAGAAAAACACATGAATCCTACAAAAAGAAACTGCTACGGGGAAAAAAAGGATTTCATCCAAAATGGAGAAGAAAATCTGCTTTCTACAGTTATACATTATCTAAAAATTTCCTGTAAATAAAAGTGTATAATGCATAGTTTTATACCTGGCTTAATGTGTTACAGTTTCCTGTTTCTCTGCATGTCTCACAACTTTTCCATGAATTATTTCTTTGTGTTTTTTTTTCTAATTTTTAGGACTTTTTTACATATTAGAGAAATTTTTTTATATATTAGGGCAAAAAACTAGACATTTTAGTTAATATACTGTAGCAGCTCAATACTGATTTTTTTTCCTATGGATTCTTTTTTTAGTAATTTGCCTAGGCTTAACTGTAGTATTTGTCTCTTCCATATTACATGGCTATTGATGTCTCTGGTTGGCTTTGATTTTTGCCTGCTTAGCAAAGCTGTAGGCTGCCCCCTTTCTTCAAACTGAGTTTGCTACTTTTAACTGACAAACCCATAGGTGCCCTACTCCCAGCCCCAAATCCAATTCACCTGAACTGGCAGCAATGCTGCTGCTCTAGGCTGGTAAAACTGAGCTGGGGGCAGAAATAATAGCCGAAATAGGAGTTAAGTATTTCTCTTAAGTAGATTCATAGTTAATAAATGTACTGAAGAGTAATAACTATCATACTTACTAGTTAGGAATATGGAAAAGGGCCCTGCCCTAGTCAATAGTTCTTCCAGGGGCTCTGAAACAAGTGGATAAACTATCATGACCAATTCCCACAACAATAAACTAAGAGAAGTATTTGCAATGCATATAACACATAAAGGGTTAATATGTGTAATATACAAAGAATTCCTAAGAATCAGAAAAAGTGAAGAATACAAACAAATAATTCACAGAAAAAGAACTTTATTCATAATTAGAGAAATAAAAATTAAAACTAAATTCAGAAGCCACTTTTTAACCTATCAGACTGGCAACAATCCAAAAGATTGGTGAGAGTAGAACGATAGGCATTCTCAAATACATTTCTAATGGGAACATAAATTGTAAAGTTGTTTTAATAATCGCCTCGTTTTTCATAGTGAAATTTCAGGTAAAAGGGGAAGGAAATGGTGATAATAAGCTACTAATTTCATATAAAAAATGCCGATGGAGCTATTTGATGTCCACAAGAACCATTTATATGGTTTCTGATAACTAATAATGATTTCAAAAACACTCAAAGAAAGGTACCGAGATGAACAAGAAATTTGTAGAAAAAATAGCTACAAAGGGGGGAAAAAAGGTTTAATCTATTTCTAATCAATGAAATACAAAAAGAACCCATGCCATTTTTTACCTACGGTATCATCAAAGATTATTTTAAACTGTCAATTCCTATAATCAGCAAAATTGCACAGTGGCAGACATTACTGGTAAGATGTTTCTGTAAGAGAATTTTACAATTAGTATCAACAGAAATTCTTTGTCATATTCATCCTAGAAATTCATCCTGGGGAAAGTATTACAACTGTGAAAAAAGATAAGTATAAACATAGTATGTTTTTGTGATATCTTTATATATGGAGAGCTAGGCAACCATAAGAGTATATTAAGTTTTCTCAGTGATGGGAAGTATTCAGGATACACTATCAACAGATCAGACCAAGAGTACACCTGAAAGAACCTCACTTTATAAGGAGTAGAGACTGAGAGATGTTAGGTCAATGATGGTAAGTCAAAGAAAACTTTTATTAGACACTAGTTAATTTAATACTAACAAAATGCATAAATAACAAATAAGTTTTAAAAACCTGAAGAGTAAAGAGAGTTCTTTAATGCCTCTGTAAGAGTTATTACCTTCCTCAAATGTAATTCACAACGTAACTCATGTATAAAAGCAAACTAAATTACAGGTTACAAAGATTTTTGTTTTCTTTCCAACTGCTCTTTCAAATGATATAGTTATAGGATAGGGGTATGTAGAAAGCTGGTGAGCAGATAACATTTGGGAGCACATACAAGACATTATGTACCTACATTGCATTTTTTCCAGCAACTCTATGAGATGGGTGGTGATAATCTCATCTTAACCATGATGAAAGTTTACTTTACACTGTAAGTAACCAGAAGGTGACTGAACACAATTTTACCTGGCTCTAAACTCTATACTCTTTCCATAGAATCATGCTGCCCCTCCTGACATTAAAGAGCTAAAATAGCCCTTATCTATCTGGTACAACTATTATTTTACAGATGAGGACCAAGATGAGAGAAATGCAACGTACTCCAAGTTTACACTGTTAGATAAATATTAGAAGACAAAGATTTCCCAATGGCCATTTCAGTGCTATTATCAGCTTTCTATTTTTCTCTTCCCTTCAAAAGAAAAATAAAATAAAATACTAGACTATCAGCCACATTCAGGATGTTTAGGGCTTCCTATTCTTGTTCTTCCAGAAAAGCATGCCGAAAGAGTAAGTGCAGCCAAAATAAGATCTAGAGACTGTAAGACAAACAATTTATACTGATTAGCAAATAAAGCTTCTTCCATATTCTAAAAATGCTTTTTTAAAAAACGTTAAGTGTGATGTTTGCTGGTTTTATTTATTAAAGGAAAGATTTTTACTTGTTAGAATGCACACATATGTAATTTTCTACTTTAAACTATTGGTGTGCCAGACTTATTGTTTTGTAGATATATGTGAGAGACATACCCACAATTACATAAATTATAAAGAATTTCAAAAATTCAGAATATACATAAAGAATCATACATCAAACAACTATCTTCCCACCATCCTTGTGTATCTTTCCTCTCATCATCATCAAATCCCCTCCTGCAGTAGTAAGTTACCTGTATCCTGAATTTGTTATACCAATGAATTTCTTCACAGTATATACCTGTGAATCCTATCCTATACAAATAGAAGTTCACAGATTTGTAATAAAGTATATGTAACAAAATAATAAAGACATCACTGAAAATGGCAAAGTAGAGAATTCAAAAACTTTATCTCTCCACAAAAGCAAATGAGGTAGGCTAACGGTGAGAGTTAATTTTTTTTTTTTGGAACTCTGGAATCATATCTACGCTTAAAACCAAGGGAATGCTTAATAGGGAATGCTTAATGAAGAATGCAGCTGCTAAATTTCAGGGAGAAACTGGCATTTTCATATATTCACTCACCATGGCCCACTCCCTAGTTTGGCCACTGCAGTGAAGACTTCAATCCACATCCCTGATGCAGGTTGCTGATGATACCAAAGGGAGTTATATGGACCTATTCTAAAAGAACTGTATGACTGTGTTTTTTGTCCAGCCTGGTAACTCCCTGAAGGATCAGCTCAAGGGCTTACGTTTGTTTCACCTGCATTGAAGATTCCCTGGGATAGAAGCAGCATTCTGGGTGGCAGCATTTGCCAAAAGCATTTAAATGTAAATGTATTAGCTGCAAGGGATAAGAGTTGGGGCTAGCAATAGCCAGACAGGAAAACCTGGGAAGAAAAAAGCTAAGAAAGAAGCTTGAGAGAAAAGGGGCTTTGAAAAGTTCTCATATTGGGGAAACTAGAAGGATATGTGCATACCTGGGGCCAAATACGTGATTGGAAAATATGTGAGAAGACCCTAAACTATCAACTGTGGCTTACTTTTAGGTATCTAGCAATCAGAAAGTGAAGACTAAGGCAGAGTTGTAAATGGCCTAAGAGATGAAAGAGTATCCCAAAACAGAACCAATCTCTACAAAACTAGAAGTTTCGCGTTTTTGTTTTTGTTTTTGTTCCATGTATATATGGAAATCAAAAATAAGCTGAAAGGGAAAAGACAGAAAATGATATTTCATGCAAATATCCAAAAGAGAACTGGATGGCTATACTACTAAGACAAAACAAACTTAGTAAACAATTGTTGAAAGAGACATAGAAGGACATTACATTTTGAAGAAAGGGTTAACCCAGCAAGAAGACATAAATATATATGCACCAAACAGCTCCAAACTATATCAAACAAAACTTAAGAGATTTAGATATAGTTCAGCAACAATAGTTGGAGGTATCAATATCCAACTTTTAATAATGTATCGAACCAAGAAGATCAATAATGACAGAAGACTTGTACAACATTAAACAACAACTAAGCCTAACAGACATTCACCCATGAACAGCAGAAAACAATCTTTTCAAGTGCATATGAAACACTCTCTATTTAGACCATATTCTAGGCTACAAAACAAGCCTAAAACATTAAAAGATTGAAATCAAAGTATCTTCTTTGCAAGAGAATGAAACTAGAAATAATAACAGAAAAAATGAAAAATTCACAAAAATTTTTAAATTAAATAACATTCTTAAACAACCAATGAGCAAAAGGAAAATAAAGAAATTAGAAAATACTTAGAGACAAAAACGAGAACACAACATATCAAAATTTCTGGATTGCAATGAAAGAAGTATTCAAATTGAAATGTGTAGTTGTAAATACCTATATTCCAAAAAACAGAGGCCTTTTGAGTCATGCTTCTCTTACTCAGGCCCACTTCCACGTCTGGAAGTTATACTTTTCCCTTCTAATAAAACTCTTCTGTTAAAAAAAATCTCAAATTAATAAGCTAAACTAACATTACAGTTAAGGATCTAAAAAAAGAAGAGCAAACTCAAAGTTTGTAGAAGGAAAGAAATAACAAAAATGAGAGGGGAAAAAAAAGAGACTAGAAAAACAATAGAAAGAATAAAAATTGATTCTTCGAAAAGATCAATAAAACTGACAAACTTTTAGCTTGACTCACAAAGAATACAAGACTTAAGTGACTAAAATCAGAAATGAAATTGGGGCATTACTACCAATCTTACAGAAATAAAAAGGATTATAGGAGAATACTAAGTATGAATTATTGTACACCAACAAGTTAAATAACCTAGAGGAAATGAACAAATTCCTAAAAAACACAAATTATCAATACTGACTCAAAAAGAAACAGAAAATTTGAACCGACTTCTAACCAGTAATGAGACAGAATCAAAAAAAAAAACAAAACAAAACACCTTGCATCATGATAGTCTATGGAACTCCATGGATTTGGTCTCCAGTGAAAGGGGTGAAAATTTATAAGAGAATGACCATTTAGTCTCTGGAAATGATCCTGGGTTTAGAGAGCAAATAGGGACTTTAAGAAAAGTGATAGTCTATGGTGTCTGTCCTTCCCTCAGAACTTTCAGCTCGAGTCAGAAACTCCATTCCAGGCTGGTACAGCCAAGAGTGCAGGACTCCCTCTTCCTGCCTCCAGCTACCTATTGTTGAAGCTAAGTTCCCAGGTGAACGTGTCCAAGAGGTATGAGTGTGTGTGTGTGGGGGGGGGGGGGGCAGGGACGGGGGTGAATCTCCCTTCTCCCATGCACTGGTGAGATTTAAGCTCTACCATGGGTTATGGTGCTGCTGGGGCACTGACTGTTTTGTTCTAGTTTGTAAGGTGGGAGTTCCACACTAGGAGAGACAAGCTGAGACCTGAGGGTACTCTTTCCCTCCCTTCTCCCCATCCTACCAAGCTCTCAGCAGAGGTAATACTGGGAGAGAAAGACATCATTATCCCCACTCCACATTCCAGAGACCTGGCTTGCAGATACTGTCTGTGGGGGGAGAAGGAGGCTATGAAACAGATAGTTCCAAATCTCTTCCCAGAGAAATACTGACTTTTGCAAGAGAATGGGCAAGGGTGCTCTGAAACAGCTGAGGTCCTGGTGAAAGGCCACTGAGGAGATATCACTGGACAAAGGCTTAACTATAGGCTGATTTGTTTGCCAGAGACAATAAGGAAGAGAGAAAGCTGCTAAGAGGAGCCTGCCTGGGGTCAAAACAAATCTTAAATTCTAATTTAGGAAACAATCCCTCCAAAAAAAAAAAATTCAAATTTGATTAATTTAGTCTGTGGAGCAATTAATGCCTCAAGGCAGTACTGAAAACAATAAGAGAAATTAGCATTAGATGGGCGGACTTTAACAGTTCTCAGTAGTTAGGGAAAGAGTTAAAGACAGCCTTGCCAAAACCAGTCAGTCACCCCAAGGTAACTGTGTGAAAATCCAAGTCTGTGCCTCCCTGAAGAGCAATAGTATAGGTTTAAACTCTGTCTCTCTCCCTCCCTCCTGTGTGTGAAGGGAGGGAGGGAGGAGGTGAAAGGAGAGAAAAACAGACTGCGCTAAAATAACAGCCTGTCACTAAACAAGTAAGCAAGAAACAATAATAAACTGGGAAGGGAGAAACCAGCTCCAAAAATTTCTACATTACAGGCACACCTTGTTTTATTGTGCTTCACAGATGTTAAGCTTTTTTACAAATTGCAGGCAAGACACTCCACCAGGAAAAAATTATGACTCACTTTATTTCACTACTCGCTCTGTTGTAGTGGACTGGAACCAAATCTGTGACATCGCCAAGGTATGCCTGTATGTCCAGTTTTGACCAAAAAATTATGAGACAAGCAAAGAACCAGGAAAAGTAGGTAACAGAAACTGTCTACGACTGCAAAATGTTAAGATTTAACAGACAAAGCTTTCAAAGAAGCCATTATAAATGTCTAAAGGAAACCATGTTTAAGTAGAGGAAGGTGTGTTGACAATGTCAGAGAAAGTAGTGAATATCAATAAAGAGGTCAAAAAACTGAACAAGCCCCATCCAGTCTGATCTCAGAAGCTAAGCAAGGTTGGGCCTGGTTAGTACTTGGGTGGGAGACCACCTAGGAAGACCAGGTGCTATAGACATAAAAAATAAACAATAAGGGATTGTAAACTAACAAGGTCCTTGCAATCAGTGAGGTCAACCAAGGGTTGCCTTACCTTAAAAATATAAATAAATAAAGAGGTCAAAATGATTTAGAAAATAAAGGAAATTCTGGGGTTGAGTACAACTGAAAAATGAAAAAATTAATATAAGGGGCTACATTCATTTACAATAGATATGAACTGGCAGAACTGTTAATAAACTTGCCAAGAGATCAAGAAATTATAAAATCTAGATAAAAGAAGAAAATGAACAGAGCCTGAGAAAACATGTCTATTATTAAGCACAATGACATATGTAAAAATGGGAGTACAAAAGGAGAGACAAAAAAGAGCAGAAAAAATATCTGAATAGCCAAAAACTTCCTAAATTTATTGAAAAACATTAATATTTATAAATTTAGGATGCTCAACTAACAAGGTAAGATAAACACATATTCACAAACATATCACAGTATAAATAATGAAAGGCAAAGACAAGAAGAAAATAGTCACTAGGATGGCTATAATAAAAAAATGGAAACTTGCCAGTGTGGTGAGGATGCACAGAAATTGGTAACCTTGTACACTGCTAGTAGAAATGTAAAATAATTCAGTGACTATGGAAAAGAGTTTAGCAATTCCTCAAAAAAGTTAAACAAAAAATTACCATGTAGCAATTCCACTCCGAAGTACATATCCAAGTTAATCAAAAGCAGGTGTTCAAACAAAAACTTGTACATGAATGTTCACAGCAGCACTATTTACAACAGCCAAAAGGTTATTGGTTAAAAATCAGTCCACAGATGGACACTCCAAATAACCATCAACAGATGAATAAACAAAATGGGGTATATCCACACAATGAAATACCTAATATTCCATTGTGTGGATATACCCCATTTTGTATAAGGTACTGACATATGCTACACATGCATGATCGTCAAAATATCATGTTAGGTGAAAAATTCCAGGCACGAAAGGTCACACATTGCATGATTTCATTTATATGAAACATCCAGAATAGGCAACTACACACAAACAGAAAACATATTAGTGGTTGTCCAGGGCTGAAGAGGAGGAAAATGGGGGAATGAGTACTCAGTGGATATGGGGATTCCTTCTGGAGTAATAAAAATGTTCTGGGACTAGCTAGTAGTGCTGGTTGCATTGCACAGCACTGTCAATGTACCAAACATCAATGAATTTGTACACGTTAAAACTATTAAAATGATGAATTTTGTTATATGAATTTTACCTCATTAAAAAATATACACATGCACACACATGTACATATTCACATATACACATATTTCTTTTGTGATTAAAAAGAAATGGAAGCAGTTATAGTTTATTCTCTAATCACTGAGTCTAAATTGGCTACTATTACAGTACTAAACAGATTATTTTTAATGACTCTCAAAACTATTTAGCTTTTGAACAACTGTCTTGAATTGTGCAGTATTCCCAGTGTGTTAGCTATTAAGCTTCCAAATGATATGAATTATCCAGAGTAGTTTTTTTCTCACTGACTGAAGAATAGTATCAAAATTCTATTCAGTTATAAAATGTGACTACCATGTTTATGAGATCATTTGTAATCTCTTTTGTAGTGTCATCTGTAATCAGCTTGTGTCTTCTTCGAGCTAGCTTAATCAACTGTGCTATTAATCATATAGCATTTTTGTTTTCAACTAACAAAATGTAAATCACTTTACAACTGTGAAATACTACCATATTTACACTAAAAGTTATCTGAATTGCTTCATGAAATTGTAACTGAAAACACTGAGGTCAAAGCAGTTTTATGTATCTTATCCAATGATGGAGTTACATAATGAAAGAAAACCAGTTAATACGTAACAATATATAATGTTCAACAGTTTTGATAAGGCTGTTATCACCAATAGTTAGACTGTAATAACTGTTTATAAAGGTAATAAAACAATAAGAATATACATCATAAATTTCTTAAATGTCTTTGAATTAAGCATATGGCTTCATGTGAATACAACAGCCATTTACTATATGCTAGATATACTATGGATTCTAATAGATCTGAAAGTACAAAGATGAATAATAAATAATCCCTACTCTGGAGGAGATCATAATATAGTAGGAAAGAAATGCATGCTAGTATACTTTGAATATAATATGCTAGTGGACTGTACAGAGTAATAATAAAGCACTTTCAGGACAGAAAGGATGTCCTGAAGATAGTCCCTGAGCGAGATTCTAAAGGAAGCAAACAAATTATAGGAAGACCACAAACTAAAGCACAGATTTTAATGGCAAGTGTTCTATAATGAGACCAACCTGAATCATTGTTTTGTCATGAATTCTGTAATCTTATACACACTGGGCCTTTCTTCTGTCTATTAAAAAGACTATAGTATCTCATTTCTCTATGGTTGGTGAGTGAATAACATGAAATAATATACAAGTATTTACACATGGCACAAAGTGAATATTAGAATAGACATACAGCAAGGAAAACCCAGGTAACATATGAGCATAAATAGGCAGTGATAATAAGGGTGGTAATAACCAAGTCAAATAATTAATGTATATTAAAAAGTACTTAAAAGCTATGAGGTCTTCTAAGTAGGATAGGATAGCTGGCAGGTGAACTAAGATCTGCTGTGAAGCAGAAAAACCTGGATAAAAATAAAATAACCATCTGTTTAAAGGCATCTAGAGCTGCTAAAGTAATCAGGACTGGGAGGGGGTCCCAAAATTCCAGAGATGAGGAAATAATCTAAAGGTAACCTGATAGACTATAACTACTTTCTTTTCTAAGAGTATTTGCTCATTCTAGCTACAATGCAGAGTGAGCAGCCAGGCTTTGCTCAGGCTGAGGGCTCCTTCTGACAGGGGGCAGAAACATCAGCAAAGATTTTGTTGGCCTCACAGGGTAGAAGATAAAAGTAGGATACGTGATGGGCTAAGATCCTGATGCAAAGTGCCCTTTAATATTCCTGCGGAATGCCAACCCTGCATGGAACAGAATGCCAAGAAGAAAGCCCCCAAAATGCATAGCAAAAATTTCATGAATCTCATATTGCTGAGGCAAGGATTAGAATAATGGATATGACAGATATAGGCCCAAGTAAGAACATCTGGCTCTCATTTGGAAGGCCTAGAATGCTAAGCTCCACAAGAAGAACAAACCAAATGTACAAATAGCCTTAATTCAGTCTTGATTCACACAGGTCCTGACTGGCTCTAAGTTATCAGCCTCTATGCTTTATATCTAAGTGAGGAAAAGATAAATCTATGAAAGATGGTATCATTTGGAGCCTTTACAATTTTCATAATGGCTGTTATTCAATTAATAACTACCAAGCTGCCAAAAGACAGATACATATGACTGAAAACTAGGAGAAAAACAGCACCAAACACAGACAAACCCACTTTCAGACAGAAGTCAGAAGACAAGAATTTTGAAATAATTGAGATTTAACATGCTGTGGTAGAGAGAAAAAGATGGAGAAAAAAAGTGAAATAGTTTTATCAATAATTTAATTCTTTAAGAATCAAATAGGAATTTTAGAGCTGGAAAAAAACTGAAATTAACAACCTAAGATATAAGTTTAACAGCAGACTAAACAGCAGAACATAGGACTAGGAAACTTTAAAGTCAAAAATAGATATCTGCACTAAAGCAGAAAAATTATGAAAAATAATAAACGAACCTAGGACAAATGAGAAAAAAATCTAACATTTGAGTGGAGTTGCAACAAGAAAAGATAACTAAGAATTTTCCAAAACTGGTCAATAAAACAATAACTGTAATGTCTTGTAGAGCTTAAATATACATATAGTTAAAATGCATGACAACAATAATGTAAAAGGCATGGAAGTAAACGAATAAACTGTTCTAAGGTGCCAGCAATTCTTGAGGAAGTGGCAAGCATAAGTATTAACATAAGCTGTAATAAATAGATGAAGCATGGAGCAATCACTAGAGTATCCACTAAAAAAGTGAGATAGCATAATTAAAAATATTATTAATAGAGAAAAAAAGAGAAAATATATGAAAATAAATACACAGTAAGGTGGTAAATAAAGATACAAATATATAAATAATTATATTTATATGTAAATGGCTACAGACTCCAATTATCAGACTGGATTAAATAAACAGATAATTGAAGTGCAATTAAATTAAAGTTAAACAGAATTAAACAGATAACTAAGTACAATGTCAGAATAGTAAAAAGACAGTAGTGGGAAATCTGGTAAAAGTCTGATCCAAGTCTTTAGTTAATTAATAGTATTATACAAATGTTAATTTCTTGGTTTCAAAAAGTTTAATACAGTTATGTTATTTAATATAATAACAAGGTTTTTACATTTAATATGAGTTTAATAAGATGTTAACATTATGGGAAGCTGTGTGAGGAAAAAGAAAACAACTATCTGCTGTCTGGGAAGACTTAAACATAAGAGTACAGAAAAGTTTAAATTAAAAGAATGGGAAATACATACCTTATAGATCCTATCAAAAACAAAGCAGGTACAGCTAGCTATACTAGAATCGAACAAAACAGACTTTAAAGAAAGAAGCATTAAGAAGGTAAAAAGAAAAATAATAAAATAAGAAAAAAAGTTAATCATGAAATATATTCTAAATGTGTCTGTATGCAATAGGACTGATTCCAAAAGTAGTGGAAGACTTTAATTCACTTCTTTCAATAATTAAAGAACACTTTTAATGACATTATACATATACACAGATATACGTAGTAGACATACATATAGCTATGTGTCCGTGTGTGTATATATGCATGTATACAGAGAAAACATGACACCCAACAGCAAAAGAATGCAAATTTTTCTCAAATGCACAGAAAACATTTACTAAAACTATTCGTATTATTGCATGATAGAGAAAAACTTGCAAATTTCCTTAATCACAGTGGAATTAAATTTAAACCAAGCAAAAGATAACTAGAAAATACTTAAGTTTCCAGAAATTAAACAATAATTTACTAAATAATCTATGTGTGAAAAATGACCATGGGAATCAAAAAATATTTTGAACTGAATATTAAAGATAAAAATTTTCCAAACTTGTAAGACGTAGCTATATCGATACTTAGGAAATGCATAACCTTTCATGCATGTAGCAGAAAAGGAAAGCTGAATATCAAAGATTTAACGCTTCCATCTAAAAAAGCTTGGGGAAAAAAAAAAAATAAGTCAAACCCCAAAAAAGCAGAAGAAATAATAAAGGTATGAGCAGAAACCAAGGACTAGGAGTGAAAATGTACAACAGAGAAAATATAAAGTCAAAAGCTGACCCTTTTTAAAAAAATAATAAAATTCGCAGGTTTAGTCAGACTAATAAAAGAGAAAGGACACAAATTTACAATACCAAAAATGATGCCCTAAAAGATAATTAGGCTATCATGAAAATGTTATACCAATTTAACTGATATTTAGATGAAATGGGAAAATTACTTGAAAAACATAACTTACCAAAACTGACACACAATATAAAAGAGAAAATCATAAATCGTTCCATTTTGATTAAAATCAAATTAGTCATTTAAACTCTCCCATAAAGAAGGCTTACACAAATGGTTTTACTGTACAAGCTCTTCCACAGAATGGAAAACAAAAACAAACTTTGCAGCCTGTATGATGAAACCAGTGCAACTTTTATACCAACAACTGTCAGTACATTACAAGAAAGGAAAATACTGGAAAGTTTCTCTCATGAACATAGGAGTAAAAATTCTACACAAAATAATTGCAAGTCAAACCTAGCATTGATAAAAAGTAAAATATTTTGTGAACAATGGGGTTTTATTTGAGTAATACGAGGGTGATTAACATCAGAATCTATTAATTTATCTTATTAATCAAAAAAAAAAAAAAAAGAGGAAAAAGGATAACCTTGATAGATACAGAAAAAGTGTTTGATAAAATTTAATACCCATTCAGGATAAAATCTCTTTACAAAGTGAGAATAAAAGGGAATTTTCTTAATTTTATAAAAAGTGTCTTAACACTCTTACTGTAAGAGTTCCTAGTGAGATGAGACAAGGAAGACACTATCAGCACTTTAATTCAACATAAGTCAGTACCTTAAGGCAAGAAAACAAAAAGCCCAAGAAATGCAAAAGAAAAAAAAAACGATCATAATTTACAGATAGGATTGCATAAAAATTAATAGAATTAACAAGTAATTTTGTCCAAGTGCTGTATACTTTGTCAACATACAAAAATCCAATGTTTTCTATATATTAGCAACAATCAGAAAAGTTTTTTAAAGATACTATTTATAGTATAACTTAAAAATCCAATTTGCCTAGAAATAAATCTAATGAAAGATGGTCATAATCTCTACACTGAAAACTACAAAATGGTATTAAGAGAAAGAAAGATAAGCTAAATTAATGGAGGACTATACTGTATTCATAAAACAAAAAATTCAATCTTATCAAGAATTCGCCCCAGACTAACATGTAATTCAATGCAATCACAATCAAAATCTCAATAGTGCTTTTTGTGGAAATTGTCAGGTTATTCTAAAGTTATTCAACAATGCAAAAAGGAGCAATACCCGAAGCAATCCTGAAAAACAATAAAGCTGAAGGACTAAAAGTACAGCAGGTATATGATATCAAGACAAGCTACAAGAAATGTCTAAAATATTAAGAAAAATATAGCCATTGGAATTAAGACAGAATGTAATGAGTCCAGAAACAGATGCACACATTTTAGCCATTTCATTCATGACAATGGTAATAATAAAGAGCAGTACAGAAAAGATGATCTTTTAATAAATGGTGCTGGGTTAAATGTGCAGTTGTATAGAATAAAATCTTGACTCCTACTTCACATGTACAATGGTCAATTCTAGATATACTTCAGATATAAATATGAAAGAAAAGCATTACAGCTTTTTAGCGGAAAATGAGAGAATACCTTTATACTCTGGGATAGGAAAATATTTAAGCAGGACACGGGGTAGAAGAAATTTGTAAAACAGGTGTCCGATAAAGGACATATCCAGAATATAAAGAGAATTCTTGCAAACTACAATAAAATATGCAGGCAATACAACAAAAATTTGGCCAAAGACTAAGTATGACATAAAAAGTAAAAAAGGAGGATATCCATAAGGTCACTGAACATGTGAAAGGGTGTTCAACTTCATTAATCATCACACAAACACATTTTAGACAGCAATATACCACTGCTCATACAACAAAACAGTTAAAATTAGATAATACAATAAATGTTGGAAGATATCAAGAACTGAATCTCTAAAATTACACTAATAGTGAAAGTATAAATTAATATAATAAATATTTTCAATATCTATTCAAGCCAAATAAATAAATACAACCCATCAATTCCACTCCTGGGTATAGATCTGACAATACACATTCATATGTACAAGAATGCACAAAAGATGTATACAAGAATGTTCACAGATGAACTCCATATATAGATACAAAAATAAAGTAGTAAGGCACTTGTGACAACTGAAGACTAAACACAACACAAATATCCATCAATAACAGAATGGATAAATTGTGGTCCCTTCTTATAATGGAACACTATACAGCAATGAGAATTAACAAGCTATTACAACATGAAACATGGATAAATCTCATTATTACCAAAAAAGCCAGACATGCTGTATGATTCCAAAGTTTTAAAAAATGTAAAACTAATTTATAAGAAGTCAGAATAACAGAGGTATAAGTAACAAGATTTTGAGAGATTCAGTAAATAAAGAGGACTCATGTAAAATACAGAATAAGAAGCTGCATTATTAGACAACTTCTGAGTTTGAGATACCAGTAGGAGAAGTGGGGTAAGGGTGTTACAAACATATTCAAAGAGACTATAAAAATATACATCATATTTATTAGAGCTTTATAGATGTACAGACACACGATACAACTGAGATGAGTGTTATTTATTGGCTTCCTGTGAGCCCAATCATGAGAGTGCTACTACTCCAGTAGGTGCTTCCTAAAAGGGAACAAGAATCTAGTAGCCAAACCCCTGCAAGAATGCTTGCTACTGATTCTAGCAAATCACCAAACATCTTCACCAAAAGTTTTTGACTCATATAACAGAGGGGTTTTTCCCTACAAATGCATCTTCAGTATTACAAAGAGAAGCACTGTGAAATTTTATTTTATAAAAATCTACTTCATAGCTAACTTTGCAGAAACTGATCTGTTCTAAGCAAAAAGCTATTTAAAATGCATCACTAACATTTTCCTGAATAGAAGCAACTTAATAATACCAAGAATAGATATTTCTTAAAGCTTTCTATATGTCAGGCTTAAGTATTTATCTAATTTGATTCCCAAAATAACTGTATGAAGAGGCTAATAATGCTTCTGCCAATGTTATACATGAGCAAATCTAAATGCAAAAAGGCAATGTAACTGACCCAAGATTATAATACTAAAATTTGGCAATGCATCCCTGGATTTCAGCCTCAACTTATACTAAAGATGTGTAAGTTCTTCAAGACGTCTTTTCCAGCATGTTAGCAATTGAAAATTTTTTTAAAGCCTAGTGCAGAACAAGTAATTCATAGCCTCTTTCAAACTCATCTGACAGTTACACAGCTTTCTATCAATTTTCTTCTAATTTCTAGAGAGCTGGATCAGATTGCACCTAAGGTGGGACTTCCAGAGCAGTCAGTCCATGGTTCAAAGCAGTAATGTGAGCAGCACACTTATCTGTCCCTTTTATTTCCCAACGTACCAATGAGATGACAACAAATTTTTATAAAAGAATAAAAGCATTATAGGACTGGAAAATAAGGGTGATACTGGTAGATCAGAAATTTTGAGAAATTCAAGGCAGATAAATAATAACAAACTAGCAGATACATTAAGGGAGAAAATCACAACCAAGACACTAGAGGTATTCACAGTTCTTTCAAGGAGGCCCAAGGAAGAACCACCCCTTCATCAAATACAAAGAGCAGGAAAGGGCCAAGTGGCTATCATAAGGTTAATTACTTTGGAAACTGTATATGGGCTAGCTGAGAAAATTAGAGTCCTCCTCTTTCCCAAGGCTGGCAGTTGTGGCTTTTGCCATCGTGCCAAAGCCCAAGAATTGCCCTCTTAAGGAAGTGGGCCACCTGTCTGGGTACATTCCTGGTGAGAGTGTCAGAGACAAAAACAGGATACAGACTGAAGTAACTCTGAATATCTTAACAGGCATTAGGGATAGATGGTGAGAAGAGATAATTCCTAATAGAAATTAAATATTAAAGCACTCCGCCTCACAAAATAAAGCCCTCCTTACTTTAACACGTATGGACGTTACCAACCTACCAACACAACCTACAGAGGTCAGTCACTATGTTAAAACACTGCTCACTTACACTGAATGCATCCAAATATATCCATAACCTATCCTTTCAGGAGAGAGACCCTCCAGGGATAGACCTATACAACTTCAGAGAAAACCATGACAGCCAGATACCATTACATCAAGGAGGTGGTTGGTAAACATGAAACTGAAGAAACAACAGAACTTAACAGGACTTGGAGGAAAAAAAGTAAACTTAAAAAAAAAAAATTAAGAGAATCCACTAGAATTTGACACTTGGAAATTTCTCAAATGCTAAAGTTTTAATGTACATACGATTATATTTCATTCTCTGTAAGACCGTTCTACTTTGTTCTACTGCATTTATACAATCACATTATAAATATTTCTAGGTCTAAAATTTTTAGACTTGAATATAAAAAAATAAAGAAACTAGTTATAAAACAAAATGCAAAAACTTCGATAGTGTAAAATTAACAACAAATAACTGGGAGATTGAGGGAGTTTAGGACAGGAACAACACTATAATTCACAGAGATAGGTGAACACAACAGCTAATAAATAAAAAATATTATTAATAGAAACCACTAACAGAACTAGAAGCAGGCACAACTTACAGTGGGAAGTGGAACTGGGAGTGGGAATATAACTTCCTATTCGTTTTACTCTTGTGTCTAATGTGGATCTCAATGCAATTACGACTTCCATTTTTAAAAAGTATCATGGCTGGAGGGGGAGCTGTACCTAACACAATATGCCCGTTCAGAAAACTGAAACTGGTTACTAATTGCCACAGCCAACTCACATTAAACACTCATACCACCTCCATCACTCCCCTTCATTTACTGCCTTTTACTACTCAGTTTTATGGGCATGGCTGTGGTTTTACCTACACTATGATCTCTGGGGTTTTTCTTTCTTTCCTTTCTTTCCTTTCTTTCCTTTCTTTCTTTCTCTCTTTCTCTCTTTCTCTCTTTCTCTCTTTCTCTCTTTCTCTCTCTCTCTCTCTCTCTTTCTCTCTCTCTCTCTCTCTCTCTCTCTCTCTCTTTCTTTCTTTCTTTCTTTCTGGTGTGTGTGTGTGTGTGTGTTCTATTCATTTCTGTAATGCAAAGTCCAGCACAATTCTCAAGTGTTTGTTTGAAATAAAGGAGGAACACTAATTATATGATCTGAGGGAATTAATGGAATAGCTAATGCAGATCTAGGCAAAAAAAAAAAAACAACAACGACAAAAACAACAGAAAAGCCATCTTGTAGTTCCCATCACTTAAAACCGGTTTATCTAAAGTTGACTAAAATGTGTATTACAAAGAGAGAAAGTTTCCTCTTTCATATAGAAACAGATATGACTCTTGGTAGAATGATTCAAGTTACTGGCAGCATATCTGAATACACATACTACTGAGAAGAATCTTAGGGGACAGGAACGGGACGGGGGGTAATGAAGAATACAGCAATAGCAATATCCTGAACTTTCAAGAAAAAAATTGCCTAGGAATGAAAATACCATTCTTCCTTTCTGGCTATATGTATTTGTGTATATAAGAGGAAAACTAAGAGTAGGGAGGAGTGGGAAAATGGGATGGGCACCCAGGAGTCATGGCTGATTGTGGTATTACACAGGGCCTTGGTTTAAAAACAGAAAAAAAATTTACGAGAGTAGGTCAATACCTTCATTTACTCTATAGTCTACTCACTTTCCTACTTTGGCTACTGAGGCCTAGTTTTACAGTTTAAACTCTCTCCCAAGCAAAAGGTAACTTTCCTTCAAAGCTTAACAAGCTTAAAGTTTATGTAAGTCAAAAGCAGAAGAATATCAGAAAAAATTTCATATGGTCCAACCTAGTATTCCCAGCCTCTAAGTGATTACAAATGGTAGATTTACAGGTTTAAATTTCTTTCTGGCAGTGATTCTCAAATTTAAGTATGCATTAGAATCCTATGGAAGGCTTGTTAAACCAGAATGCTGGACCCCAACCCCAGAGTTAGTCTGAGAGTTAGAAGGCTATTAATACCACTAATACAAAAATCTCATCATCATTGCCCTAGCCATTCATTTATTCTCCATCTCTAAGTCTTCCATTTTACCTGAAAATGGTAAACTATCCTTAGCAATGGCAAAAATGGAAAAAAGCCTTGGGGTCCATGTGTTGAGAGACCTAAATTCTATCCCTAGCCATTTTAGGTTTCAGGCCACATGCCCTTTGACAAATCACTGAACTGCTGGCTGCACACATAAATTAATACAGTAAAATTCACAACCTGTAGATTGAGATTTACTTCACTCTACAGCAGCACACAATTTCTTCACACTGCAATAAACTTTTTAAAAAATCAAATACAGACCATTTCAGAACCTGATTGCTTTTCCAATAGTACAACATATTAAGAACACTCTGTATCTTTGGAAATCATTTTTTAAAAAACCATCACTTGCAAACAAATACATTTATGTCATGCAAGTTGCCACTAGTTTATTAATAACATTTACACTGCCATAACCCCTTAAAATATATGACAAATAATTCATTTTTTAAAAGAAGGCTATTTCCAGAAAGTATATAAAGACAGTATTGGGATGTTTAAAAAATCAGCTTTATGTATTAGCATGACAGTTTATAACTACAATTATTAACCTCATGAGGTAAGATTTTAAATTATGGTAGAATATAATCTGTGGTAAACTAAAAAGGGGTGAGACAAGTAGTTAGGAAACTACTTACTATTCCAAGTTGCAAGACCTCTCTGGTTTTTTGTTTTTTGGGTTTTTTTTAATCATTCATTTGTTAATTTATTCTCTTTCCTTCTCTCTTATTCACTATCCATTTAAGTATTTGGGGGGAACCTACATTGAGCTGAGACCTGTGAAAACAGAAAACAGGAAGACAGCCCCTGACCTCGTAATTTGAACTAGATTTCAGAAGTTCTCCAGGTAAAATCTTCTATAACATCAAATGTGTTTAAGAAAACATACAAAATAGCAAGAATCTGATGTCTTTTCTGGTAAAAATTTCAAATAGCTGACATCAAATGTTGTCACCCAAATATATGTATGTACACAGCTTGAAGCAGCATGATCATGATATAAAGAAAAGAATCATCAGATACTCTTAATATCAAAGCATTACCTTCAAGTTCACTATAGTCTCCAAAAGCAGATATACTTGGGCATTAGCCCACAAAGTTTTATAAATTTTAGCAATAGTTTAAAGCTCCTAAACAAGACAGAAAGAACCAGAAATTACCAAGCATAATTTGTTTTTATAAAAACATGTGAAATAGCATGGAAATATATATATTTTTTTATAAATCTTGATACAATTAGAAATTTTTAAAGTCCAGTTAATTCAAGCTCTAATTTATAAATTATAGTAACACTCTTTTATCCAAATCAGAGTAAATTATTTCAGTTAAACTATAGACAATTTAACTTTATCCCTTCCTTAAGCACCAACACTGTATTTGAATCCATTCATCTTAAATGTGACCCCTTCTACAGAACGTACAACCATCCACCCATACCATTTTTCTCAGCAAAATGAATTACTCCCTAGCTACCCGAGCACTTTCATAACAAATGCTTCTCACACAGAATTAATCAAATATTATAGTTATTAGTACAATAATCCATAAGATCTTATTTCATGCTTTAGAACTTTATTCATACATATTAGCTTACTTGATCTTCTAAAAAACCTTATGAAGTAGTTATTTCTATTTTATAGACAAGGAAACAAATACAGAAGCAACATGATCTATGCGATAGAGATATTAAAAAAAAAAAAAAGACCAACTACCAGTGAGTCAGAAATTGGATATAGGACTTAATTGAAAATACTGCAATTTTTCCAATTCAAATATGCTGAACTCCTTATTACTATATTTTCACCTTTAGGTAACCACTGCCTAGTATAGAACATGGCAGATAGTAAGCAAATACATACTGACTGGATTTGAAGTCAACGAGAAGAGTATTACATATTTACTAAATAATGCATCACTACTTTCCAAAAAATAAAGTACCAAATACAATTTAGTATTAATGTCATCATGGTTAAGAATTTTGTTTCTGATATTAGATTTGGGTTCAAATTCTGAAGGTGTGTGAGCTCTCTGAGCCTCAGCTTTCTTGTCTGCAAAATGTGAATAAAAAATAGTAATCTAAAATGACTGGTGTATTAAATGAGAATGTACAGAAGACACCTAATATAGCATCTGGTACATTGGAAGCACTCAAACTAGTTAAATGTGTATGAGTATTAATATGAAACTCAAAGACAGACCTAGTTTACAAAAGAGTAATAATCTTATGAACTATTAAGAAAAGAGTTAAATTTACCTAATAAACTTTTATTTTTGCTTTTTTAATCTTTATCTCTTGGCTCTCCATAGGCTATTACACATCAGCTATTAACTCTGTTGCTCTAAGACTACTTATCTCTAACAGCTTCCATCCCCCCTTTAATGCAAGTAATATGGAGGTATAGTTTGAAAAAGACTGATGTCTGAAACTTCTCTGAGGAATTGTGTAACCTTCAAGGGAATTTTCTGGAGTAATGGAAATTATCTATATCTTGACTGGTGTTACACAGGTGAATACATCTGTTAAAACTCCTGAAATGTAAGATCTATATATAAAACAATACAAATTTTTAATATTTTTTTTTAGATTCTATATCCCTGGAACAAGTTTTTTCCTTTTCTGGCCCTTAGCTTTCATATCTTCAGAAAGGGAATAATTCCTTACTCAGTAGGATGATAGCAATCATTAAAGGATATAAGGTCTATAATATACTTACAATAGTGTCTGCCCAGTCACTTGCCAATTCTGGATTCACTAATGTTAACCATAAGCATTTTTCAAATCTATCTAGGTCTAAAATAAAAGCTATGTTCTCTCCCTCTCCCTTCTACTCTCCCCAACCTTTTTTGTTTTAGGAAAAGATGGCTAAATTTTGTTTAACGCTTTTGCCCCCATAGCTTTCTTTTTACAAAATCATGTGTCTTTCGCTTTCATTCTCCTCCTGCTCACTTAGCAAGGGCTAAAATTTTGCCTTAAGTTTCTGAAGACTTCTTTATCTATCTTGCCTCAAATAATCTGCTATAATTCCTTCCTCAAGAGCCTAATGTCCCAATGGAAAAAATAAATAAATAAATAATAAAATAACCAGTTGCCAGAAGTTAGAGTTGTAATAATCACTGAAAGATCTGAAAGATATGCATCAGTTTTGCAATATCTTCTTGTCAAGGATAGCCCCCCAAATATCCTAGCTACCTTTAATAATCCTACCATGCACGAATTTATGTAAAAAGTTATATAATTCATTTCTCATATTAACCTTTGAAATACAAACACGTCTAATTAAAATTGGTACAATTAAGTCCATATTTTGAAAATACAATTGTGTTAAAGTAACAGTTCCTTTTGCTAATTTTCAAATCACTTTGTAAAAGTGTCTAAGCAATACTCTGTTCTAGAAATTCGGGACACGAGAGCCATTTCACACTAGTCCAGCATTTACCGAACGAATATTTATTAGGTACCTAAATAGTTCAGACACTAGAGAAACAAAGATAAGCTCAGAGAGGCAAATACATAACTAAAGCAGATAAAGTATAATTACTAAAATATCCTTTTCTTACACCTGTGAAGGATTTAGAAAAAGGAGGTGGAAGTAGAGTTCTTCCAACTCTCCACTGTTTTCCCAGACCACTTTCTCGCCCTTACAAAACCGTTTGGCAACTGCATGAGTCCAACGTTATATTATCTAACTGGCTTCTCCTTTACTATCATGTACTCACCTAACAGTTAGGCTCCCTTATGGAGAACTTAAGCACTTGACTCCATTATTGTCCTCACTATTTCTGCCATCACCTTGGATAATTCTACTTCTGTGGAATTCTGACCTACCAGCAAAGTTCCTTGATATTCCTGAATGATCTTATCCACTTTTAACATTTTAGCAGTCTTTTTCAAAGATTCTGACTTGGAACTTATTACCTGGAACAGCTTGACCAACTATGAAAATAAACTTTAGTATATGGTTTTTATAACAGAACTTATTCCTATTGTCATCGATATAATCCAATACCTCTTATTATCAATGCTTTATTGAGCCCTTCCCATTCTTAAGTCATTATCCCCATTTAACTTCACTTCCTTATCAAACTCAAAACCCACAATGTATCATTTCAAACACTCTCCAGCAAGCATGATTCACATTTCACTCCTTTTTCACCACAATCATTTTGTAAACCCTAGACTCCATATCAATCTAACCACCCACTGTCTATGCCTTTATTTTGGTTGCTGAGGAATAGTGCAGAAAATCTTTAAAAAGCAAAATAGCAACTTAAGTGCATGCTTTCATTAAATACGTACTTGTTTGTTTTTTTCTTAACTAATTGTTATCAAAAAGTTTGTTGAAAAAAAATAAGTCTTAACAAATAATGAAACAAATTAAATTAGAAATTTACTCCCTTAGTTGTACTAGATTAATTAGGTACTCAATAGACACAAGTGGCTAGTAGCTACCATAAAGGAAAGTGGTAATTATACAACATTTCCATCATAACACAAAGCTTTATTAAACAGGGCTGCTCTACACATTCTATGACAGGACTGCTCAGCCACTATTTCGGCTAACATAACCAATAATTTCCCACTTGCTGCCATCCTTGTGACTTCATGAATCTTGCAAGCTACAGCAATGAACATTAAACAACAAGCTAGTACCAATATGGTCAATAAAAGCAGTGTCAATCAAATCTATCTCTTACCATCACCTGAGACCAAAAGGAGTTAGCTGCTCCTAGTCAATTGTGTCCTAGCCCACATCCAATTGTGGAGATCCCCACTCCAATACTGTCATTAAAGGAAGGTGCTGGCCAACTGTATCTGAGGAGAATTAGGAAAAGAGAAGTGTACTTAGTAGATTCCTTTCAGATTTTACTACCTGTCAAAGATGGAACTCATTATTGCACATATATCTCACATGTCACTAGACTAGATGATGGCAGCAGCTAGAAGTAAAATCTATCAACCTACTTAGGCTCATTTTAATGCAATTGTTAATAATAGTATTTTATTAAACATTAAGTATCTATTGCAAATGTTATATTGAAAAGAATGCTGGGACAAAAGACATAAACTAGACATAAACTAGGTAGAAGCAGGATAAATTATTATCCTTGAAAAAGATAAGGACTACCAATTTTTATACCTCTAAATTATAAAATCTAGGGAGAAAATGGTAAAATAGCATGTCTTAGGATTAAGAATAGTAGGGTTCTATAAGTCTGTATCAGTATACCCTGCATATCCATAACCATTTAAATGGCTTAATTTTCCTTAAAAAAATAAAAAATAAAAAATTTGCTACATAGTTACTTAGTTTAGAGGAAGGAAAGAAAAAAATGAAAGAGAAAGAAATCAAGAGAGAAAAAGAAGGAAATAAAGCAAAATGATCCGGGAAGAGCAATGTGTGAGGAGACCCTGGATTTTAACTCAGTCTTTTCTAAAATTAAGGAACACATGGTCAAATTAGACTTAATATAAGGAAGCTATTGCCATCCACCACCAGCACTACCTCTCTAACAAGGAAATGCTTTGCAAAATAAACTGAGTTGTTCTTGTATCTCATAGGAATACTTGAAGGACATGAATGCCAACTCAGCAACTCTAATGATGAGCTAATAATTCCAAGATTTTTAAGACTAGCAACAATCAGTAACTGCAGATGAATATGTAGAACACAAGTATTTATCAAACAGCTATTCTACATTGGAATAGTACTTTGCAGCAGTGATAACTGAAGTCAGATATTAGCTGCAAAATATTAGCTACAAAAAAGCATATAAAATGCTAACAAAGGAAAACTATGGGCTTATCTGCAGTTATTAGTCTGTAGGTGTAGAAGTCAACAACTAATTATAATGTCCAAAAGGTACAAGAATGGTGCTTCCTTACATATGATTCTAACATGATTTACATTCATTGAGGAATAAGAAGAGACTAACCACAACACTAACACTGAAAAGAATACACAGGCAGAAATATTTTTTGCATCCTTGGTTTTCATTACCCAATTCTATAATGAAAAATACATATTAGTAACACTGCCTCTGTGACAAGAAAAATCCATAAATAACAAGAGATTAAATATAAAACAACACAACCTGTTGTGGGCATATGGTAAAATTTTCTCAATTTTACTTTCGAATTTTAAAAACTGAATAAGCTCTGCTATGTAGACAGTACTTCCATTTAAGGAATAGCAAAATCTCACGAAATAATAAATGAATATAACCCACAACCTGGGTAGACAGTCAAGTAAGAACAAGTGTGTCCAGCATTGAGTAACTAGAGCTTTAGGGCAACATTGCAAACTCACTCAATAAAAGAGCCTACAAAACTTCTCACTGGCTTGCAAAATCTAAAAGCTCTCCCATGTGTAGTAACAGGCAGAAACACATCATTTGTCAGAAAGTCAGTGAAGCTATAATTTTCATGACAGTCTCATTTTCCTCAAATTATACTTAAATTTGTTTTATCTGCATCTTATCAACTGACAGGCAACCAGAATGATCCAGTGGGTTTTATAACATGTCTGTATTGCACTTTCCATTGGTGTACACATGGGAGCAGTATGTAGGTATGAGTGAGGAAAGAAATGTTTATTTTGAAGAACTAGCCTATCCACAATGCAATACCACTTTACACTCACCAGAATGGCTAAATAAATGAGATAATCATCAAGCAAATGTTGCAGAGTACGTGGAACAAATGGAATTCTCATTCACTACTGATAAGACTATAAAATGGTACAACCATTTTGGAAAACCCTGGGTAATATAAACTAAAACTAAACATAAACACACACCATGGCCCAACAATTCCACTACAAGGTACATATCCTACAGAAATGAATACATGTGCACTAAAAGTTACATATGAGAATATTCTATCAGGGCACTATTCATTGTGGTTCAAAACTAGAAACAACCTAAATGTTCATCAACAGCAGAATGGATAAATCATGGTGAATATAGTCATTCAATGGAATAGAATACTACAGAACAATGAGAATGAATAAGCTACTGCTAAATACTACATGGATGGATCACATAAAAATAAGAGGTTAGGGTAAGAAGCCAGACACAAGGGTAATAACACATGCTCTATGACGCTATGTTCTTGTCTTTGTGTGTTATACTTCAAAAAAAGTTTACCTAAAATAAAAACAAATATTTAATAAATAACTCTTGATCCCTACATATCTATAATAAAAATCCTCTTTCCATAGTCATGTTACATTCACCCTAAAACTGGGACAGAACACTCTTTTGAATCTTCCTTCATGCTTATTTAAAACATGTTTATATAAAAAAACAAAGGCCACTATATTAAGATAATAGAATGCAAGCGTCAAATCCATTTTAGAAGAAAACACTAATTTGAAAGGATTTTAACACCAAAGTTCTCCCCAGAAAATACTGAACACATTTATGTGTCTCTTTTAAAAACAACCCTTCGGCCAACAGGAAATACTGTTTGAAAATGGAAAATTATTACTAAAAAAGTATTATGCTTCAGAATCCTATTTCCTTATAACTCAAATTTAAGATATGTGAACCTAGATTAGGTCTATGGCCTTAAGATGTCATTGTTGAAGGACTCAGTTGGCTGGTTGATAAACTAAGATGAACCACTTGAATCTAAGATGATGAAAGCCCATTCATTTTCAGCTTCTAAAATTGGCGATTATGTGTTGCCAAGTAGAACACTTCCTGATGGGTTTTGAATTTTAATAGGCTCGATAAGAGCTATTCAAAACATTCTGAAGACACATAACATTTGATGTCTAAATGAGTTAAAATGTGTTTAAATATATACAACAGAACAAACCATACTATTTACTAATATCTGTTTATAAAGGAGTAATTTTTTAAAAAGTGTGTATATAAAGATTTTAGCACTGTGCCTAAGCACTCAATGACTAGACAGGATTAATAAATCCCAAATAATGAGTCTTCCAGGTCAAGGGCTATTCCTAGTTCACCACCGTAAACACGAAAGCTGGCATTTAATATTTGGTCAATAACTATTTGTGGAGTAAATAAATGATAGAAGCACAAAACAGAAAAAGAACTGAAACAAGCCAAAAGTAAAAATGAAGAAAAAAATTAAGAATGTCAAAGGAAGGTCTGAACTTATTTTTGTTAGCAGAGTATATGACAAGATTTTAAAATCTCAATATGAAGCAACGAGATCATATATACATAAAACCATTAAAATAAACAAAAACTGCCTCAGTATTACTTTTCCTCCATACATTTCACAATGCAGAAGTGGGATATTTTAACTAAAATTAATACATGGTTCTTTAATATTAAAACTCTATTTCAAAATATTTCTGAATGAATTCCTTATGAGATTGACAGGAACCATAAGCATATCACAGGTTATTTTCAAGACATCCAGTGTAGCATATCAATATTCTGACTAAATATGTCATAACAGAGGTAAACGAAAAGCAGATTTTAGCTGATCCTTTATAAGTATTATTTTTATGATAATAAAAATGCAATTTAGATACCAAAAATACCAAGACTACAGTCTTACATTAGTTTTAAGAGACAAATCGATAAAATACTTTAATCTTCATTATGCACAGGAAATATCAATAAATTATTTGACAAGGCCCCTTTTCCCTTCCTTTTAAGTGCACCATCAACTTACTTATCTTAGATCAGAAATAGCATTACTGGTTTTAATTAACCAACATTTACACAAACCACTATTTGAGATTCAAATATAACTCATTTAGTTCTTATGACAGCTTTTAAGGTAGATATGGTTATCATTTCCATTTTACAGATGAGAACACTGAGGCAGAAATGCCAAGTTACTTGCCTAAAATCACAAAGCCGCAGCTATTAAATAGCAGACTGCATGAACACTGTTAACCTCTATCTTATGCTACCCGGAGAGCTCTGAAATAAAGCAGAGCTAAATATTTTCTGACTTTACTGATGTTGGGAGGTTATTTTGCAGATCTTGGGTGGTAACAATAAAACAAGGCAGCACTAATGCCCCACTTCACTAATTCTAAGACACCCATTTTTTTTTCATATTTTAACATTTCTGCAATTTATTGTGTTTTACAACTGTGACTGACAGTTTTCTCTCTTTTGGGGGTACATAATATAAAGGTGCATCTGGTAATTGATGGCAAGTATGATCAAAAACTTATGGTATTATCTATACCTCATGGGCTAATAATAAGTAGTAAATGAGATAAAGTGCTTGACATAGTACAAGTGCCTTAAAAAAGCGTAGTTCTTCCCTTTAAACCAAATGATCTTTGGGAAAACTACATGTAATGGTATCTTCACTATAGTAAATTGTGAGTGTTTAAGAACCAAATTAAAATAATCCTGTTATACTCTGCTAGGAAAAAAATACTGGTTTCCTAACACGATTTGAAAAAATTTTTCTGATGAAGGACTTGGGGTGGGGGAAGGCAGAAAGACAAACAACAGTGGAAATAAATTATCAACAGTGAAGCGTAAATCAAATTACTATTTGATTCAAGCCAATTCTCAAGTGTCATTGATAAAATGCTCACATGAAAAAGTATTTTCACATTTTCAAAAATACACTCTGAATGCAATCAGAAATGACCAAATCTGTTTCGTGTGTGCCTACATCCCATCTGAGCTTCTTTAATAAAACTGAATATATTAAAACTTAACTGCCATGTTGAAGAACTGGTTAATAAAGGTTTAAAATGGTTTTAAAAGTTTCCACCAAAAATATTTAGCTAAATAAAATTCAATTCATTTAAGTATTTGATAGATTCCTGTGTTGATACTAGCCTTGACAATTTCAGGATGAATTTATATTCACTAAATATTCTGAGTTTGGTTTTGTTTTTGTCTTATAGTATAAAAACTATTTACCTTTCAGGGGAATTTCCCACTAAAACACCACACCAGAAATTGTATCCAAATTATAATGAAAAAAAAAAAAAAAAAAGCTTTAAGACAGTTGCACTCTTTACCTTAAAAATCACTTAATAATTGGGGGAGTTGGATGGGCAATGCAGGGAAGAAGTACAAATGCGTTTTACACAAGAAAATAATTTGCTTCAGAAAATACACGCAGACAGGAAATAATTTTATCTTCTCAGTTAACAAATCTCAAACAATATTTTAAAAGCATCATAATACTTTTCAGTACAACTTTTGAGATCTTGCATTACCTAATATGAATGAAACCCTCTGTTTTGAATGGTTACTCACAATTATTTTTATTCCTATATCTAATAAAAGATAAAAGCAAATATGAGAACCCCAAAGGAATTGGGGGGAATATTTTATATTTTCTAAGCACATTCATATTAATACATGAATTACAGTATTCTGAACATCATACTTTCACTTCAGACATATAAACAACCTATCCCAACCATAGTTGGGGTAATACAATTTTATATTTCTAAATAAATTTTTTAATCTGCTATTTTTTACCTATGTTGTTTCATATAGTTATACAACACAATTCAGAATATAATGCTAATAATTATTCTGTCTTCCTTTAGAACATGTAGGCAAGTCTAAAGAATAAAAGAGAAGGGCTTTACTATGTATATAAATAAAAAGCCTGGAAAAGAATACCTGTAAAAACTGTAATAATATGAAAAGCATACAGATGTTACATGAGAATTTAGTAAGATTTAAAAAAATAAAAACCAAGGACAAGGTAAGAGCAAAAATATTAAAGCTAGTAAGAACTAATAAAAATCAATTTTAAAAGTTACAATTTTCTTAATTTAAGGAAGACTGCCTTAGCAGATCAGAATAACGTTTCAACAATAACTCAAAAAAGTATTTCAGAAGCAAGTGTTGGTTGATATTTTAAAGTAGATATCACAGAGAACCTTCATTTACTGTTTTTAAAATCCATTTTAACATCATTTTCCCTTCTAACACATTTTCTATGATACTTTGATCTTGCCAATTGAGAGTTTGCCAACTACAATATAGTCTTCAGTAAGTAATCCCTGCAGATGAACTAGGGTGCAAGAGTTAAGTCCAAGGATGTTCAGACGACTATCTAAAATAGCATTTAAGGTATCAGGGGACTGTTCCTATTCTACTGAGCCCAAAAGCACCATTACTAACCATATACCTGAGGTTCAGTAATAAACTTCAGCAACTTTTACACTAACAGCTTCATTTTTAACTGCATGTTTGAGAAAAAGTTCTATGTATAAAATTTCTCCCATACAGCATTAACTGAAAAATTTAAGTTGTGCTATCAATTACTTAATAATTCTAAGTATAGGTGTAATATATAAAATGTAAAGCTAACCAGCAAACATAACACTACCTTAGACAATAAATACTACAACAAAGATAATCTTCATTTTTTGAAGATATTCAGAAGACATTTCCATGTCTGGTGACTGCATGAGTCATACTGATATTTATCAAAACAGGAAACAGAAAGAGGTATAAATTAAGAAAAAATTTTTTGAATGGCACAGCCAACTTCTCTAACCTACTATGCACATGCTATTGACACAATTCCTTGATTCTGCCTTTACATGCTTTCAAAATACCTAAAATATAATTTCTTTAAACTTCTCTACCACTGCATCACCCTCTCTATCTCCCCACTTGTCATTCAGAAACTCTGCACAAGTGTCATTTTCCTTAGAAATCCTTCCCTGATGCTTTCTCTGTATTTCCAAAGCAACCAGAATTAACTGCTATGACCATTTTAATCATATTATTAACTGTCCACTGCCCCTAGTCTCTGAGGTCTAATCACATCCCTAAAAGTCTAGTATTCAATGCCTGTTAAATAGTAGTTAAAAAACATATTCTCTTTGAATATGTTATGAATGAAAGAGTTGTAAAAATCGAGTTTGAGATGCTTATAGAACATCCAGATGGTAACAAATATAAACATGAGTCTGAGCTCAGGAAGGAAGATATGGCTCATGCTATAGATATGATAATTTTATCCTAAATTTAGGATTGTTGCTTTGGCAGATTAAAACAATAATTCATCATCAAATGATTTATGGATAGACTAACTACTGAGACATACATAATTTCCTTCCAGTTGTTAAATATAATGTGTACTTTTTAGTTGCCAATTTAATTGATTTCTCGGCTTCACTCAACAGTTAATTAGTCACTCCCTCCTTTTTCAAATAGTCTCCTGCCTTGGCCTCAGTGATGATAAGAAAGATTTCCTCAAACCTCTGGCTGTACTTCTCGGTCTCCTTTGCTCCATTTTTCCCCCCAATGAAGATTTATAGGGGACTATGTCCCAATATCTTCTCTCTGTATACCCTCTCCTTAGGCAACCTCATCCCCACCTCACATAGTGAGAAATCAATTATAAGCTAAATACTGACTATTCCTAACTGTATTATGATCAACAGTCCCTACCTTCCTAGACACTAACAAAAAACTGTTCCTCCCCCAGTATTCCCCACGTTAGGCACAAGAACCACTAACCCTAGAAATCAGCTCTCTTCTCCCTAGACCTTCAGATCTAATCACCAAATCCTATCAATTTTACTTTCCAAAATCCAACTGCTTTTCTCCATCACTGCCAACCTGGACCAAGATTCCATTATCTCTTGCCTAAATTACTATGAATAGCTGATCTCAATTCTTCTCAGTGTGGTCTGGGGATCAATACTGTCCACAAACTATTGGAATTGGTCTCGGATAAGGTAAATACAGAAACTGAGAGGAAGCATTTAGAAATTTTTATAGCCATCTGACGCTGCCACAACATCCATTTTGTGTTACTAAAGTGCCAGTACTAATTAAAACTAAAACAAAACAGGTCCTTTACCAGAGATGAGTTTGACTTGAAAAGCACTGGCCTAACTGGTCTTCCTGCATTAATGCTTGCTTCTCTCCTTTCTGTCCTCCACAAAGGGGCCAAGTGATGTTTTAAAAACAAACATAAGTAACTTATTTCATTGTTTAACATTCTCTAGTGGCTTCCCATTGCTCTTAGAATTAAGCATAAAATGCTTAGCAATGACTGACCATTGTCATCTGTTCCTATCTCATTTTACATCACCCAGCCTCATGTGCTAAGGTCCAGCTCCTATAGGACTTTTCAGTTCTAGAAAGCTGAAATCACCGTTACTTGGATAACTCCAGTTCATCCTTCAGGTTTCAGTCTACAAGTCCTTTCCTCAGAGAAGAATTCACTGATATATTAGTGGGCATTCACTGTTTAAAATGATTTTCCTTTGTAGTAGTTATAACTCTTTCCATTAGCATGTGTCACCAGAGCCTAGCGAAGTGTCTGGCACAGATAAGCTGTTCAATAAATAAATCTAAGTCAGGAAACAAAACAGTGAATAGGACCACCAAATGCAAATGTCTTCAGTATCTAGTCATATGTAAGATCTGGAATAAATCTGTGTACCAGGTGCTTTATAAAAGTTAACTTTTTTTTAACTTCCCTAAATAGCCTAAAGACAGGAAACCCTCACTGTTGCTATGGAAAGGAAAAAGGAAAAGGTAAAGGATAGAAAGAAATTAAGAAAGAACAGGAAAAGATTTTTCAGAAAGGTGAAGAACCTCCTCTTAAGTAACCAACAAGGAACTGAAAGATCTGAGAGGCAATAAAGGTAATAGACTCTACAACCACATCTGCTGGCTCCACTGCTTACTGAGTTAACTCCTTTCCTATGCACCTAAGTGGAAGTTAAGTAGTCTCTGTCTCTCGAGTTCATTTGTGAAACAGAGATATAATAAAGACTCTTCAAAGGACTGTTATGAGGTTTAAACTAGTTTATATAAATTACTTGAAACAATACCTAACACAGTGTTAGCGATTACCACTACCTTTAATATTACTAGTGCTCTCATGAAAGTTTTATCTGCTTATCATCTGTCAGTGCCTCTAATATATAAATTACAAAAGAACAGTGCCTGATTATTCTCTGATGAAGCTTTTGTCAACCAAGGTTCTTTAAGAATTAAGCCCTACAGAAACCAAATTAAATGACTATTTCCTCTGTTCTCTTTCTCAGGGATGGTACGTATCTAGTACCATTTTAGGTGCATAGGAAAGTAGTTCATTACATACCTTGGATGTCTTAGAGCATTAGGGCTTGGTATTCAGTGGAACCCTGGTTGAGGAAGGCTATTTTTGTTTACCCTCAATGGCTGGCATGAAGTAGGTGCTCATTAAATATTTGTGGAAAGAATATTTACAAAACCAAAGGAGCAGCACTTAGCACAGAACAGATATGAAATGTCAATTTTATTCCACCCCTTTAAAAGTTCCCATAAACTTTAAAAGTCTTATTCTAGGGGTGTTATTTTTCTTGAACCAGGGCTGCCTATATCATTCAAAGCCAAAAATACAGAATACAGAAAGTAGGAAAGCCAAGAAACAAAGAAATCAATGTTGGCAGCAACTATGCGGAAATACTAAGAGATGGAAAATAGGTAGAATTTGGATATGCAGGGGAAAGGGCAAAGGTTATACTAGGCCTGCAAATAGCATAAGCAAAGGAAGTGTCCCCAAAGTTTGGAGTGCATCCCATTGCTGACACAAAAAGTGATTTAAAGCTATACAGGGGCAACCATCTTTATTCTGGTAGTTGCATATGCGCATGACTTTACATGTAATTAGGACATTAAATTGTGATTTAAAAATTTTACTATTTATAACACTAAACACTAAACAGTACTTATTTGGATGTTAAGTGAGTTGTTCCAAAAAAAATGTATTAAAATAATAATGCACAGGAGGTAAGCAAATATGGCAAAAATTGTCAGGGTGTTAAAGAGTGAATAAAATTTGAGAAACATCAAGGTATGGTCATGAGAATGAACACATTAAAAGAGAAAAGCTAGCCTCCTGAAGCCAAAGCTCCATTTTGGGTAGTAATTCAACATAAAGAACAGATGGGTACGAAGAATCCCACTAGTTCGAGTATTTAATCTGTAGTACTAAAATTTGTATATGTAAAATCTTCATTTTCTGCTATGATAAATTTGCTACATATTTCAACTTTATTTATTCTCGAAACTAAAGTAAAATTTTTAAATTTCCAAACAGATGTCTAAAATTGCCTGAGATGTTTGTAGGCTGGGAACTTACCTGAAAACAGGGAGCTAAAACTGTACTTTCCACACCATAAGGAATTAATTTATACAGTAACAAAATATGAATTATGTCTGCATCAAAAAAGGTGCTAAATGAAAGAGCAAAAAGGTAGCTTCCCATTCCCACCTTCCTTTCTCAAAATTAACCTATCAAGAGCCAAACCAAGTTGAGAGATAATGATGAATAACATTTACTGGACGCTTACCATGTACCAGCCACTGTTGCATTTTACCTGCATTAAGTTATGCGATTATCACCACCGTCTTATGAAGTATATCACGACCCCCATTTTACAGTTGTAAGAATACTGAGGCACAGGGAGATCTTGCTCAAGGCCAGAGCTGGTAAATGGCAAGGCAAGGGTTTAAATCCTGGCAGTTCAACTCTGAGCTCTTAATGACCAGGCACCATTTCTCTCAAGAATAACAGGATAATTTGAAATACCCCACTTTTCCCATTATAGCAGAATAGTGTAATTTTCCAAGGCATGAACCTTTCATTACTTAAGTTTCCAGACTAAAAAACAGTGGATTCAACTGTAAGGAAAAATAGGGAAGAGGAGTATTATAATGGAACAATCTAGGCCCAGGATTATTCAAATATAGACAAAGCATCAGAAGCCTCAAAAGTATGGCTGAATGACACTATTCATAGAGAAAGAAGCCAAAAGTTGGGATAAGCAAAGGGTGAATCTTATTTCTACAGGATCTACGGCTTTGAGGGAGAAAATCCTACCATCCCCTTTCCTTTATCTGATTCACTACAAGGGTATACAGACCCGAGAGGAGGAGTAATTAGGAGAAAGGATAGCAAGAGGGACTAGAAAGGGGAAAATCAAGGCTTGGGACCCTGAACCAGTTAGCTTGATGTACCTTGGTAAATGTGAGAATTTATGAGAGGGCAATTTTTGCTAGGAAGTAGGAAGGTTGAGGGTATGACCACTGGGGTGGAGGTACTAAGCATCTGGATGGGAAGCTGAGAATTCACCCTAAAATGGGGGTAACTGGGATGACAATTTGAGTGTATACGTTTGAAATTAGGAGGTAGGGATGTAGACGGCGGGGGGAGGGGGAGCAGGGAGTTTCTCGCTTTGGATTGTACTCAGAGTGGAAAGAAGAGATAAGGTATAAATGGGAGGACACAGAGGTATACAGGTATAGAGAAAGACGGAGACTGAATAGGAAACGGGGCGAGGCTTGTCAAAGTAAGGGGGGGATCATAGTAGGCGGAGGCTGGGGAATCAATGGGGGTGGGGGTGGGGGGTGGCGGGAGGCAGACGTCCCCAGAGGAAGCTGAGACTCTCGAGGCGAGGGCGGTCCGGGGGGCGGAGGGTGGGACTGACGAGCAGGGGCGGAGGCAACCCCAAAGAAAGGAGGCAAGCCGCAGGAGTAGGGGTCTCGGACCAAATAGGGTGGGGGCGCAGGGAGGAGGGAGGAGGCCGCCCCGCTCCAGCGCAGAGACGGGGAGGCGACACAAGCGGCCAGCGCTGCGGCGGGGACCCCAGAGGGGAGGGGCACCTACCGAGACGTGCGGGATGGCGGCGGGCAGCCCCGGCGGCGGCTCCTCTCCGGCTGAGGCGGCGGCTGCGGCGGCCCCGGGAGCCCAAGGCTGTGGCGGCCGCGGCGGCAGAGGTGATGGCGGCGAGTCCCTGTGGCGACCGCCTCCGCCGAACCGCATCCCTCCTCCCCGGCCCGCCCTCCGTCCCTATCTCCCGCTCCCAAACTTCTTCCCCGGGATAAACAAACCCGCCGCCAGGGGCGGCCGCTCCCGCCCCTGCACAGCCCCCCCACCCCCCGCCCCGGGCCCGTCCGGGCTCCTGCTTCCGAGTTGCGACTCCAGCCCCAGCCCGCGAGGGCGCGTGCGCGCGGCGGCGGCGGCAGCTCGCGAAGCTCTTCCTCCCTCCCTCCGGCACCGGGCACTTCCGGGACGTCCCGGATCCGCCGCGGGTTTTGGAAGGAACCGCGGTGCCTGCGCCAGGCGCTGGGATCCCGGTTGGAGAGGACGAGGAGGGACCTCGTCTTGCACGGACGCTGCTTCAGCCCAGCCTAAAACTTTCCCAGTCTAAAAGGCCCAATGCTAACGCCTCCTAACTGGTCTGATTGATCTGCGTCGGGTGTGAAAGGCAGCAGCGCACAATTTCCTTGGGGCTGTACCAGGCTAAAAAGGGTACAACTTTTATGAAGCCCCTGTTGGGAGCCCAGAACTATATGAACTGATAAAACAAAAAACGTCAGTACACGGTTCCCAACGAGAAATAGAACTGTTCGGGTAGAGGAAGTGCCACAGTGGAAGGGTTTTCGTTTGTAAGTGATGAGCTTCAAATGGAAATCTCAGGCCTAGGAGGGTAGGTGTCCGCCGAGGGGCGGCCTTGGATACTTGTAAAGAGCAGACTGTTTTCCAGGAATGGACGTTGGTAAATAAAGCTCTAACCAAATATCTAGAGATAAGGGACCGCCTCACGGAGTTTGGAGAGAGACAGGTGTCAAAGTACAGAACTTTAGCACGCCCATAGGCAAGAAATAATTGATCTAGCTGCCAAGAATATTCTCATTAAAGAGGTTTGCGAGACAAGTCAGGCTTTTGCCAGGGCAGGCATGAATGTCATTTAAGGACCCCAGCTCCTTTCCCTGAAGCTGCGCATCAGTCAACTGACTGCCTGCCTGATTTTCCAAGAAATGGAGGGTGGGAGAGGAAAACTTTTATTATTTCACTATGTGTTGACCGCTGTAAGCACAGACTTATATGATCTTTTTTTGATCCAACTTCTTTACAACTTCATGGTAGAAATCATTCCCTTCTTATGGATAAAGCAAACGAGGATCAGAAAGAATTAAGGAACTCATCCCAGGGTTACTGGGGTGTGAAATCTGGGAAAGCAGATTCCCCTCACTTCAAATAGATACTACATTTGAAATTGTATTTATATATTTAACATATAAAACGTGCCAAAAAAATAAAACTGGAAAAAAGATAAGCTTGGCCTAATCCTAGAGTTCAAAGTTGCCTTAGGTCAGGCATTTAAAAACAAGTGGAAGTGAGCATTGGTCTGCTGGTGACTAGTGGGGAGAAGAAATAGTATAAATTTTCACGTTCTCTAAACATGAACAGAGAATAGTTAAAAATAGTTTGCTATACTCATTGTGGGCCTGTGTAAACTTTATAACAGAAACAGTGAAAATTACATGATTTTTGCCCAGGCTTTTTGGCTATTTCAACCCCTTAATATGATATCATGCCTTCTCTTTTACTAGTCAATCATCATTAGGCACTAGTATATGTAATATGCTCGGGAAATCAAATTATAATAAATCCTTTAAGTAGATTTCCAAATGGGAGTTAAGAATTGAGTGTTACTTGGTGACCTTTGACACTTGACTGGGTTCTAGTCAGGGAGTGGTTCAATAAACTAGACGACTACAATAGGCTTTAGTTTATCGCTGGCATAAGTGACTTTTAAAAACAAATAACTTTATCACTGGTGGAGAGCATCATATGTTTCCAGTCATGTATCAGGCCTACATTGCTTAAGGCATTAGCCATTAGGCTCATCCAGCTCCTTAAGTAATAAGAAACTTTATGAAACTCCTTTTGCTGCTCATTTGTCAGTTTTCTAAAGGAAAACATTCAGGCTCCTCAGTGGATGTGGCTGACTTGGAAGTTCTATTTATTGTAATTAATAGGTTGGCAATTAGTAAAGTTCAGAAGAGCCATTATCTGAACTTAATGAATACAAATGAGTACCAGACTTCGGATCTTCTTGATCTAATCCTCTGGAGATCCAACCAAGCATCCCACTTTGATATTTTAGGAACTGCAACATCTTATTCCTCTTTTCTATTAAACATCACAGACACTCCCATTTCATGGCTGGGTATGCACAATGAACTCAGCACCGTCTTCCATACCACCACTTACTTTATACTATCATTTTCCAATTCTAGTTGTCAAAAACTAAATCATACAGAGGCAAACAATTCACAATTCCACCATGATCTGTTTAGAGATTAAAAACAGTATTATGCTTGTTAGCAAACATAATATATTTCATGAACCCTAAGTGATGACTCTGAACTTCCCTGGATGTTTTGCTCAGACTCCTATCCTCTCTAATGTGGTCCAGCAAAAGCTCTTCCTCTCCTAGTGAGCTGGCTTCCCATTGTTCCCTCCTATCTTAAATTTTTTTCAAGGGAACCAAACTCAGGCCTTAATTCACATAGCTAAAACCTGTGATCAGATGTGTAAAATGCATTTAGCTTTTGAAATTTCTGTAGAAAGAAAACTCATTCGCTAATTATTTTTTACTTACAAATACTAGGCCTTTTATCTGGAAAAAAGAAAAACACTAAAACCCTTGTTTAATAACTTGTAATTTATCTTACATGTAACTTCATTTTCTCTTCCCATGTCTCTGTTTCTTTCTGTATCTCACTTTTCACCTTGCTCATGAATTCCTCCTAGTTTTGTAGTACTTTCGCATTAATTATGTGATGCTCAGTTCTTAAAGAACCCATAATTTCAGAACTCTAGCATTATACCTACAACCCTCATGTAGTGATGTCCATAGTAAAAAAAAGAGACCATAAGTTTGATATATTTATCACTCAAAAATCATTCTCAGGAAACAGAATGGGACCCACCTAGAATTCTGAGGGCAGGATAATTTTTAATTCTTTTGTTTAGATCCTTCATTGGTACCCTTATTTTCATGTCCTCAACACATTATATCAAATATTTCAAAGTGCTCCCTTGTTTCAAATTAAATATACATTCATATATTTAATGCTTTGGTCCTTTGGATAATCTGTTGAGTCTACTATAAAGAGATATATTTTTATTGTTTTTCCTCTATCACCATGTGAAGAGTAAGTGTTGAGTTACAGTTCACTAGTTAGCATACTGTAACATTTTATAGCCATTCAATTAAATATTAATTTTAATCAGGTTTGAAATATTTGAAGCTCTTAAAACCCTTAAGTCCCTAGATTCTGGATCAATAATGTCTGATGAATGAGAAATAGCAATACCTCTACCTAAGCAATATAACAAGTTGGAAAAATCTTGGTCACCCTACCTTTAAGTCCTCTATTCACAATGTAATAGAAGAAAAACAAGATTATCCAAAGCTCCTATAGCATCCCTCCAGGTATGCCCTGAGAACTCTCATTCATGATCACTTACAGTTGCTGGAAATCTTTTACTGTGCCAGGATCCAGGCGGTTGCTGCTGCCATGATCTAGTAGTCCCTAATGACCTCTCTCTTCAACTTAGCCAACTAAGCTCTCCGTCTTCTGCTGGTGCCCTGGCTCTGCCCCTTCTCTGCTCTCAGGTAACCCGAGAAGTTGCAGTTGATTCTGGACCCTGGAGAGAATCCCAGGTGAAGCCTAGAGCTCTCCACTGTGCTCTCCAGCCAGAGGTCACCAACCTCTGCAGCAGCCCCAAATGGCTCTAGAGGTGTAGCTGCTCAGTCTCCTCCTCTTTTATCTCTGCTCAGTCATCACAATGTCTCCAGGTCAGGGTCTTTGATCCCCTCCCAGGGAGACACACCCTTCTGCCTATCAGGGCAATTTCTGGTTAGAGGAATTTAAACATCTGTTACTGCAATACCCACTGGGTGGTTCCCTGTCTCTCCAGTCTTCATCTCTCTGAAAACTGGGTTTACTTCATTCCACACTCCTCTGACCCTGACTCAAGAAATGGCAACTCTATGATTGTTTTCTTGGGCTACATTAATGGGCCCTGCCTGCAGGAGAATCTCAGATGGCCTCCTGTTTCACTCAGAAGGCACCCTTCCTTCCGAGGGGGAGGCATATAGAATTGGGCCCTGCATTCAGACAGGCAATCTAAAAGTCCTAGAGCATCCACTGTGATGTTCCTGGGATGGCCCTGCAGCCAGTCAGACACCAAGTGAACCCAGAAGCCTTGGAACCTCTGTGCCTCAGCGTTCCTTGATTTGCTGATTTTCCACGGCTCTGTTGCCTCAGAAGGACTGAGTTCTCCTGCTTAGTCTTCTGTTCCCTTCTGTCACCTCCCTGCTTTCAAAACTAAGCCCTGCTGTCTAGCTGTTGCCAATTCTGCATTCATACTGCAGCACAACACTGAGAGGCCACCTGCCTCCAGATGGTTCTCTGCTATTCAGAGCCCTTCACTGCCAGCCCGCCCACTGGATTGGAAACCCTGGTACGGCCATTTCCAAAATTAGAAACCAAACTGTGTCATCTCCGGGGAGGCTGCATTTGCAACTCTCCTGGACCAGGGAACTGGTCAAGCCCAGCCTCTGCAATTGTCCCAGGCACCCTTCCCTCAAGCTTCCCTCCTCCCCTTCCCCACATTTCTATCCTTAGTGACTTGGGTTTTGGGCTTCCACTCTTTACCTGCACATCCTTGCCAAAGTGTTAGCACACTCTTGACCTCTGCCTAAACTATGCCAGGCTGAAGAAGAGCTAACTCAAGGACTACATAAATCCTTGAATATTCTTTTAGAGACCTCATCCCATAAGCTAGCAAATACTGGAAAATTACATGCAAAAAAAATTTTTGTTATATAAAATAAGAGATTATATAATTTTCCTCTTGAAATATTTATTAGTTTCATATTATAGTTTTCTCTGCATTTTAGAGCCAAGACATTTTTTTTTT